>JALIZF010001718.1:252500-327500 GCA_029948255.1 Telmatactis stephensoni | reverse complement strand
GCACAAATGACCGTACATTTTCAAAACGGCTTTTCACATTAAAGATTGCATGCCAGATGTTTGGTTTTTTTTTATGTTGTAGTTCTTAATGTCTAGTTTATAACCCATATATTTAGAGCTCTATCCGACAAATCGTGAATTTTTTATCGATTTTAGAAAAAAATTCAAAAAATCCGAAAAAAAATTCTAAAAAATCGAGATTTTAACCTATGACTTCTGAACTCCCCCAATGAACTCCTCCCAAATTGGGCTACATTTCATGCCCACATTGTCTTTGGGAGGTCAGCCTCCTTGGCATCGGGGTGGAAACTGCAAAAAGTGCAGGTCCGTGTTACGAATTTCTTTTTGAAATTTTGCAAATTTGTAACTTCAAAAAAACCTTGGCGTTTAATGCTAGAATGTTGTCCTTTTAGTATGTTGTAGCCCACATCCCCCCACACCTTAAAATGGGTGTCCGCTGAATTAATTTGCATTCATGAATAAATTAGGGCTTTTTTTCAGTTTTCGGTTTTTGGCCAATAAGAAGCCGAAGATTCATAAATCATAAAAGTTCTTAAAAGCCATTGTAGTACTCATTAAGTTGCATTTATGGTTTGAGTTTGGTGAAGTTTGCATGTAACGTCGATTTTTTAGAAATTTTTTAAGAATATTCACGAGTTTCAAAATCAAAACCACCCCCTCGTTTTTCATGAAGACGAGCTCTAGAATCTAGCGATTTCCTATGACGTACAATGGCAATGTCTGGACTTGCCTACTATTGCTGTTTCGAAGTCATCTAAGAAATCGTGAATTTTTTATTGATTTTTCATTGATTTAACAAACAAAAAATTGTAATTCATTATCTTTTCGACCAATCACAATGTTACTTCGTACATGTATGTGTATTACCAAGGTACACATTATACTAAAAGGATTTTATTCTAGCCTTCGTATTAACGAATATAACAACTTGCATATTTTTTGAGATAATTAGTTTAAAAAAACCACGATTTTGACCCCTTACATTTGACCTTTCTCCAAGATTTTTATAGATCTGGAGGAAAAGGAGGATCAGGGAGATCAGGAAGAAGAGGAGAACGAGCAAGATCACAATCAACAGCAAGACGATGAGGAAGAGGAAGAGGAAGACAAGCAAGACGATAACGAAGAAGTGAGTGCCATCAATGTTCAGATAAGACAATGAATTGTATCTCATGGCATTGTTCTATTATGAATTCCATGTTCTTCATTCTTTGCAGGACAATTGCAATGATGAAGATACGGGTGAGTTTGGTCCTAACTGTCAGCCTCGAAACGTTATCGAAGTATTTATCAAGGGGTACAACCACCTTCTAACAACACCTGACGGAGGATGCAAAGACGCCAGGCAAATTAAACAGAAATGTGCACAGGTAAATTGATTATCGGCATGCGTCTCGTGCATGGATTACAAGCATGACAAGCATGACACACTGAAGAAGGCAGTTGACACTATCGAAACATGTCTGAAATACAGTTTTAAGATGAAACTTGAAAATGTCGACAAGTTTAAATGTAAATTATTCAATTAGACTTATAGCCCACTTGCTATTACTTCGTCCTTATGTAAAGAGGTATACTGAATGCATTGATTATTTGTATTGACAGATCAAAGCCATTTACGAAGAATGCGGTCGTCCAGCAAGTATCATCCAGTTCTTCTCCAAAGATATGATTTATAACAAATTTGTGAAACCTAGACTAGCGAAAGGAACAACTGGGAATACAATGGTCGTGTACATTTATTCTCTTTTGGATTTCTCAAAGTATGTGCGTCACAACTGCTCTCCACACAAAAAGGTAACAGGGGATAAGTTTTTTGATATTGTGCAAAGTATTCATTAAAACATTTGTGCTTCTATTTTTTTACAGCTCGCTGACGTATTGGATTCCCTCATCGATAGCCTCCCGAAATGGCGAGAATCCTTAAGAAAGAGAAGAAAGATCGAATCTTCCAACAGGAAGTGGGCTGAAAGAAAGCTGATAACAACGCCTCAGGAGATTATTGCGATGAAATGTTCTGAACACGCCTTGCACTGTAAGGAAGTACTTCTCAGGAAGCCCAACAATCAGGAAGACGCCATCGACACCAGGAACTATCTGATGTTCATGGTGTCTGCCCAGAATGCAAATCGCGCTGGACTGATTGAGAACATCACCGTTACTGACTTACGGGATAACGAGAAGTTAGATGGGAAACGAGCAATACACATAGCTAGCCATAAGACTGTAACAACGTATGGAGGTAAGGGTATGTTAGAAAACCCAGTTACTAAACATTCTATTAATGTCATCATGTTTCTTCGTAGGGGCTATAATCAACGTCTCAGATGATTTATATTCATCACTCTGGCGCTACGTGAGAGGAGCGAGAGAGTACCTTCTAGAACATGCTCCACTTGGACGAAGCACAGATCGTCTGTTCATCAACAAATTTGGCGGTTCGTTTGAAAATTCAGCGAATCACTGCCTCAAATCGTTTTGCAAAAAGACGGAAGTCTTATCAACTCCCAAAAGAAAGAAATTTTGCAACACCAACCTGAGAAAGAATACAGTAACCAACACAAGGCAAAAAGAGAGAAATGAAAGGTCTGGCCTAGCAACACTGATGGCACATAGTTTGTCAACTGCTGACACTCACTATGATTTACCAGATAAGCTCGACAAAGCCTCCGCAGGGCATGATACAATCCGCAACCTCTTCGCAACGCCTACAAAAAAGAGACCAACATTTACAGCTCTAGAAAGTGAAGGTGAAAAAGATTTGGTGCAGAACGACGTACCTGAGGACAACGGCAATGATCAAGCAGAGTTCAAAGAGGATAATGACAAACCTAGCGACAACAGTGATCATCAAACAGAGTCGAGACGGGATGATCAAGAAGGCGGTGATGCAGCTAACACTACTGAAAGAGATGAGACGGACCCATATGTATTTGCAGATGAGTTTGGGGAAATACCATCAGTGGTCTCAACCAACACAATCCCACCATCACCCCTCCCAAAAAAGCGTTTGGTAAGCATGTCTCGAAAATCCTGGTCGTCAATCGATGAGGAGACAATCATGGATGAAGCTTTCAACTTGGTTTGCGGAATAGAGGCGGCAACAAAGGGTAACATATATAATACCATTGATCGCTCACAACGACTAACAGCTGTTGCCAGTAGAGAGGGAAGGGATCAATTATTTGAAAAAATAAAGTCGATGAAGAAGACAAGGAAGTCCAACAACGACCTAAAGAAACGCAAAAGCAATTGATTATTATAATCTGACCATGCAAGTTGAAATTTCATTAGTTCGTATTTAACATAGTCCATATTTATTAACATTATTTTTTTCAGAACATAAATTACTTATTCGCAATTTACCCAGAATATATAAGTTAATAAAGTCGATGAAAAGAGCAAGAAAGTCCAACAGCGACTAAAGAAACGCAGAAAGTAAACACATCAACGTTAAGATTTATTTATTATAGTCTGTACATACAAGTTGAAATTTCATTAGTTCGTATTTAACACAGTCCATATTCATTAACATTATTTTTTTTCAGAACATAAATTACTTATTCGCAATTTACCCAGAATATATAAGTTAATAAAGTCGATAAAAAGTGCAAAGAAGTCCAACAACGGTTAAAGAAACGCAGAAAGTAAACATCGTTAAGATTTATTTATTATAATCTGTACATACAAGTTGATATTTTATTGATACAAGTTGATAGTTTATAAATAAACTCTATATACACATTGTCTTCATTCTCTTATTTAATTTAGTCCCATCATCCAACCCCATGATATCACTAAAAGATACTCAACTTCGTAGGGCTAGGAATATCTCTGAAATCAATGTTGGTTCTTTTTTTTTCGTATTTTTCTGGAGTGGCAATTTTTTTTAATATGAGCTAGACATGGCAATATATTTTTGTTCCAAAAAAATATTTAACATCAAAATTTATATTGATTCACTTTCTAATAAAATACTACGATGGACTGGCAATCTTTTTGATCTCTGCTGACCACCTTACTGCGGGCGCCGTTCATATAGATTTTTTAGGTTATATTTTTGTAAGTTTAGGATATTATTTCTCAATAACTACATTATCCTTGGAGCCACTGATACAACCGTTAAAGAGCACATTGACGTGTAGTATAGCTGTGAGAGTTTTGTTGTCAACAAAGAGAGATTCAAAGAGATAGCTAAGCTTGAAAACTTACAATATGCAATATTGAGCAGTATTTGACAAATCATAGCTTGGTTAATTTTTGAACTAGACTCTCAATACTTCGCCAACATATTGCACATGTCCACGGCTACATTTCATATGGGCAGCTTGATCTCGAAATTCCTTAATCCTGCTCCGTTATTACCCATCGAAACCATGTTCGGCTTACCTCAAATTTTCTCAAAATTTTCCCAAGATGCAACGGATTCCTTATAGCATCAAAAAATAGCACATGCCTCATACATTAAGTATACAAAGTTACCAGGATAAAAATCAAATATATCAATTGGTTTTAATAGCTTGCACTTTGTATTTGCTGAGAAAAACTCTCTATTTGAAAGCCTATATTTGACAAATCATAGCTTGGTTAATTTTTGAACTAGACTCTCAATACTTCGCCAACATATTGCACATGTCCACGGCTACATTTCATATGGGCAGCTTGATCTCGAAATTCCTTAATCCTGCTCCGTTATTACCCATCGAAACCATGTTCGGCTTACCTCAAATTTTCTCAAAATTTTCCCAAGATGCAACGGATTCCTTATAGCATCAAAAAATAGCACATGCCTCATACATTAAGTATACAAAGTTACGAGGATAAAAATCAAATATATCAATTGGTTTTAATAGCTTGCACTTTGTATTTGCTGAGAAAAACTCTCTATTTGAAAGCCTATATCTTCGTTTCCTTTATCACTGTGGCTACCATACTCATACAACAACAAGCATATTGTACCTTCTATAGAATAGTGTATTAACATTTTAGAAAAAGCAAAAGGATTTTTTTTTTCAAATTTTTTTTCCAAATTATTATGGCAGGATGACATGCACACGCGAAGTGCAGGTGCACACTAGAGTGGAACACCTGCACTTTTTCGAAAGACCTGCACAGGGTGCGCAAAAGTTGCCAGGGTCAGACCAAAACGCAAATCTGCAGGCCAAAACTGCACAACTGCATGTGCAGGTGCAAAAGTGCACCTGCACATCGCCTATACTTATAGCCCTAACCCTAGAGTCGGGGTGAAGCGACGCAAGAACTGAATAAATAGTGGAAAAGCCCTTCCCTTTCCAAACATTTCAGGGCTCTGCCTCTAGGTCACACCGGTGACCCGGACTGGACCCCCAAACCGCGTGCACGGTCGCACCCTCGGGGGTGCAAATTGGCCGTGCCAGGCACTACGGTGATGTATAACAGCAGAAATTTTTTATCAGTACTCTCTTAAAAAATGATCTACGCGTTCTGAAACGTGTAAAAAATCGGTTCCCTGAGGAAAAATTTTTTGGAGTCGGACTTAGAAAAATTTCGGGTTGGCACTTAGAAAAATTTTGGAAAAAAAATTTTTTCTCAGAAAAAGTGCCCAAAGTCTCTAATTAAAAAATGATCTACGCCTTTCGAAACGTGTAAAAAATCGGTTCCCTGAGGAAAAATTTTTTGGAGTTGGACTTAGAAAAATTTCGGGTTGGCACTTAGAAAAATTTTGGAAAAAAAATTTTTTCTCAGAAAAAGTGCCCAAAGTCTCTAATTAAAAAATGATCTACGCCTTTCGAAACGTGTAAAAAATCGGTTCCCTGAGGAAAAATTTTTTGGAGTTGGACTTAGAAAAATTTCGGGTTGGCACTTAGAAAAAATTCAGGAGTTGGACTTAGAGAAAATTGCAGAAGTGGCACTTAGAAAAATTTCAGGAGTTGGACTTAGAGAAAATTGCAGAAGTTGGACTTTGAAAAATGTCAGAGTGGCACTTAGAAAATTTTCAGGAGTTGGACTTAGAGAAAATTGCAGAAGTGGCACTTAGAAAAATTTCAGGAGTTGGACTTGGAAGAAATTTCAGGAGTGGGACTTAGAAAAATTTCAGGTGAAGGTTAGCAGTAAAGGTAAAGGTGGGACTTGGCGGTCAAGCTCCACCTGTGGAAGGATAGAGATTAGGAAGAGTCTTCTGTTAGAGTAGGGTTGACGAGCAAGACTTTGTGCGTGACATGGTTAAGACTTGTCTCTTCTTAAGGTTGCTAGCGCGCGGTAGAACGTGAGATTGACGGCCTTGTCTCGACGCCGGCCTCCCGTTGGCATTATACCAAGTCAAGGAGGGCCGAGCGAAGGTAGGCTGCAACTCCAGCTCCCACCGCTAGGAACGCGTATCTTGGTTATTGGTAAAAAAAAGAAGGACAAATCGTAGAACAAAGGCTTAATCTCAGAAGATCGTAACAACAAGGTTACTCTACAACTTACAATACCCCGTTCTTTATCTAAGTCGTCTGCAAAGGATTTATCTCCAGAAATTTTAAACTTTGATATCTTGTAGTGCCTTGACGGCTGTTGCCCGTCTTGGCACGTTGAGACGCAGGAGGCCAGGCGAGCCCGGCCTCTATCCTCGTTCGCCTAAGATTGTCTGGAGGTAATTATCGTTGCGTTCTAGCACGGATTCTGACTTAGAGGCGTTCAGTCATAATCCAACAGATGGTAGCTTCGCACCATTGGCTTTTCAGCCAAGTGCAAATGCCAATTGTCTGAATCTGCGGTTCCTCTCGTACTGAGCAGAATTACTATTGCAACAACACTTCATCAGTAGGGTAAAACTAACCTGTCTCACGACGGTCTAAGCCCAGCTCACGTTCACTATTAGTGGGTGAACAATCCAACACTTGGCGAATTCTGCTTAGCAATGATAGGAAGAGCCAACATCGAAGGATCAAAAACCAACGTCGCTATGAACGCTTGGCTGCCACAAGCCAGTTATTACCCCCCACACGTTTACGTTTACATACATCCTAAATGAGCTGTCATATGTGGTTTAGTATTCAACTATATACAATATTTCATAATGTATAATTATGTTCACATAAATATATAGTAACTTTTTTGGCCCCGCAGGGCATCTACCTACACTCTTCAAACTTGCCATGTATATAGTTCGGGGTCATACAAGTGCGCGACCGGCCACACCCTTCATGTGACGTCATTTCCAGCCGAGTTATGGCTACATTTCTAAAATTTCCAAAATTTTTCATTTCGTCCAAATTGAATTAATAATACATTTTTGAGAACGTCTTGTTTATATTTGTCAACGACGTCATTACTTAATCCATAAGTTAATTATTAACGGAATTACAAAGGGTTTAAATTTTCAAAATCACATACATTTCTTGTAAAAAAATTGAAGTTTTTTTTATACCTCTTACAACCTCCAAACTTCGTGTGCGGATAGCATTTAGCTATAGGCAAATGTCGGTATTTTTATTTTTACGATGACGTCATTTCCGGTGGAGTTATGGCTACATTTTTAAAATTTCCAAAATTTGTCATTTCCTCCAAATTCAATAAATAATACATTTTTGAAAACGACATATTTATATGTGTGAACGACGTGATTACGTAATCCATAAGTTAATTATTAACGGAATTACAAGGGTTTAAAATTTCAAAATCACATACATTTCTGGTAAAAAAGTTGAAGTTTTTTATTTTCTTTTGTATACCCTGTACAACCTTCAAACTTTGTGTGCGTATAGCATTTAGCTATAGCAAATTTCGGCATTTTTAGTTTTGCGATGACGTCATTTCCGGCCGAGTTATGGCTACATTTTTAAAATTTCCAAAATTTTTCATTTCGTCCAAATTGAATAATAATACATTTTTGAGAACGTCTTGTTTATATATGTCAACGACGTGATTACCTTACGGCCAGGCCGAGGTGCCTACTGAGCAGAATTTCCTAGACAGAATGAAGGAAACTAACACCGAGATGTTCCAGAGACCCAAAATACACCTCAGTGAAGCTGCCTGTACCATTAACGAAAATCTTGACGCTTTGGAAAGTCCGATCGTCGCTGAGGAATATGGCTCAAAATTTAAGAAATAAGTGAAGGAAGTGTTTTTAAGAGCTTTTTTGACTAAAGTCCGTTCAAGCATTTTAGATTACAGTTGTATTTTTGAGCTATTGCAATTTCATTTCGACAGATGGCTATTTAAAACTGTTTCCGGAGCGATTAATTCCGCTGGGCGATTGCATTGCAGTCCATATCAGGCTTTAGAAACTAAGGCTTTTTCGCGTAGTTATTGGCAATGGGCGCATCTTAATTTAATAGACGCTGTTCGTCAGTATGGATATCCCTCTTTATTCATCACTTTGTCACCGTACGAATGGACTTTTCCATATCCTAGACATATTTCGAACATATTTAGGTAACATTCTTTCATTCCTACTAAGTTACCGGCATTAGAAACTGAGGCCATGACACATGTTTTAGAACAATTGGTTCGCGGATACATTACTGGTTGCACGGACAATAGATGGCAACGTGATATTTGTACTAGACAAAAAGGTCACGGAAACGTACTTACTTATTTTTATCGATTTGAATTTCAAAAGAGGGGTACTGCACATCTTCATTTATTAATTTGGCTTCATTCTTTACAAGACAGTAGGTTCGAAACAATTAGGGCAGATATTCCTAGCTGCAACAATGATAGACACGCTTTTGTTATTCAACATTTTCAAAAAAGTTCAAAACAGTCGCCATATTTAGATATTCAGGATGAACCTACTTATTGTACAGATAACGGTTCTTCACTTCACGTTCAACATAATGCAGCGGCTTTTGCGGACAATTTCAGAAGCTCCTGTAATGCCTCAGCTCTTGCTTTGCGGAGATCATGGACAAATGAAACCTATCGAGACTTTTTTGGGAAAAATTCGGCAAGTTGATTCAATGTTAGATGACAACACATTCACTTTAAGTTTTCATTCACTAATAAGTTTTCTTTACACGTCCAATTTCGCTGTAGTGATGAATTCTTAAACAATTTCTTAATTAGCATAAGAACCATGATTCCGTCAAAGCGTGTGCTGCGGCAATTTAACAGGGCTTGTTTAGTTTCTGATACTTACCAACCTCAAGTTATTTATCAACACATTTTGGCTAATCCAGATACAATTGTTATCACCGTCACTAAACAGGCTGCGTATGAACTGAATACTTTCATTTCGGAAAAACTTTTTCAGGATCAAAGACCATTAGCGGAATTGCCTTTAGATAATGATTCAGAAACTACACCTATTTATGTTGATCAGCGTGTCTTGATCACAATGAACAGGGATAAGAAATTAGGAGTTGTTAATGGTCAACCTGCTACAATTGTCAACTTTGAAAATAGAACACTTATTGTCAGACTTGACAATGGTAACATTGCTCCTATTTATATGGTGACAAAGGCTGACGGACAGACGCTCTATCCACTTACATTACGGTACGCTTTGACTATAGCTAAAGTACAAGGACAAACATTGAATAACGTTGTAGTTTATTTAGACACTGAGAATTTGGATTCCACAACAACGTATGTAGCTTCAGAGTAAAAACAATTGATAATTTACGATTGGCAGTTTCTTTGAAAAAAAACCATTTCAGATTTTCGAGAGACAGTACCTGGCCCTAATTCAGAGCATAACAGTGGTTTGTCCCTTTTCTGCCTCGCAAACTAAGCTCAATTGCACAGTGCCCTATCATGTTATTGTGCGCTTATGGAGCGACAAGAAGTATAAATAGCTTTATGTGGATGACAACATTATATATTACTTATTAGCCTCCAAGAAAGCATATTTGGTGCTTTCTGTCCTAGTGTCCTAACTGTCCTGGCTGTCCTAGCTGTCCTAGTGTCCTAGCTGTCCTAGTGTCCTAGCTGTCCTACGGTAGCTGTCCTAGTGTCCTAGCTGTCCTAGCTGTCCTAGCTGTCCTAGTGTCCTAGCTGTCCTAGCTGTCCAAGCTGTCCTAGTGTCCTAGCTGTCCTAGCTGTCCTAGCTGTCCTAGCTGTCCTAGCTGTCCTAGCTGTCCTAGCTGTCCTAGCTGTCCTAGCTATCTAATGGGATCCTGTGGGCATCCAAAGTGTCCTAGCTGTCCTAGTGTCCTAGTGTCCTAGCTGTCCTGCCAAAGCAATAGATATCTATTGGGAATCCTGTGGCATCCAAAGTGTCCTAGCTGTCCTAGTGTCCTAGCTGCCCTAGGGGCCCCTAGTGTCCTAGCTACCCTAGCAAATAGACATGGAAACCAGAAACCAATGACTAGAGATTGGTATTTCGTACATACATCTATAATGTAGTGGTAACATAGTAATTGATGACAGCTTTGCTAATAACTCAAGAAACCCCAAGTGCTAGGGAAGAACATTATATAGTGGAAACATGGTAAATGATGAATGGAGATTTGCTACTAACTTGAGAGCCCCAAGTGCTAGAAAATTTCGGGATTCTTACACCGAGAAAGAACCAGACTTGGCCTTGCAGGCAGCTGTTGGAATCCAATCGTGGTCTCTCGGTGTCGTTCGGCCAGTCGTTTCAATTTATACCGTATAAATTGTAAATGTAATTTTAGTGTATGATTTTATATATGATTTATCAGAGTGTTGACTGTTTGTGACCATAATAGAAAAGGTCTATTATGTGTCACAAACAGTCAACATCTCATACTCTTCCTCTTCTAATGTAGAGCCCTTCTTGTTCTTTTTTTTACCCAAGGGAACGGAAAAAGGCTAAAATGGAAGCAAGTCATGATAGTGCCAGTGGTAATGAGCCCAGTGGTAGTGCCAGTGGTAGTGAGCCCAGCTCAGAGCAGGTGAGCAACTGTGCATTCAATGAATGGATGAGGTGTCGAGGTTGCCTAATGATGTAGGGAATCTGTGCAAAGAAATCTTCAAAGTGTGTCGAGCTGCTGAATCAGCCATTTTGGATTTAGTCTCAAACTGTAACCTCTGCACAGCTTCCTCCCCCTGCGAGCACTCCCTCCCCTCCAAGGTTTCTTTTTGCTCCTTTGCAAGGTTATTTTTTTGGTCACCAATTGATAATTATCAGCGCCAATCAATATTTTGAATATATATGAAAGTTTGAGAAACTACATATGAGGTCAATAGGCGACTTGCACTAAGTGATCACCTCTTTTTCTCCATAGCGTGACGCTCAGCAGCCATTACTGAGTTTGTTGTCACGGCGTGCGTTTGCCAACCAACAGGTCACGTGATCACTTAGTGCAAGTCGCCTATTTTTTCTATATATTTGAGAACAACTTATATTCAGAAACCACATATATTTGAACATTTCAACGTGTTTATTGTGAGAAAGCATGGCAAGTGAACATTTTTGTCACATTTGGCATTCCATACTAACAATCATTTTTTATACATTTTATCCTTTTCAGCTGTCAGAATTTTTATCATGTGATGCGTTTGATAAATTGTGGAAATATGTAACAGCATCTGTGTACCCCATATGTTTGTTGGGTAAGTTCAAAAGCTCACACATGATTTTTTTTCCAGAGATTCCACAGATTTATTTGTAAATGTAATTTTGTCCATTTCAACGGAAATGGTTGCCATATTAATGACATTGGAGTATTATTGTTACGACATCCAGATGTGAAGACAAAAATTTTTTGTCTCATTAAAGGAGCGAAAGGAGTGGGAAAGTCTACCATTTTACAACAACTTCATAACAAGCTGCAAGAAGATCAAACAAAAAATAGTTTATATGCTGTAAGTGCACTGTTGAACTGACTTCCATATGAAATGAATCTGTTTGGGAGCAGTCATTAATTATTGGGGCCCCTATTAAATCTGTGCTAAAAAATGTGACCCTCCCCCAAAAGCTTGCCGGCCCTCCCCTATTAATTTTAATGACTGCTTCCGTATTATGATGGAGTAGTGCTTTTTTTCTGCCACTGTGAATAATAGCAAAAGCAAAAGACGGGCTTGCTTGTTCGCCCTTCAATGGTTGTGTTTGGTGTTTGTCAAATTCCTGGACTGGTCTAGTTTTTTGAAAGTGGATTTACATTTCCTGTTGGTTTTGGTTTTGCTGAGATTCATCGACTGAATATTGAATTGATTTAGTAGTTTTTTTGAATGTCAGTTTTATTTAAAGTTTCTCAATAAACTATGCCAGTACATACACACACAAAAACAAGCCCCAAACCCCATAAAACCAAACTCCCACAATGAGCTAAAGACAGAAAACAAAAAGAAAACAAAAAGCAAGAGGCAACTGCCAAAACATTATTAGTGGGTTAATATAATTGATCAAAGGTCTCTTAGAGCGACTCGTGAATGCCGACAGGTGTGTGCTTTGACGAAGAAAAAAGTGTGCTTCTCCCAGTTTCTAAAACCGGAAGGCTGTTCCTAATTTTGCAGTTCAGGTCAACACTTGAGAAGCTGTGACCTCTGGTGATCGCGGACACTAACCTGGCGTAATTTTAACCGATATTTCGATCTGCACAGCCAATCTTCGACTTGGCTCACGTTCTCTAGTATGCCTGGACTTTGAGTCAAATTCAATTCAATTCAATTCAATTCAATTCAATTTTTATTTTGCACGGTTTACAGGGTAGAATCATAGTCAGGAGTAACACTAAAATACAAAAAAGATAAATACTTGGCACATCTTGATCTTCGATCATTTATATCCAAGCCAGAGTACATCAACATGACAGCTTTCTCAAAAATGTCACCTTGTGATTCGATTATCCAACATAAATCAATATGAAACTTACTGACAGCAATAAAATAACAGCAGACCAGAGGAAATAGTGCCCATTGAAAAGCGATAAGCGATTATTGAAAACACATTGAAATTCATTTCATTTGATAATAGGGCTAGTAATAACTATGTTTTCACCGAATCCACAGGGTGGTCTCTTCGACAGTGAGATCGATTCTGGATAGCTTTAGTGTAGCTTATGTACGTATACATGCTTCAAAATATGTGTGGACTTTCAGCTTAAATGTCTGTGCCTGTGAGCTGGCTGATCGCAATAGAAAAAAGACGAAATATTTTATAACACAACTTACCTCTTCTCAGAATCACGGCCAAAAATACTGAAAGCGAAGATGGACGACAATACTCACCCCAGGCTCTCACCACTTTCCTTTGTCTTTTCGGCCAATCAGCACTCGTAAAAAACTTCACGCAGATTAATCAGTCAGTCAGCAGAGAACCCACAATACTCCTGCTACGCTTCGCTAGCACTCGTAAAAAGGAAATGAAGTAGTAAAAGTAAAAGTACAAATTAACATACATGTTTACATCTTTCATACATTAGTTGTATTTTGACAATGGGACGTTTATTGGCCTTCTTCGGCTTGTTACACGGGCTAGAGACTTTTAAATCGTAACTGGTAATGGAGAATGTGGGAAAGACAAAATTTTATAATTGCGTTCGACGAAGGAAAACACATACTATTCCCGTCCCGCTAGATACTGACACAGTCATGTTTGGAATGTTAAATTAGTCCAATGGAACACTGCAGAAAAGGGGAGCCCTATCTTGTACATATCATCCCAGGAAGTAATTTTAACGGCTACTCTATTGCAAATGTCACATATTTTTATGTAACCCTTATTTATGAAGAAGAAATAGGGCTAATAACGATTTATAGTAGTTAATGTACTTCCCATTTTATCACAGGGTGCAAATAGCATGGGAATACAAATTAACAAAGCTGTTGTTATTTTAGGACTTCTCTGATGCTTTCCATGATGTGAATAAATTGTGCATGAAAATTAAGACGCTTGCAGATCAAGCAAAGGGTAACTATAATCAGGGACACCAAGCTTGGGTCAAAACTGCTTGGCCAAGTTGTCTGAGCACATCACTGGGGGAAGGTGGGGAGGCTAGGAAGAGGGGAGTACCAGCATGATTTTTTTGTTAATTTTCTCTTTGACCCAAGGTTAGGAGTCCCATATTCCAGTTTTCCAAAATTTAATAAACTCTGTGTGTTCTTACTCGAGTGAAGAAGTTTTTACTAAAGTCTTGTTTTGTTTCCTTATTTTCGGCAGAAGGCAACACCATACAATGGGTTTTTATTGATAACATTCAAGAGGCCACAAAGTATGAATACGCTCGAAGTCTCATAAAACTCTATGTGAAGCAGCCAGTAAGTTGTAGAGCAAAATATAGTTCTCCGTGCTTGAGTGATATATCATAGTGCCGTTTCATGCATTTACTAAATTTTCAAAACTTGCCGGCCCTCCCTCCCTAAATAATTAATGACCACTCCCTTTTACAACTTTTATCTCAACAGGCTCACAATAAAGGTTTGGCTATTGTTGCTGCAGTGTCCGGTGACGGACTTCGATTGTTGATGGATGATGAAGAAATCCGCTTACACAATTGTGATTTTGATGTAATTCATGTAAACCCGGATAAGAACGTTGCAGAGTCATTACTTAAGGTATATATGTTGTGGGATGAATATAACAAGTGTCACAAGGAATATTATGATACAGAATATGATGATACAGAAGTACTTCTTATTGAAATAATATTCCCAATACATATAGTTTCACAATTTTTACAAAGGAAAACCAAACCCTAACCTTTTAAAATAAGAGACGTTACAAAATTTAAACTGTTTATCACCTAGTAGGTTGATTTAGAACAACCTAGGATTGACATATTCGCGACAACGCAACAGTGCCGCAGTGCAGAGACGAATGTAATTATAAACCAAGTCACAAACAAATGAAATGAAACAGACAAATAAATTGTGAGCTTTGGATAAGATCTGGAAAACATTTCTTTTGCTTGGAATTTGCAGTAAAATTCCGCCCTCCCTCCCCGCCTTGTCCGACTGACTAATAACTGCTTGTCTGAGTGACTTAGAACAGCTTGTCTGGCAAGCTTGCTGCTTGCTTCCTACATGCATTAATAATACTATTTTGTTTGAACTTGTTTTTAGGCGTGTCGTTGCTTTGATAGCTACAAGGTAAGCTCATAATTGTTTTTTGTTGTCACAAATTGCAATCTGATTGTGGAGAAAGTGTTGTTCCATGTTTTCTTTTTCTCATTTATCAGTTCTGTTTTTCATTTTTTAGGAAAAGATACACGAGGTTATGGAATCCTTTGGATGGGTTCCTGGAGAGGCTGTAAATCTGGCAAAATTTCTCAATATCCGATTCATATTAGATTCTCTGACGGAAAATGAGTTGGACAGTGCATTGAGGACATTCGAGACCGAACGACAGGATTTCTTTACAAACTGTTTGAAAAGAGATTTGGAGATAACTCGCAGTTGTGGCAAGGTACATTCTCAAAGAGTGTTTGCATTGTGTTTGCTCGGTGGCATTACCATTGATAAGGAATGTGTGGCAAAGGAGGAACTTCCTTGGACCTTTCTACAGCTGAAGACCGAAAAACGTACATCCTTATCCGATGTTCGGACAATTTTGGCAGTGTCAGAGCAAGCAAAAATGGCGATAAGATGTGTACTGAACAGCATGGAAGACGTTCATAAAGCAGTGGTAAGTTCTAATATTGTCAATCTCTGCGCAGCGTAATTGTATCAAATGAAGTGGGAATATTAATAAATAAATATTCATTCTGTTTATACCAATGCCGAAACGGCGGACAGAAAAACATTTTAACAGCGTATAAATTAATATTCCCACTTCAGTGGTAAGTTCTAACATTGGCTTTTTGTTAATGGGAGACAAAGGAACTCTTTGAAATTTATTTTTCAGCTTGTGATAAAACATTTCATCAAGAGCAGTAAGCGGTTCAGTCTTGGTCAGTGCCTGGAGACGAATTAGTCTACCATGAAAATTCAGTTTCTTTGTTAGTGATTTGCCTAGCACTAGCTAATTACCCATTATCCACCAAACAATGGGTAAACAACCTAAGATCAAGATATGCACTTTTGCACTTTTTTAGATTTTTCATCTCTAATGGCCATATTCATGAAAATACTATATTTCTAGTCCACATTTGGCTTTCTGTGGATCTTTTATTATTCTGCCTGTTTCGACGCTGTCAAAATAAAAGGAAACAGACTTTTTACTGTTACTTCTACTCGTAGATTTTTAGAAATGGCCACTTAACCAGTACAACCATCATTTAATCCTCTACAAATTTACAAAATACAATTTTGGTGCCAAATGCATAGGTATACTGCAAATTTGGGTACCTAATAGGGCCGGGTTTTTTTTCATCAATACACACTCAAGCTGGCCACTGGCATGAGGTTGTGGAGCCGTAATTTATCCTTCCTACACAACAATTCATTCAACTCCAATCAACGAACGCGATCAAGTGAGAATCACATTCACACCAATATATTTTTTTTTGTGCAAGGCAAGAAAAAATGATAAGAGAAATGGTACATTAAATTGTCCAGCAAAATCCAAGGTTACCTTATTCTAGAGTTTTGTCCATTAAGATCTTTTTAGAAGTCTTTTTCTCCGCTCATTCAGTTGTTGTTGTTGTTGACGTTATTTTGTCCGTTTGACCAAAGGCCAACGTAGTTTCGGAGTTTTTGCGCCTTGAAACTGACTTGCGACAATCAAGCATTCTCTCAATCTTGTTAACTACAGCAAAAGAGTTTCCCTTGAAAATCTAGGAGTCACTTTCCTCAAGTTGAATATAGTTTTCATTATCAGCTCGTTGTATTTGATCCTTCGCATGCTTTAGCCATCCTTGGCATTATACGCGTTAAAACTTTCATCCTAACACCAATTAATACATCCACATGTTGAACAGTAGTTTTACTGAGATGCCAATAGTTTCCAGGTATTTTTCTGTGATTTCTTTTCCGAATTTATGTGTTTTGACCCTCCTAAAAGTTGTGAAATGCTGATCTTTGTCGAGTGTGAACCACATTTGAAAGAACACTTTGATGGTTTTCGCGCTTTACGGTACCAGCCAATCAGAAAGGCGAATTTCAAAACCGGTACGCGCCATGGCAAAGCGCGAAGAGGTGATCAGTTGCTTCACATTCACACAACGATCTTAGGACGCGCTAAAAAAACATAAATTCGGAAAAGAAATCACAGAAAAATACCTGACTTCTCAGTAAAACTACAGTTCATCGTGTGGAGGATTTAATTGGTCTTAGGATAAAAGTTTTGATGTGTGGTATACCAAGATACTGCCCAAGGGCAGTGAAACTAAAGACGGAATCAAAACATGAGACTTGTGGCCTGTGAGGAAACCGGCAATGAAATCAAACTTTGAACACTTGAGCAACTTGAGAAAGCTGACTAGTAGATTTAAAAGGGAAACCCTTTGTTTTTGTGAACAAGATTGAAAGAATGTTCAACATCGTCGCAAGTCAGTTTGAGGAGAGAAAAGTTTCCTGTTCCGTAAAGTCCACGAAAGAACAAACAGCAGCAAACCAAGAGCAAATGGAGATTCAACTTCCGTTAAAAAGATCTTAATGGACAAAAACTCTAGAATAAGGTAACCTTGTATTTGACGAACAATTTAATTTTTTCTCTCATAATGAAAAACAGGCGTTCAATCAATGAAAATAAAATTCATGTTTGGATTTTTTAATGGCACTCGCTTTATTTGATTCAATTGATCGTTGGGTTGACATCAGCAGACAAACGTAACTTAAGATTTCCCTTCTCGTTTATAGTCTGTTTATGCAAAACAAAATTTCAAATAAAAAATTGAAAGTCTGCAGACTTTTTCCGCCATTATAGAACTTTGGCCAACACAGCCGAGCGAAACTTGTTTAGTGTGAATGTGATGAAATTATGCACCTTGGCAAACCATGCTCGGACATCTGATATGACTTTCATAAATTTATGTGCCTTTGCAAGCGCGCAGACATTCAGGTCAACCATTCTGAAATGACTTCATAAATTTATGCGCCTTGGCAAGCGCGCAGACATTCAGGTCAACCATTCTGAAATGACTTGCATAAATTTATGCACCTTGGCAAGCGCGCAGACATTCAGGTCAACCATTCTGAAATGACTTCATAAATTTATGCGCCTTGGCAAGTGCGCAGACATTCAGGTCAACCATTCTGAAATGACTTCATAAATTTATGCGCCTTGGCAAGCGCGCAGACATTCAGGTCAACCATTCTGAAATGACTTGCATAAATTTATGCACCTTGGCAAGCGCGCAGACATTCAGGTCAACCATTCTGAAAAGACTTGCATAAATTTATGCACCTTGGCAAGCGCGCAGACATTCAGGTCAACCATTCTGAAATGACTTGCATAAATTTATGCGCCTTGGCAAGCGCGCAGACATTCAGGTCAACCATTCTGAAATGACTTGCATAAATTTATGCACCTTGGCAAGCGCCAGTTCTGCCGTTTATCCCATTTGCAGTTATTTTCTTGGCAAGGCTGTGAAGATACTGGTTATTGCGACCCACCCCTTTATAGCCATCAAGTGGTCACCTAGTGATATACAATGTTTGGACTATTTATTTCCATATTCCAGTTACCACGGTCGCGCTTTTTCAGTTTGGACGGTTAATACAAACCATCTTTCATTTTCACAAATTTAGTGACTCGTATGTTCACATCTGGTCATTCAGTTAAAAAATGAAGCATGTTCTGCTTTGGGTATTTGAAAATAACCCTTTTGGAGCTAATATTCAGCTCCATAGTCAGCGTGGACCAACAAATGGACTAAATGATCTCGATAACGAACCTTGCTCATATCATGAACAGGCCATTCAAGAGTGTCCTGGCGCATGTAGTTGCACCGAAATTTCAGAATACCACTTTTGGTACAAAAAACTGCCTTTCTTCATTCAGCAATTTCTAAGAACATTGGAGATGTCCCAAACAAGTGAGTCGTCGCAGATGGCTTTTTTTAAAGAAAGGCCGATACATTAAATTTGTTACTGTTCCAAACACAAAGAAGTCCAGGAAAAACCCCAAAAAGTAAACTAACACATGCTTATTTCTGAAAAATACCCATGCGTAAGCAAAAATTTCGAAAGTGTAAAAGTGCAGATCTTGATCTTAAGTTGTTGTAGTTTTCCCAATGGAATATAGAATGTCCGATCAAAAAACTCGAATTCAGAAGTTTTATCGATTTTTTTTTTCTTGTCACGGTACCTTTAATTCTACTTGTCTGATGTAGCAACAGTAACTAGCAAGGTCAACCTATTCACAGTTCCCAAAGTGCTACATCACACTGAGGCCGAGGTTGACTGAGCACTGATACAAACCCTCCTTCTTTTGAAATGTTTCAGTTGTATTATACTGCTAACGAGTTTCACGTCTCTAACAGTGCAAGGTCAACCTTGGCCTCCGTTTCAGACAAAGGCTTGACTACTTTTAACGCAACTGTGAAATGGAGCTTTGACGCAATAGTTAATGAGACTCCACAGGCAGCCAACGTTCAACGTTCTAACCACAAGCAACGTCTTGGTTGAACAGAAATGTGCATATTTGCTATGTTCAAACAAATTCAACATCCGTAGAGAAAATGTGCGGGCATTGGAAAATTGTTCAATAAAGCAAGAAAACCCCACTTTTGCAGCGTCTTGGTACATATTTATGTGGATAAAATTTCCCAATGCCAACACGTTGGGAAAATTAGGAAATCTTAGTATCTTAGTATTTTTATTAGTTAAAGCGTTCCATTTTTAACACTTCTTCGATTAGTTTTATTATCTACATAATTTCTTTTCATTAACTTTGATAATGTTATAAGACACTAGCAAGGGCAGGTCAATTAACATTATCAACAACGTAAAATTCAATAGCATTGACTATTGAATTTTACTCAACCTTATACATGACTGCTACCTTGACGTGGTTATAAGGCTGGATATAACGTTGTTATATCTCCAAAGGCAGTACATTTTAACATTTATTTCAATCTATAAAATAGTGATACTCATTAAACCCGTGGAACATACTTTACAATATTACACTTACCGTTGTATGCAAGTTGTGACCTTCAATATCATTGTGCAGTAAGCTCGACTTTCAAATCAATGGGACGCAGAAAATGCTCCTACAACACATTAGGAATATCTATGTTTAACATTTTTTTTTTCATTACAGACAGAACCTAGAAGTATTCCGCAAATAAAATCTTAAGTGTACACTTGGTAATTATTACATGTCGAACCTTCATTTCCTTAACAAAGCAAACATGACGTCCATACACTTACTTCTTCTTGGCCGGAATCTAATATTTGGGTGGGAGGGTGGGAATAGCCCGAAGACAATGGAGTACCAGAAAATTCGCGAGTCATTCCCACCCCCCCATATCCCCATGTGAGTAAATGCAAGAAAAACGGTCATTTTCACGTTACCAGAAACCATGTTGCCTATAGTACATGCTCATATTAGTAGTTATAACTTTTTTGGTGCAAAATCAACCGAGAGTAGTGTGACAAACTACAGGCTGAGACACATCTTGTGTGCTTGTTTGAACGAAATTCAAGCAATTCTTCGTGTGCAAACGAGAGCTTAAAGTTTCATTTTTACATACATTTACTGTAAAAAAAAATCAGTTTTTTAACAGTTTTCAAATTGTTCAAAAAACGGTCATAACTTCTCGGCGTTAAGAGCTATGGAAAATCTGAAACAACCTTAGCGGTTCAGAATCAAAAGTTACGTGGGGGGCAACCCGTGGGGGTGCGCCAGGAGATTGCGTAATATTGCGTAATAAGAAAGAAAAACCGGAAAAACCTCTTTTTCAAAAAAATCGTTGTATCTTCTCGGGGTTTGCTTGGATCGCAAATCCGAGGTCACCTTAGTGGTTCGTCGTCAAAAGTTACATGGGGGGTAATGGGGGGTTGGCCCGCAAAATTGCGTAATATTGCGTAATAGGCAAGGAAATCGCTGAAAATCGCTTTTTCTCAGAATCATGGTGTATCTTTGCAGGGTTTGCATAAAATGGAAAACCAAGGCCACCTTCCCTGTTCAGCATCGAAAGTTGGTCGCGAGTATCGAAACGGTTTGGCGAAATATTACGAAATATTGCGTAATTTCTCAAAAAAATGTCAAAAAAATGCTTTTTTCATACCCAAAAAGTGTCTGTCTGTCCAATTTTTTGCTGAATGGCTGTCAAAAGCAATAGATATTTACTGGGAGGGCAATGTCAGCTTGCGGACAAGGCCCTGGTCGGTGTTTCATACTGTCCCTGTGACAACCAGTATCTTAAAATATACTTTTGTCGGCCTATTTCGTCCCAACACGTGCTTTTGGACTTCCAGTGCTGTTAATGCCTTGAGACTTACTGTGTTTTCTCTTGTAACTTTTGCGCGTTTGCTCGGATCTGGAATCTGAGACCACCTTCCCTGTTAGCATCGAAAGTTGGTCTCGAGTATCGAAACGGTTTGGTGAAATATTACGAAATATTGCATAATTTCTCAAAAAAATGCCCAAAAAAATGCTTTTTTCATACCCAAAAAGTGTCTGTCTGTCCAATTTTTTACCTGAAAACGCTTTGTATGGCTTGGCTATTGAGTAAAATCCGTTAAGTTACCACTTGTGTGGCCTACGTCATTGGAATTTGCTCATAAGCATGACGTCTTTACCGTTTCTGTATCGGAAATAGCTGATTTTCACTTTAATTCTAAATGAAGGATCAATTTTGCATTCTTTCGTTACGTAATTACACATTCCTGTTTGCTTGGATGTGAATTTCAGTATTACCATAATGTACAGCATAATCGGACGAGAAGAACGATGGGTCATGTCAACTTCTCATGTAAATACCCATGAAGATATACGCGTTTGCTGTGTTTTCACCAAATTTAGGATCAAGTAAGCTCAAGTATGTACAATTTGGACTTTTGTGCTTGTTTTTACGTTATAACTTGGATAATCATGTATATGTACGAGATGTCTTTGCATTTTTTCGAGAGTGCTCGTCAAGACCAACAAAATGATGTATTGTTTATCCTGGTACGTTGTATTCCAAAGACATAGTATAACGTTTTATACCTTCCAAGAAACACAACTAATTATATTCAAATTTATACGTGTGTTTCTTTTTAGGCGTTTATGCACATTTTTGAAGCTAGATATCAGTGGGTTTCTCTTTATTTCTTATTGCGATTGTGAAGATCGATCAAATCTATCATGTCATAAGTGTTTCCATCTCTAAAAGTTGTTACGGTATTTCATATTAACGTTTTTCCTGTTATTTCATTCGAAAATTACAATTTAGCACTTGCGTTTTTGCGTCATAACTCGTGATGACGTGCGTAAATAGTAATGTCTTTATATCATTTTAAAGCTCTTCTAAAGACGAACACAACGATATGTTATTTTCCTATATACGATTAATATTGACGAAGATATAATTTTTTTCCATGTATGTAGAAACACATGTACTTGATCGGATCACACAGTTTTTACGTTATTGGACAATTTTCCTTCCCTCATTCTGTACTGTCTTCTGATTGGTTATTCATGTTGTTTACGGTTTTTGGCGGTACAAACGGTCAGTTTGAATCACAGAGCGTTACTGAAAGGTTCGTATGGCCTTCTGTCTTACTTTTTAGCACTTTTTCACCATTTTGAAATGTAATTGCTATGTTTCTCTGTTTAAAAAAGATTCTTTTTCATGTTTTTCACATTTTTCTGTGTTTTCTCAGCGTTTTCATCGAGTTAGTACAATCCAAAGTCAAGCTTGTTCTTGTGTGTGTTCTTCTGTGAGTTACTCAGCAATATTCTACTTGTTCTCGGTAAGTATCATTGTTTCCATGAAGAATTATGCTTTTTAAAATGTTATTCATGTCAGTATTTTGCAATTTTTGTGCGATTTATTGTATATTTTGCCATTTTTGTATGGGGACGTATGCCTCAAGTGTACTTATTGATCTTGTACATGTATACAGTGTTATTTCATGTTTACTATCTATGCATTTATGTTGTCCTACAGTACTTTTCAGTACTATGAATACTTTTTCTACCGCGGGAGCCCTGCTCAAATTTTCTTTTTGTCTACGAAATGTTTGTATTCTTCGAAATTTTCGTATGATCATATAGACTGGAAGTGAACTTTTTGACCTCGGACATTGGAAGAACAGTCTTTGATATTTATTCTGTGTACATTTTTCATCGGCAACAGTACTTTTCAGTACTCTGAATACATTTTCTACCGCGGGAGCGCTGCTCAAATTTTCTTTTTGTCTACGAAATGTTTGTATTCTTCGAAATTTTCGTATGGTGACACATACCGGAAGTGTACTTTCTGACCTTCTATATTCAAAGAATACTGTTTCACATTTCTTATGTGTACATTTTTGATCTGCAACAGTACTTTCCAGTACTCTGAATCCATTTTCTACCGCGGGAGCGCTGCCCAAATTTTCTTTCAGTCTACGAAATGTTTGTATTCTTCGAAATTTTCGTATGATCATATAGACCGGAAGTGAACTTTTTGACCTCTGACATTGGAGGAACAGTGTTTCGTATTTATTCTGTGTACATTTTTCATCGCCAACAGTACTTTTCAGTACTCTGAAACCATTTTCTACCGCGGGAGCGCTGCCCAAATTTTGTTTTTGTCTACGAAATCTTTCGATTCGAAATTTTTGTATGGTGATATACACCGGAAGTGAACTTTTTGACCTTGCACATTTAAGGAACAGTCTTTCGTATTTATTCTGTGTACATTTTTCATCCGGTACAATACTTTTGAGTACTGTCAATGCGTTTTCTCCCGCGGGAGCGCTGACCAAATTTTCTTTCTGTGTACCAAATTTTTGTATTTTTCTAAATTTTACTACAGTAAGATAGAGCTGAAGTGTAGTTTTTGATCTTCTACAAGTATACTACATTCTTTCATGTTTCGTGTTTGTATACATGTTAAACTGTAACACCTTTTGTTTTACAGTTGTCAAAGTTGTCAAAGAGAACTGTGTCAACATTGTTGAACTGTCTGAAGGTGAGTAACGTTTGTCCAATATTTACTATACTTTATACATATAAAAGGAAAAAAGTTATTGATTGCAAAAAAATCATTGTTTCTTATTACCATTTTATATTCATTGAAACTTTGCAACAATTATTGTGCAATCAAAAATATTGCATATGTCAAAAAGTTAAACAATTCAAAAATATAAACCTCATTGATTGCATGTAAATATGTGAAAATGTAAACATTCGAAACTTTTTAATCTCAATTTTCATGATTTGAGAGGAAATTCTGTCCTCACATTACAAGAAGTTGTAAAGCAGTTCTTGCTTCTTCATTTTTCATAGCACGAATTTCTCTGTGCTTTATTCATCAAGTCACATATTCTGGGCACCTCTCTGGGAATAAGGATTATTCCTTCTCACTTTGTAAACCTGTCTGTTAGACACTAACGTGCACATCTGTGTGCAGGTGACATAAAGAGAAGCAGTTCTTTTTCCCTTTTCAGTTTATAAAGCTACTGTATCAACTTTAAACTTGAGTATCGATTGAAATAAATTCATTTTGAAACTAGTGTTTCCGGTTTGAACACTACCACGGTTGTTTCTTCAAGGTTGTTTTTTACTTTTCCAAGTGACATTTGTAAACAAGGGTTATTCCTTCCCAGTTTAAAACCGTCTCTGTCAGAGACTAACGTGCACATCTCTGTGCAGCTGACATAAACAGAAGCAGTTTTTTTCTTACTTTTTGACTTTATATACGTACCGTATCAACTTGAAATTTCAATATTCATTGAAAAGAAATTATTTTCAAACTAGTGTTTTCAGTTTTAAGACTATCACCGTTCTTTATTGATACGTTGTTTTTTTCCTTTCCAAGTGACACTTCATCATACGTGTACAAAAATTTTTTATTGCTAAAACCTTGTAATTTTTTTCATAGTGCTCTTGCACTATTGTTGACATCGTATTTTTCCTATCAATATGACTCGCACGAAAAGTAAACGAAAAGCGTGGACTGTAGCAAGAGTTAAACAATACTGGAGAGTTCGAAGATGGCGATCTGTTCTCAAACAAGGGGATATAGGCTCGAAGATCTCGAGTGCTTCTTTAACTCAACACCATAGAAAGCAGAGGATGCTAACAAAGTATAACAATTTCCTAAGAACTGAATATTCAGAGCACGACAGTGCATCCTATGATGAGACTTGGCCATATCAGCGTTCTGCTGATCTTGAATTCTGGTGCATGCATGAGTCTTGGAGTTTCTGCACAAACTGTCACAGCCTGCACCAGAATAAACTGCTGAATTCATTCAGTCGAAGAATACCAAAGACTAGTATTTCTCATTGCGACTGTGGTAAGCAATTGTACACAGTCCCTAGATACAATATCATTCCACTCGAACTCAGGAATTTGACTTTTAATGAAATATGCGTGTTACGACCACTATCTCTTCATCAGGGGCAGTACTGTAATGTATCCCCAATGGATACCGTAAGAAGACAATCCTATCACGTTGTTCCTGGTCTCTTCAATCTCCCAAGAAATAATCGAGTCTATTGAAGATGACAGCTCCCGTGATCGATGTCAAAGAGCATACGACTTCCTGATGAGAAATCCTGACTCCTCATACTCTCTCTTCGTGAGGAAGCGTGTAACGCATCTACGGAGAGCAAAAGAATTCAACATGTATGATTACCGTGAGAACAAGGGTTTAGAATGCACATTATGGCCTCCACTTTACCCATTTACAAGTTGGTGCGAGACCACTCTGCCAGGTGATGGCACGAAATCCTCATCGAGTCGTTCGTGGATATTGAAGTTAAAATCAGAAATACTAGATTACCAATTACTTTTTGACATGATTCAGTTTCATTACGACCTCTGGGTGTTTCGAACAGTTTCTGGTGCTATTTCCATCGGCATTTCACAGAAATGCTCACCAGCAAGGGTACTGGAAACGAAAGTATTCAGTGCACAATATTGGAAATGGCACCATTTGGAACTGATAGACTCAGTCCGACAATTTGGATTTCCAAAGCTGTTTATTACTATAAGCCCATATGAGTGGACATTTCCAAGTCCTTCCTTTATTCAGAATGCTCGCTGTCTCTACGGTATACAGCCCACTCAAATGGCAGGAGTAGAATCCCTTCATATTGCACATGTTCTGGAACAACTTGTCAAGGGCTACTTCACTGGTGCCAACAGTGCCAGATGGACACAACATGTCTTCAAAAATAAAGACAATGCGAGAACTCCCAGTGTCACCAACTACTTCTATCGACTGGAGTTTCAAGATAGGGGGACTTGCCACGCACATATTCTTATCTGGTTAGACTGGGAAAGCATTGATGTCTCTGATATACGTGCTGATATCCCAAGGGATGACGCAGAGAATGCCTTTTTAGTGACAGATCTACAGTCTTCCACTCAAAATGCGCTGCCATTACAGGAGAGACCAAATGATGTGTTGTCGTCAAATGGGAAAGCAATCTTACATCTCCGACATCCGTTAGACGCGTTTACACGCAATATCCGTGGCTATATAGCATCTGTTCTGCCAGCACTTAAGTGCCGTATGGATGTCCAGGTGACTGATGAGAGGGCCATGATCCTCAGATATGTTACTAGCTACGTCAGCAAAGCTCATGACAGCCAGTTGAATGACATCTCTTTTTCTAATCATGTTTTGCCCTACATGGCCGCTTACCGCCACCTTTCTTGTTTAAAACCTTGTGTTCCCGAAATGATTCTGCAGATGTCAACTACCAAGCTTGCCTGGAACGGAAGGGACACGAAACACTTGTCACCTCCACGGTTTGAAAAGTTTGACAGTGACCCCATTGTACAACAGTACTGCAAACGAGACAAGGCTTCAGAACACCTAAGCCTTCTCGAATGGGGTCGGAACTTTATTGTTGGGAGCAAAAGCAACAAACAACACAAACAGACGGCCTTAGTTGCTGTCCGCTTTAACAGCGTGTATCATAACCAATATTTCTTTCAGGATGTGACACTGAATTGTCCGTTCCGATGTCTAGACGATCTACTGCATCCGCGTCATAACCAAATTCCGGATTCACTGAAATTTTTCGCGGCAGCACAGTTTAAGTTATGGAACAGATGGTCTTCTGATGAAGCCATCAGGAAGCGTCTCACACTGGAATGCAACAAGGACTATTACATCGATAATGTGTTGCATTATGTACGTAGCCTAAGAGATCTATTCACAGCATGGGAGCAGGGACTCTTGTCACCTGAATTACTATCGCAGTCTAGTCTTCCAAACAGCAATATCTCCCGACTTCAAGGGGAACAAGTGGCCGCCTTTGAAAGAATCAAAAGCATGGTTCTCCAACGTAAAAGGTTCTATAGCAATGTGGGATCAATTTTGAATATTACGACCGATCCTTCCCACATTGCTTCGACTGCCTCTCCAAATTGGACAAAGATTCTTTTTATCGAGGGACGCCCAGGAACTGGAAAATCACATCTTGTCAGAGAAGTTACAAAATGGGCATGCACAGAAGGACTCAATGCAGCTGTAGCAGTACCGACGGGTATGTTGGTTTCTACCTACCGGCAGGCCTGCTCTCCAACCATTACCATTGACACTGTACATTCTATGTTCTGTGTTCCTGTTGACCAACATGCTCCAATGACTATAAACGACGAACTCAGCAGATACGATCTCATGTTTGTCGATGAGGTCTCTATGATACCTCTACGAATTGCACGCCATGTGCTCACTAGTGTCAGTCAGCTCCATGTTCGTCCCGTCTTAGTGCTAGTCGGAGACCCGTACCAACAACAACCCATCGACAATGTCTGTGGTACTACTAGACAGGTTCCCAATATCTACTGTGATGCATCTATTAGATCCATGTCTACCTTTTTTCGATTAACATCTCAACATCGTCTAGCAGATCCTGCTCTGTCATCTCTTGTAGACCATTTGAGATCTTGGCCTGCTACTCATCGTGTTCTATCATCATTAGCAGGAGACCGTGTACTCTGTCCAGATGGTAAAGTATCCTACACGACTTTGAAAGCTTTCTTTCAAAAAAATGTTTCAAGTGTAGTAGTCTGTGTTTCAAAAGAAGGCGCATACAATATTAACCACGTTATGACATCAATGCTTCACCAACAGCAAACGCCATTATGCTGTTGCATGATTGATCTTGACCCTCCACGAGAACATCATCTCTTTCACAACATGCCAGTAATGATAACTAGAAATCTCGACAAATCTCGTGGAACAGTAAATGGTCGTTTGGGACATCTGGTCACTATACACGGAAACAATCTGCACATTAGGCTTCATGATAATACAAATGTTTTCATACATCCAATCACTATTCCATCGAGTCATTCAACCAATGGGATTTACCCTATAGTGCCTGCATATGCCTTTACTATTTGTAAAGCGCAGGGATTGACTCTTGACAACATAGTCATCTACTTCGATGTAGACACAGTACCTGCAGGATCAGCATATGTTGCTGTAACAAGGGTGAAACAATTATCTGCATTGTACTTCTTAGTACCACCCAAAATTCAGCACTTTCAACCAGTGGAATACGATACTCTATAAATAACAATCTGCAGATATGTATCCAAAAGATACCAGTAATCTGATTGATAACCATTCACAAAAAAGTTTCACTTTATCAATTGTAAAGCATTTCATAAGGACCTACTTGCACTTCAGCAACATGACCGAGATAAGGCTTCAGAACATCTAAGCCCTCTCCAAGAACAAAGACTGCTTTTACTCCATATATTAAATGACCTATTTCCACTTGAGCAAGATCAGCAAGATAAGGCTTTAGAACATCTAAGCCCTCTCGAAGAGGAAACAGTTGTCTTTCCGATATTTCATAAGCATGTCACTTGACAGTAGCAATCTATGCAACATAGCGCTTTACACTATACAAGTGATTTCCAATACGCAATTGTCCTGCTATATAATTTCAATGATATTCTCATAATAGTTAAAAAACCTTTCATGTCTAACGTACTTTTCTGTTTTCAGATGTCGAGACACACATATTCCCCTACATCGCGTTGGTCGGGGTATTCGTCAAGGAAACGTACACCACCTCCACAGTTTGATCCCAAGGAATACCTAGAACACTACTCGGCATACCTGCCGACTCAACGACACCTTCCGCGATACCGGCGCGAACGATCACCATCTCCGGTCAGGGAGCAACGCCACCGATACAGAGAGAGGTCACCTAGCCCTCCCAGACTGCCCAGATCCCCTTCAACCAATGTTGGCATACCAAAGAAGTGGTCGCTCTTCCCACATCGCTGCCTGAAGGCGTACGCACCACCAGAAGATCTCAGCGAGGACACCAAATTCCTCAAAATCCTCGAACCCTACAACTGTCAATATATTAACCATAGACTCCTAAATGAGCTCACCAATAGCTGTCTGTCAAGACTACACACCGTTAGGGGCAAAAGCAATATCCATCATCAATTCAAGAAATTACGGCAACAATGCATGCGCTCCTTCAGACAGCGAGAACGAAACTCCACAAGAAGTAGAAGAACAACAGAAGACCGGTTCTAAACAAAACAAAAGGAAAAAAAGGAAGAGCAACAATGGTGACGGGGATAACGAGAGTCCACAAGAAGTGGAAGAAGAACAGGAAACCAGTACTAAACCTAAAAAATGTAAGAAGAGAAATAGGAGGAATGGTGATGACGATATCCTACACCGACCAACAGCTAAGAAAAGTAAGAGATGCAAGAACTCCGTCTAAAAACGTCTAGTCCACTTAACATTTTCACTCTTGTTCCTTTGATAACCGCAGAAGGGGGTTTCTCTTATAAAAACGGTCAAATGACATATTGTAAATATTGTTCTAGTTTCTTTCATTTTAGTTAAAAGATTTTGCTTGTTTGAAAAGCTTTTATATGTCATTCTTTCATTGAGAATACCTTTATACCTTGATCCCAGTTAATATATCGTTATAGTTTGTTACAATAAAGTTAAAAGACTTTTCTTGTTTGAAAAGCATTTCCATATCATTTTTTCATTAAGAATACCTTTATACTTTGATCCAAGTTATATATATCGTTATAGTTTGTTACGATAGAGTTAAAAGACTTTTCTTCTTTGAAAAGCATTTATATATCATTCTTTCATCGAGAATGTCTTTCTACCTTGATGCAAGTTATATATATCGTTATAGTTTGTTACGATAAAGTTAAAAGACTTTTCTTTTTTGAAAAGCATTTATATATCATTCTTTCATTGAGAATGTTTTTATACCTTGATGCAAGTTATATATATCGTTATAGTTTGTTACGATAAAGTTAAAAGACTTTTCTTTTTTGAAAAACATTTATATATCATTCTTTCATTGAGAATGTCTTTATACCTTGATGCAAGTTATATATATCGTTATAGTTTGTTACGATAAAGTTAAAAGACTTTTGTTGTTTGAAAAGCATTTACATATCATTTTTTCATTAAGAATACCTTTATACTTTGATCCAAGTTATATTTTCGTTATTATATATTATGTTAGCTGTTCAATAAAGATCTCTTATTGATTATTCATTGTATTATTACCTGTCTATTTGTTGTTTGTCATGTATACATAATCATACACAACATACAAATTCTTGTTTGTCAAACATTCGCACACACTTCTCTCACAATCGTTAAGGGTGATCTGGCATTGGAGATACCTCCACTGTTGGATGGCTGGTTCGACTCCAGCGAACGATGAGAATACAAACTGTGTCCTGTAATTCTTTCTGTTCGTTTTCCATTTTACATTCACTTTTGTCATTTTTGTCATTGGTTTTAACATAATTAGTTCGGAATGCAAATACCGTATTTGCTTTTCTGCTGACACTTTAGGTGATTCTGCAAAGTAAATCTGGGTGGGATGGGAGGGCTGTGCTTAGACGGTAAGTGGCGTGTCAGTCGACCAGATAAGGAGGGGAGTTATTCCCCCCCACCCAATTCCCACGTGCAAGTAAAGCAAAGCCATGTAGACTTGCTACATTCACAGTTCTTAGCTATACCTGTATATACGTATATATATATATTATAACTATTCTGATGCTCAATTTTTTTATTATGTGTAAAGAAAGTATAACATGGGAGCCACCATCTATCCAAGTCCCAGTGGACAGACACCTCCCAAAGGTGCTAAAATGTGCCCATAAAGTTTGATTTTCCCATACATTTACTGTAAAAAAAACTCGGTTTTTGAATGAACACTATACACATAGTGTAACTTGCCAAGATTAACTCCAATCGAAAATCTGAGACCATATGACTTGTTCAGCATCGAAAGTTGCATGGGGGGTAACGGGGGGTCACGTCATATAATTGCTCAATATTGCGTAATAACCGCGTCAAAACAGTAAAACCACGTTTTTGGTGATTTTTTCCATTACACATAGTGTAACTTGCCAGGATTAACTCCAATCGAAAATCTGAGACCATATGACTTGTTCAGCATCGAAAGTTGCATGGGGGTTAACGGGGGGTCACGTCATATAATTGCTCAATATTGCGTAATAACCGCGTCAAAACAGTAAAACCACGTTTTTGGTGATTTTTTCCATTACACATAGTGTAACTTGCCAGGATTAACTCCAATCGAAAATCTGAGACCATATGACTTGTTCAGCATCGAAAGTTGCATGGGGGGTAACGGGGGGTCACGTCATATAATTGCTCAATGTTGCGTAATAACCGCGTCAAAACAGTAAAACCACGTTTTTGGTGATTTTTTCCATTACACATAGTGTAACTTGCCAGGATTAACTCCAATCGAAAATCTGAGACCATATGACTTGTTCAGCATCGAAAGTTGCATGGGGGATAACGGGGGGTCACGTCATATAATTGCTCAATATTGCGTAATAACCGCGTCAAAACAGTAAAACCACATTTTTGGTGATTTTTTCCATTACACATAGTGTAACTTGCCAGGATTAACTCCAATCGAAATTCTGAGACCATATGACTTGTTCAGCATCAAAAGTTGCATGGGGGGTAACGGGGGGTCAGGTCATATAATTGCTCAATATTGCGTAATAACCGAGTCAAAACAGTAAAACCACGTTTTTGGTGTTTTTTTTAATACACAGTCTAACTTACCAGGATTAACGCCAATCAAGACCACCTGGGGAGGAACTGCGGGTTAGGTCTATGAGGTGACAAATATTGCGTAATAACCCAGTAAATACGGAAAAAGCACATTTTCCGCGTATTTTCGCCAATTATTCAAAACTCTCAAATCTTAACTGTAATAAAAAGTCGTTTTAGTGGCATTGGGGTGGTGGTGGGAAATTAAAAACAAGGCTCCAGCATTGAAATGGCACTAAATATATGTATACAAACTAAGGTAACGTATTGTTACATTTGCATTGCATATTTTTTCTAGTACAAAAATATCAAAAACGTGCGAAACTGTGAAAAAAATTTTAACATTTTTTTTATTTCTTTTGGTCAAAATATATTATTTTATAACTATAAATTTTTTAACGTATATGAACATTCACAAAATCTCGAATTTTTTTTATAATTTTGGGAAATCTTTTTTATATTTGCATTGCATATTTTTTTTCTAGTTCAAAAAATATCAAAAATGTGCGAAACTGTGAAAAAGGAATTGAATTTTTATTTTAATCTCTTTTGGTCAAAATATTATATATATATTATTTTATAACTCTATCAATTTTTTAACGTATATACCTTTTCAATGATAGAAAACTCAAGTCACGATTAGCGGATACATGTCGCCACGCCAACGGGTATTTTAGTCACAGCTTACACCAATATTTTTCACGATGACATAACGTGCGACACTGTACATGGTACATTTCACATTCCTGTTTGTGAGAATGACGATTATCGTTACAACGACCATTTGGCAACACACGATATTTTGATTATAGATGAGTTGTCCATGATTTCTCTTCGCAATTTTAAGCATATTATTAAATCCTTGAATGTTTTACATGTTCGTCCATATGTGGTTCTGGTTGGGGATGCGTTCCAACAACAACCTTTTGAAAGGGTGGGTCGGCGTGCCGGCACAGTCAAAAATGCTTACCAGCATAAACACTTGGAATCTATGACGACATCTTTTAAACTCACAACACAACATCGTATAGCCGATCAACGGTTACAACAGGTCGTTATTCATCTGCTACTGTGGCCAGCGAACGATCGGCTCATTGAAAAGTTGTGTGGTGATCGTGTCATTTGCGATCGTGGTTTTGACAGCGGGGAAGCCATTGCATTTTGGCTAGAGCATCCTGACGTTCTTTTTCTCACAGTCACTAGGGATGCTGCAGAGAACATCAATTCTTTATTAGTGCAGTATTTATTTCACGATCAAGAACCGTTGGTACGTGTTGTGGTAGACGATGAACCATTCCATTTGCAAAACTTATATATTGGTATGAAAGTGATGGTTACAAGAAACCAATCAAAACATAATGGGGTTGTAAATGGACAGGTCGGGATTCTTACCCATTTGAGGGGTGCAACGCTCCAGATCAGACTAGATAATGGTAGACACATCTTTGTCTATCCTTTAACTGTAGAAGAGGAGGACGAACTTGTTATTTTTTATCCAATCGTTCCTTGTTATGCGCACACCATCTGTAAATCTCAAGGCAAAACGATTACAAAGGCGTGTCTATATCTCGATTCCGATTTCATACCTCCAGGAACAGCTTATGTCGGTGTAACTTGTGTGCGCAAACTCGAGGACCTCTTCTTCCTTGTTCGTCCGACAAAAGAGCAATTTCGTCCTGTTTCCCTTAATTAGTTTTATTGTGTAGCGTCTTACGTTTTTTGAGAGTGTTAATGCTTTAATAGTAGTTTTTTTCTCTATAATAGTGAACCACGGGGATACTTGTTATTAGCACTGTTAGCTGTAAAGACATATTTCAGAGATACTGTTTATACTGCGTTGCACTTTTGACCATCATAACTAATATTTGGTCTTTCGTATGTTTTTAGATGTACCGTCGTTACAGTAAGCGAAAAAACGAAAGGTTATCGTCGTCTGGCGATGAAAGATGCTCCCCAAGAAAGCGCCCTTATACTGGGGCGTACAGTCCTCAGTTCCTTATCCCGAACAGTGGCAACACTTCCCCCATGCGTTTTTAAAATCGTATGGGGCGCCAGAGCTAAAAGTGACGGAAGACGACTGGCTCCAAGCCATGAAACGCACCAACTGTGAGTACTACTGCCGCCCCGAGATGGGCATATCCATGATGGCGGAGTCCGTCTGCGAAAACCTACCACTTCTGGAACAATACGGTAACTACGTTATCATGGCACGGATCCCAAAGGCTATCCGGAAGGCAGTCAAGCAGATTCTGCCAGTGATGGAGAAAGTAGACGCTAAGAACGTAAAGGCTGGTAAACCGAAAAAGAAGGACTTCCTTCGTATCATGGAGTGGGCGATAACTAAAGACGAAGACTTGGACACTCTCCTCGCCGATTGCGTGCATGCGTCGAGCGCACTACTCACGCTTTCATCACAACTTCGCGGGTTGAGAGTTATACTAAGAAATCCCAGATACCTGGCTGCAAACGTGGTCTCCAAAGACGGAGGCCACAAACAATTTGCAAAAGATGCCAAAATGAAAACCTTGCTCAAATGGATGACCGTCAACGCGGGATCATCATACAAACAACAATCACCGGAGTCCTTGAAACGGGACCTGTTTGGCAAGGGGGGCAAGTCGAAGACCGCAAGCCGTGGTACGAAGGGGAAATCTGGTTCCAGAGCTACCCATGGGAGGAAAAAGGCCACCGCAAAGAAGAGAAAATCAGATAAAATAGAAAGCCATTCATCAAGCACAGACACGACGGAATCGTCTGAGGATGAAACGCTAGAGTCCACTTCCAGTTCGGGAAGTACGTCAGATGAATTGCTAGAATCGGTCAAAGAGACATCCAGTAAGAAGAAGGGTAAGCCCCGTGCAGCCCCCTCTACGAGGGGAAAGAACACTGCACGGGGTAAACCCAGTAGTTCAAAGAGTGGCTTGACGACAAGCTCGGACAGCTCCGAGGAAGAGCCTGCCGAAAAGAACCAGTGCAGATCTTCGACAAAGCCTTCAGCGGCAAGCAAGGCCCGTGCAGCCCCCTCTACGAGGGGAAAGAACCCTGCACGAGGTAAACCTTCAACTTCAAAGACGCTGCCGTCAACGACCTCGGACAGCTCCGAGGAAGAGCATGTTGAAATGGACCCGTCCACATCTTCGAAAAAGACCCCAGCGGCAAGCAAGGCCCGTGCAGCCCCCTCTACGAGGGGAAAGAACCCTGCACGGGGTAAACCTTCAACTTCAAAGACTGCCTCGTCCACAAGCTCGGACAGCTCCGAGGAAGAGCATGTTGAAATGGACCCGTCCACATCTTCGAAAAAGCCTTCAGCGGCAAGCAAGGCCCGTGCAGCCCCCTCTACGAGGGGTAAGAACCCTGCACGAGGTAAACCTTCAACTTCAAAGACGCTGCCATCAACGACCTCGGACAGCTCCGAGGAAGAGCATGTCGAGGACGCCGTTGCCAATTCGTCCAAAAAGACGGCCGAGCCAACAAAGCCCCGTGCAGCCCCCTCTACGAGGGGAAAGAACACTGCACGGAGTAAGCCTTCAACTTCAAAGACTGCCTCGTCCACAAGCTCGGACAGCTCCGAGGAAGAGCATGTCGACATGGACCCGTCCACATCTTCGAAAAAGACCCCAGCGACAAGCAAGGCCCGTGCAGCCCCCTCTACGAGGGGAAAGAACACTGCACGGGATAAACCTTCAACTTCAAAGACTGCCTCGTCGACAACCTCGGACAGCTCCGAGGACGAGCATGTCGAAATGGAGCCGTCCACATCTTCGAAAAAGACCCCAGCGGCAAGCAAGGCCCGTGCCGCCCCCTCTACGAGGGGAAAGAACACTAAACCGGGTACTAAGAGCGTTCCCCCAACAAGTTCGGACACCTCCGACGACGATAGCTCCACAGCTTTGGGGGCTCTGACCCAAAAGAAATAGAACATTTATATAACTATGTACATAGACTGATCAACATTTTGGAAAAGTCATTGAGAGACACATTTATCCATATTTTCACTTATATATCAAAAAAGCACAAAAAAACAAAAAAAAGTGTACATAATGTTTTGTTGGGGGGGTGGGATCTTTATTCGTACAGATTTCATTTCCTAGGTAAAATATTTCTTTGATTAAACTAGATTGGCACAATGTTGCCAATAAGTTCTTTACATGTATTATGTCGGAGATTCAATAAAATTTCTCCTTCTCTTTGTACATATTGCCTTTGTTCAATATTATTGGGGACGGGTATACTGTTGATCATTCCTTGATCTGCCTTTTGGCTCCCTCAGTTATACGAAATTGTCGATGATTGTGAAATAAGTTCTTATGATTGGTGGTTTCTAATGGGCGTTCCCTATTTTTTTCATTGACCTACAAGTTCAACTTCATAAGTCTTTTAAAATACGAGGTTAATCTGCACTTAAGGATACACGGGACAAAATTTCCTTCAAAATGTTCATTTTTTTAACAATGCAGATTTTCAAACTTAAGGGTCAAATCTTCAACTTTGTAAAAAAATTACGCTAAAAAATATTTTATCTAAGGAGATATTCAATAAAAACCATTTTTAATACTCAAAGTTAGGTGTTGCATTGATGGTAGAAGCTATATTATTCGTCTATCCACCGGAGGTCAAATCGGGTCACGCTATTGTCCTGTCACGTAACCTGGTCTCAAGCGATAAGCGCTAGCTTGCGTAGCAAACAAAACTGACAAAAGGAATCTCACAAAAGATATATATTTTAGTTTTTTATGTCACTTTGAAGTTCTATTTTCAAATTTTGAGGTTATATTTTCAAATGTAACAATATAGTAATGTCTAGCGCTTGTCAACACTAAGTAGATAATCTTTTAATCCCATTAAACTAAAAGTGCATTTTTCTCAATAGCAGTTTTTCGTAAAATAACCAACTTCACAACGTTCGGGTGTAGCCATTTTTTATCATTTACCACAAAAATCGATGTGTTCGATCAAACAACTCATGTATTTTCAAAGTGTGTCGGCGTTTCTTTTCTTTCTTTTTCTTTTTTCAGATATTAGCAATTTTTGAAATAATGCACTCAAAAACACGGTATTCAAACTTTAAAATTCTATTAAAAAATAAAGAAGCGCTAAAAGACAAAACCCAGACACACTTTGGTTGAACAATGCTTCTGTAACACGATCCACAGAAAATTTGATCTATCTGCCTTCACCCTGCTGCACACGAACGTCAAACGTGGAGACGGTAGGTTTCATTTAAATGCGTGATTTGTCAAAACCGAACGAGTTTTCACAAGAATCTATATCAAAAATAAAACGTTTTATCTTTTAGCTTTCAGAATATGTATACTTTATTAGGATGCAGGCGCAAATTGAACGCGCTGTGCCTTCTTCAAAATAGCTACCCGATCTTGTCCCGTGTATCCTTACAATTTAAAACTATAACACATAGGGGTTTTCGTGCTATTTAAAACTGTCAGGATATCTGCGTGAGAACTCATCATAATGCGTCAAAATGATCAAAACATATCCCAGCACTACTGAAGAGTCGAGTGCATTACACTTAAGTGTCAGAGTTTTTTACAAACGAGGCGTAAACGATCGTTTTAGAATTGCTAGTCAAAACAGACATTGTAAGGCTGATTCGATTTTAACACTGCTAATTCCCTAGAAACCACAGGGGAAGCGAAATAAGTTCTCCTCACGTTGGTAATTTCTTTTTCAAATAACTAGTAATAAGGCCTTGCATTTACGCTTGCTTTCAAGGCAAAAACTATATGTTTGTGCAAGCTCAAACATATTGTACGCAGACAGTAGGTGCCTACCTTAAAAGGGTGGTCCGCGCGGGGGGGATATTACATTTCCTTTATTTTCTCTTAATAAACCAGAACTTGTTAACCCCCTTAACCCTTAGTAAACTTACACCCTTAGTGGGCTTTCATACTTTGTTAATGTTAAATGATCCTAAAATCGTTAATTAACTTCTCATACTTAATGTATTATATAGTAACTATTTCGACCCCGAGGGGTTCCCGTGGTCGTACAACCTTCAAACTTTGTGTGCTAATAGCTCTCTTGAGTAGTAATGGTAAGCACCTTTTATTTTATCGATGACGTCATTTCCGGTCGAGTTATGAAAAATTTTTCAAAAAATTTTTATTTTGCTCAATTTCATTAAAAAATGCATTTTCAACACGCATTAAGCGTAATTTAACCCTGACGTGATTATCTTTCGTAAAAGTTAATTAATAAATTAATCGATGACGTCATTTCCGGTCGAGTTATGAAAAATTTTTCAAAAATTTTTTATTTTGCTCAATTTCATTAAAAAATGCATTTCAACACGCATTAAGCGTAATTTAACCCTGATGTGATTATCTTTCGTAAAATTAATTATTAATAAATTACAAACAATTAATTTTTCGAAATTGCATACATTCTTATGAAATTCTTTTCAATTCTGATTTTGTACAAGATGATTAAATAATGCACCTTCAACACGCCCTAAGCGTAATATAATACCTACATAAAGGTGTTACCCATGACGTCATTTCCGGTCATTTTAAAAATTGCATTTTCAATACGCATTAAGCGTAATTTAACCCTGACGTAATTATTTTTCTTACATATTTATTATTAACAAAATTACATACAATTAACTTCCTGACGTAATTATCTTTCTTACATATTTATTATTAACAAAATCACAAACAATTAATTTTTGGAAATTGCATACATTCTTAGTAATTCTTTTGTAAAATTTTCATTTTGTACAAGATTATTAAATAATACAGTTGCAACATGTCCTAACCGTAATAAATACCAAAACAACATTTTACCCATGACGTCATTTCCGGTCATTTCCGGTGCAGTGATAATAAATTATTCAAAAATTTTTGTTATGCTGAAAATCATTAAAACAGGCATTTTCTAACGCCTTAAGCGTAATTTACCATCCATTTCAATTGATGATTAAACAGAACCGTTGAAAGTATTTATTTTTCGTATTTTCTATTTATCACCAAAGTCAAGTTCAGCGGGGTCGGGTCACTACAAGGATGGGTGACATTCAAAATTAGCGCTGTCGCTATAATTTTTTTTTTTACTTTAAAGAACAGTGAATATCATTTCATTTTCATTTTTTACTAATTCCATCGGATATTAAACATAACTTATGAAAACATTCATTTTTCGTATTATCTATTTATCACCAAAGTCAAGCCCGGCGGGGTCGGGTCACTACAAGGATGGGTGACATTCAAAATTAGCGCTGTCACAGTCATTTCTCTTTTTACCTTTAAAACCAGTTCACAACTTTTTTTTTTGATTTTTTATACACAGTTATATTGACTATGAAATATAAATAGATGAAACATTTATGTATTTATCACCAAAGTCAAGCCCAGCGGGGTCGGGTCACTACAAGGATGGGTGGCATTCAAAATTAGCGCTGTCACAGTCATTTCTCTTTTTACCTTTAAAACCAGTTCACAACTTTTTTTTTTGATTTTTTATACACAGTTATATTGACTATGAAATATAAATAGATGAAACATTTATGTATTTATCACCAAAGTCAAGCCCAGCGGGGTCGCGTCACTACAAGGATGGGTGACATTCAAAATTAGCGCTGTCACAGTCATTTCTCTTTTTACCTTTAAAACCAGTTCACAACTTTTATTTTGTCATTTTTTTTATACACAGTTATATTGACTATGAAATATAAATACATGAAACATTTTTCTATTTATCACCAAAGTCAAGCCCAGCGGGGTCGGGTCACTACAAGGATGGGTGACATTCAAAATTAGCGCTGTCACAGTCGTTTCTCTTTTTACCTTTAAAACCAGTTCACAACTTTTTTTTTTTGATTTTTTATACACAGTTATATTGACTATGAAATATAAATAGATGAAACATTTATCTATTTATCACCAAAGTCAAGCCCAGCGGGGTCGGGTCACTACAAGGATGGGTGACATTCAAAATTAGCGATGTCACAGTCATTTATCTTTTTACCTTTAAAACCAGTTCACAAGTTTTCTTTTTTGATTTTTTTATACACAGTTATATTGACTATGAAATATAAATGATTAAACATTTCTCTATTTATCACCAAAGTCAAGCCCAGCGGGGTCGGGTCACTACAAGGATGGGTGACATTCAAAATTAGCTGCTGTCACAGTCATTTCTCTTTTTACCTTTAAAACCAGTTCACAACTTTTTTTTTGATTTTTTATACACAGTTATATTGACTATGAAATATAAATAGATGAAACATTTATTTATTTATCACCAAAGTCAAGCCCAGCGGGGTCGGGTCACTACAAGGATGGGTGACATTCAAAATTAGCGCTGTCACAGTCATTTATCTTTTTACCTTTAAAACCAGTTCACAAGTTTTCTTTTTTGATTTTTTTATACACAGTTATATTGACTATGAAATATAAATGATTAAACATTTCTCTATTTATCACCAAAGTCAAGCCCAGCGGGGTCGGGTCACTACAAGGATGGGTGACATTCAAAATTAGCGCTGTCACAGTCATATGTTATTTTCAACACAATTAACAAGCCATTTTCATATCAAATTCATTTATTTTCAATACAAGGGAATATACATTAACTTTTACTGAAATTACACATTACACTTTGTAATATCTATTTTTAACATGTTTCTTATCATTAACAAAACTATTAAACATACTTCATGTTCGAATTCACTGCTTAAACACTACTAAGGTACATTATACAACATTGTTACTTAATTAGCGAATTTCTGGTCGAGCTCGTGCAGCTTCTAACAAATATGGCACCATTTCACCAATCAACATTTCCATCAGATTTTCTTCCGTAGGATTCTCTTTAAATGCTGCGACCCTTGGACTGTCAAATGTCATTTCTTCAGCGACGTATTCCGGATGTGTGCAAATAAAATGATTGACTAGAACATGAACACCAATCTGAAAAATAAACAACAAATATTTAGTACATTCAAACAACATTTTCATAATGTTCTAGCAATGCATAACATGGCTATGTTGTGACATGTAAACACATTATACCAATGTATTAATAAAGTTTACAGAAATTGGCTGTTTGCGTATTTGATTTCTACATATTTCTCATAATTTTTCTTTGTAAAGAAATTAGTAAAACATAACACAAAACAATTTAGTTTTTAGGGAGAAATTTCCGCGGTAATATTTGATGTTGAACTTCAACACTTACCAAAAATAACTTGTTGCCTAGTAAGAAAAACTCCTCTGCTACTGCTTTTACTTTTCCTTCCGTCATTAGTTCTAGGAATTTCCTCATGTCACCTTGGGTGCAATTTTCAGCAGTTTCAGATAGTTTACGGGAAACTTGGGCGAGTTCTTTCAAACTGTTGAAAATAAAATAAAACATTAAGTTCTGAAAGTACAAACGAAACATATGGTTCACAACTATAAAATAGTATTGTAATTAACTGTTATATCATTCAAATTACCGTCGTTTAGTTCTGCTATTGTACTGTTGCGAAGACATTATACTTTCAACAGCGTCAAAATTAAGATGGATCGTACATGCACTTTGGATAATATGCGTTGTTGGCCTAGCGAAGATTTCGGTTGTTCTCTTTCCATAATCTTAAATCTGCCTTCGTTTGGTAATTCTACTTTTCCGTAAGGTCTCATAAACATCTTAGGAAAATGCACATTATAACATATTCCTATTGATTGACGAAATGCAGCCATTGTGTATTTGTGTCAAGTGTACAAACTAAAGTATTACTATAGTTTACTTTGAATTCGCTTGAAAAGTGCTTAACAGGATTGTTGCAAAAGCTTCAAAATACAACAATAGAATTTAGGATCGAAATGCACCAATCAGAAGCCTTCTTTTGTTCTGTCAGTATTTCGCAACTACCGTTTTCCTTTTAGGTTCGCAAACAACACAAGGTGATCCTTTTACTTACAAGCTACTGATCCGTTAGTATTATTAAAAGAAAGAAGTGGTTTTTTGTTATATTAAACAACATGTATTAACTTTCCTTATTAAAAACTATTTCTATTACTTTGTTATTACTACGAAATACGGCTTATTCATAAAGCAAGAGCTTGAAAATTTAAACAATAGAACTTCGGATCGAAATCCGCCAATCAGCAACAATCTTTAAGATTAGCATGAGCCAATCAGAAACCGCCGTTCCGCTAGCGATATTTCACAACCGATCGTGCATAATTATTACTCAAGTCTTATGTTATGTGTTTATTTTGAATACTAGAAGTTCTCTATTATATTAAACAACATGTATTAACTTTCCTTATTAAAAACTATTTCTATTACTTTGTTATTACTACGAAATACGGCTTAATGAGAAAGCAAGAGCTTGAAAATTTAAACAATAGAACTTCGGATCGAAATCCGCCAATCAGCAACAATCTTTAACTTTGGCATGAGCCAATCAGAAACCGCCGTTCCATTAGCGGTATTTCACAACAGATCGTGCATAATTATTACTCAAGTCTTATGTTGTCTGTTTCTTTTGAATGCTAGAAGTTATCTATTATATTAAACAACGTATTAACTTTCCTTATTAAAAACTATTTCTATTACTTTGTTATTACTACGAAATACGGCTATTGATAAAGCAAGAGCTTGAAAAATTCAACAATAGAACTTCGGATCGAAATCCGCCAATCAGCAACAATCTTTAAGATTAGCACGAGCCAATCAGAAACCGCCGTTCCCCTAGCGGTATTTCACAACCAATCGTGCATAATTATTACTCAAGTCTTATGTTCTCTGTTTATTTTGAATGCTAGAAGTTATCTAATGACATGTATATACTTTCCTTATTAGAAACTATTTCTATTACTTTGTTATTACTACGAAATACGGCTTATTGATAAAGCAAGAGCTTGAAAATTTAAACAGAACTTCGGATCGAAATCCGCCAATCAGCAACAATCTTTAACATTAGCACGAGCTAATCACAAACCGTCGTTCCATTAGCGGTATTTCAAAACAAATCGTGCATAATTATTACTCAAGTCTTATGTTGTCTGTTTATTTTGAATGCTAGAAGTTCTCTATTATATTAAAAAAACATGTATTAACTTTCCTTATTAAAAACTATTTCTATTCCTTTGTTATTACTACGAAATACGGCTTAGTGAGAAAGCAAAAGCTTGAAAATTTAAACAATAGAACTTCGGATCGAAATCCGCCAATCAGCAACAACATTTTAGTCATAACAACGCAAGTAATAATGAAACACTATGTTTATCATAATTATGTCTTCATTACTTTATTTATTTATTTGCAAAACAAATTAGTTACAGCAATAACAATATCTGATCATAGCTAGAACCTAAGCGGATCAACTGCGGTACGTTTGCGAACCTAAAAGGAAAGCGTAAATTGCGAAATACGAAAGACAATACAACGCTTCTGATTGGTGCATTTCGATCCTTTTGTCTATTGTTCTTTCTTCGAAGCTTTTGCAACACAAATATTGTCTAACTATAAATGCCTGCTCATTTCTTATCTAGTACCGGCTGTTGTCAACTTCTGTACGCTTTATAACTTCTATCTGATTTTGAAATATGGCATCACCAAGAAAAACTCCACAAAAGGGAATTGACTTCATAAGTCAATTTCCCAAGTATTTTATTATCCCTTATGGGAAAGTACAGCCTCCCACAACGAAAAACTTCAACGATCGTTTATCTGAAATGAATACTGAGATCTTTCAGAGGCCAAAAATTCACCTAAGTGAAGCCGCTTGCACTATAGCTGAAAACTTAGACGTGTTTGACAACGACATTCTCATCTGTCCAGAGAACGGCCCCAAGTTTTCAGCAAAGTAAGTATTCCACATGTTCTGCACAATTCTAAACGCCTAATATACTGTATACTCTTGAAACTTCTAAATAATAGTATATTTACTAATAATTTTCCTTCTTTCAACAGATTGAAAGAATTGTCAGACCTCGCACAGAAACTGGACAGCCGCAAGACCGATAATCCCACCGAGCAAGACGTGAAGCGGTTCGTGGAGATCGTATGTAAAGATAAAATGGGCGACTTGGGGGAACATTTAGTTGAAATTGGCCACAAAATGTTCTCAGTATTTCAAACTTCAAATCATTTTAATCACTGGCATATATGTTATGAAAGTACACGTTCTATTAGGAACGATTACATATTAATTTAAGAAACATTGACGACAATTTCTTGTAACAGAAAACTTTTGACGGTGTTATTAATTACCATTAGAATTCAAACCTGATTCATTTGGAAACCAAGACATAACATGATATGATGTATAATTCGTCTAGTATGTGAACGTACTAATTGTATTATTTCTTTTTTAGATTGGCATCCACCTGTTGGCCAACAAATTCCTTTTTGACAATCCAACCTTCGTCGCTGAAAGGATAAACTTAAAGTCAAGAAACGATTCCGAGCTCAAAGAGAATCCAACCAAAGAAAACCTACTGAAGATGCTTGTAGCGGAAGTAGTACCTGCCAGTTCCTCAACGCAAGCCCCCACTTCAGCACGCAGATCCTTGGCAGCCATCTTAGATAGCTCAGAGGAAGAAGAAGAACCAGCTCCTAAGCCTAAGAAGAGGAAGAAGAAGAAGAAGAAAGCCACTTTGTAAATTGACATTATTACTTATATTGTTACTGTTCATATCATAAGCACCTTAGCAATTATATCGTGAGATCAACTTGTACTGGAACAATGTATTTAGGTTCTTCATTTATAGACTTATACATAAATATCCAATTATAATGTAAGCATTTATTCAATCTATTAAATAATTTTAACTTGAAAATGGCTCATTTATTTGTGTACAATTTTAGAATGTATGTTGTTGATATAACTAACTTAAAGTTATAATAATTACTTGATAGCAATATCATATGTCAACAATTTCATTCTTCGTGTATGAAAATAATGAAAGATTGATATACAACTATAAAAATTAGTACAAATTCCTATAATAATTTATATAATGAAAGATCAAAAATCACTTAGCGACTCAACAAAACCGATCGTGCATAATTATTTCTCAAGTCTTATGTTCTCTGTTTATTTTGAATGCTAGAAGTTATGTATTATATTAAACAACATGTATATACTTTCCTTATTAAAAACTTTTTCTATTACTTTGTTATTACTACGAAATACAGCTTAGTGAGAAAGCAAGAGCTTGAAAAATTAAACAATACAACTTCGGATCGAAATCCGCCAATCAGCAACAATCTTTAAGATTAGCACGAGCCAATCAGAAACCGCCGTTCCCCTAGCGGTATTTCATAACCGATCGTGCATAATTATTACTCAACTCTTATGTTCTCTGTTTATTTTGAATGGTAGAAGTTCCCTATTTGTTAAACAACATGTATATACTTTCCTTATTAAAAACTATTTCTATTACTTTGTTATTACTACGAAATACGGCTTATTGATAAAGCAAGAGCTTGAAAATTTAAACAATAGAACTTCGGATCGAAATCCGCCAATCAGCAACAATCTTTAACATTAGCACGAGCCAATCACAAACCGCCGTTCCATTAGCGGTATTTCACAACCAATCGTGCATAATTATTACTGAAGTCTTATGTTGTCTGTTTATTTTTAATGTTAGAAGTTCTCTATTATATTAAAAAACATGTATTAACTTTCCTAATTAAAAACCAATTTCTATTCCTTTGTTATTACTACGAAATACGGCTTAGTGAGAAAGCAAAAGCTTGAACATTTAAACAATAGATCTTCGGATAGAATCCGCCAAACAGCAACAACATTTTAGTCATAACAACGCAAGTAATAATGAAGCACTAAGTTTATCATAATTATCTCTTCATTACTTTATTTATTTATTTGCAAAACAAATTAGTTACAGCAATAACAACATCGGATCATAGCTAGAACCTAAGCGGATCAACTGCGGTACGTTTGCGAACCTAAAAGGAAAGCGTCAATTGCGAAATACGAAAGACAATACAACGCTTCTGATTGGTGCATTTCGATCCTTTTGTCTATTGTTCTTTCTTCGAAGCTTTTGCAACGCATATGTAGTAAAACTTTCTATGTAATTAAAATAAACTATAATTCTAAATCCTTTCTTTTTATTATAAATGTTTGTTATTCAAAACAGAACCGTTTTAACGAGTCTAAATACGATTAGCTAATAACTTAAAGTGAATAACACTTCTTAATGTTTTATTACCAACAGTTCACTTATAACAACACAAGTTATAATTAAACACTATAGTTATTCATATTATTCATTACTTTCTTTATCATTTGCAAAACAAGCTAGTTACAGCTAGAACAACATCGGATCATAGCTAGAACCTAAGCGGATCAACTGCAGTACGTTTGCGAACCTAAAAGGAAAGCGTCAATTGCGAAATACGAAACACAATAGAGCGCTTCTGATTGGTGCATTTCGATCCTTTTGTCTATTGTTCTTTCTTCGAAGCTTTTGCAACGCATATGTAGTAAAACTTTCTATGTAATTACAATAAACTTTAATTCTAAATCCTTTCTTTTTATTATAAATGTTTGTTAATCAAAACACAACCTTTTTAACGAGTCTAAATACGAGTACCTAATAACTTAAAGTGAATAACAGTTCTTAATGTTTTATTACCAACTATTCAGTTATAACAACACAAGTAATCATTAAACACTATGTTTATCATCGTTATTCTTCATTACTTTCTTTATCATTTGCAAAACAAGGTGGTTACAGCAATAACAACATCGGATCATAGCTAGAACCTAAGCGGATCAACTGCAGCACGTTTGTGAACCTAAAAGGAAAGCGTCAATTGCGAAATACGAAACACACACAGGGTGAAAAAACAGATTTCATAAAGTTTCAATGACCAGGAAAGGTCCTGAAAGTTTGTGTTTGTCCTTTCCGTAGCTTTCGGCAAAAATTAAAGTTTCAGAAAGATCATATTAACCTTTAAGTAAACTTAAATAGATCTTTTGTTAGACTTTTGGGCAGATGACATTTTAATTATCTTTTAGGAACACTTAAAGTCTAACAAAAGGTTTATAATGTTTCGTGGACATTTCGTGACAAATAAAATGAGCCTGAAAGATAGTGACTGTAACTTTTGGCAGGAACTAAAGGTCCCGAAAGTCCATAAAGACTTTTTAACCATTTCATGTATCTTTTGTTTGGCTGAAATTTGAAAGGGCATTTTGTTGAAAGGGCCGTTGAACGAGCACTTTTTCATTGTCTTTTGTGGATCTTTTGTGGCACATATTTTAAAGAACAGCCTGTTTAATTAATACAATCTATAGAAGACAGTAATAATATATACTGCTCTCACTGCGATGACTGGGTTTCTCGTTCAACGTATTCGAGGCATCAAAAAAAGAGAAAAATGCCATCAAAGGCTGTTGTGAGTACTGCCACTAGCAGTTCAGACAGTTCGTCGAACGAAGAAGGTAAAGTGTTATTTTTCTGATATGAAAGTATACAAAAATCAGATAAATGATTGGTTTGCATCATTAAACAATCATTCACCTCAAAATTTTCTGTTTTAGAAGACGAATTGTCAATGTCCTATCTGTCCTACCATGACAATCAAGACTTACCAGCTGATGAGGTAAAGTTGTGGATTTAAGTTTATCTATTGTCAAAACAGATCCTACCGGCCCTCCAACACTCTTGAACGATTAAATCTTGATATATTTCACGCTACTTTGTTCGGCCTACTGCTGTCCTACTTCACGAATAACTAAAATTGTATTGCAACACTATCATTGTTTTAGTCCTATAATTTGTTAGTTTGAGCAGTTATAATTAATTATCTCTGGTTTGAGTTAGCTTGAGTTGTTAGTAGTCTATTAAACAAAAACACTAGACTGAATGAGACCAATCCCCATCAAAATTAAGCTACATATAAATAAATATAAAATAAAAGCTAAAAATTCTCAATAACTTGTACATTTATGTCACAGGTTGACCAGCATGATGCAGATGACAGCAGCATTGGTGAAATGACGAGTGATGCATCAAGTAGTGACGATGATCAGCCAGGCAATGACGAAGATGAAGTATGGGATGGTGTATTACCAGAATGTCTACAAAGAGATATCGGAATGGTTCCCCCAGTGCCCGAGGCAAAGCTCAAAGAGCGGGCAATACAAAAAGTAAATACCTTGGTGTTTTGGTTTCTCTACTTTTTGCTGATCTGGCAAGTGACTTGTCACATAAGTGACAATGGTATGGCCTGGCTACTAAGATTTCTAGTCACTTGGTTGAAGGTTTTGGGCATTGAGGTCTCTAATGAACTCCTCACCAGTTTGGTGGCGATCTTCCCAGGATCACTGTATCTAATGAGAAAATTTATGGATCTGGACAGGGACGACTTTGACAAGTTTGTTGTTTGTCCTAACTGCAGTAAACTTTATAAATATGACTCCTGTTTGGCAGTTGTAAACAACAAGCAGACCCCTAAAACTTGCTCAAATTTCCATTACTCAAGGGGGAAGAAAAAAATATGTAACTCTCAACTTTTGACAAGAGTTCAACTAAAAAATGGAAAGGTATATTTTTACCCCATCAAATATTACTGTTACAACAGCATTGTTAATGAGTTAGAGAAATTTGTCCTCCGTGAAAAATTTACAGAAAAATGTGAAGCTTGGAGGTCCAGACATATTACTGATGGTATAATGGCTGATGTGTACGATGGAACATTATGGAAGGACTTCCAAGTTGTAGATGGACAGAAGTTTTTGGAAAGCCCCCGCAACTATGGCTTCATGCTGAACTTTGACTTTTTTCAGCCAATGAAACACCGCAAAGATTATTCAGTTGGTGTATTCTACCTTGCTCTTTTAAACCTCCCAAGAGCAGAACGGTTTAAATGGGAAAACATCATAGTAATCGGCATCGTTCCGTCACTAGACAGGGAACCTAAAAATCTAAATGAATTTCTTGAACCAGCTGTTACTGAAATGAAGGCATTGTGGAAAGGTGTTAAGTTAAGAACCTCCCTGAGTAGATTCCCATTGACTTTCAGGGCTGCTGTAATGTGCACCTCATCAGACATTCCAGCCACCAGAAAACTTTGCGGCTTCAAGAGTCACGCTGCACTTCTGGGGTGTTCATTTTGTCTTAAAGAGTTTCCTGGTGAATTTGGAGAAAAAAATGACTACTCGGGTTTTGACAGATCGTCATGGAAACCACGAACTAACAGTGAACACAGGCGAATAGCAAAGAAAATAAAATCTTGTAAAACAGTTAGTGGAAGGACTAAATTAGGAAAAGCAGCTGGGATTGCACATTACACAGTACTGCTACAACTTGAGTACATAGACATAGTACGATTTGCAACAATTGACCCAATGCACAATTTATTCCTTGGAACAGCGAAAAAAATGTTTCACATGTGGGTAAATGAAAATATTGTTTCAACTAAACAGCTTGCTGAAATTGAAGCGCGAATTGAGTCATTTGAGGTACCAAGTGACATAGGAAGAATACCGAAGAAAATTTCTTGCAATTCTGGATCTTATACTGCTGAGCAATGGAAAAACTGGACTCTGATTTACTCCATTTATTGTCTCAGTGGTATTCTTCCATCTGAACATTTCAGATGCTGGCAAACATTTGTTTTAGCTTGTAAATATCTATGCCAGCCCATAATTTCTAAGACTGATCTAGAGATAGCAGATGGAATGCTTATCAAGTTTTGCAAATCAGTAGAGGCACTGTATGGTAACCTTAGTGTCACTCCTAATATGCATATGCATGGTCACCTAAAGGAAGTCATTCTCTACCATGGCCCAATCACAGGATTCTGGTGCTTCAGTTTTGAAAGATTTAATGGCATTCTTGGAAGCACAACCACAAACAAAAGATCTGTTGAACTCCAGCTCATGAGGAGACTTATTCTTTCAAGATATTTTGGTCAAGTTAGCATGCCTAGAGATTTCCAAGATGAATTTGCTATATTGTGCACACCAGAAATAAATGACAATGAACAAGGCAAGCCAGCAAATAATGAATGGCATACTTCCTTCCTCTTCCAGAGAATTTGTACCTCCGTTCCACTTCAGAATATAGACTGGAAAAATTCTTGTCTCATTAAGTTACCATCATTTCATAAAATCAGTGCAATAGATAGTGATGACATACAATTATTGATGCAAGTCTACAAAATCATGTTCCCTGAAAAAGACATTGAATTAGCAAACCTTGCAGAGAGCATTCATAAATATGGTTCAGTGACCATTGGTCATGTTCATTATGGATCTAGACTTGAGCCCAGAGGAATGCGCTCCAGCAATATCTTAGCTTCTTGGCCAAAGGGGGATGGAAATGTCAACCAGGAAACATTTTCTTTAAATCCTGGGACTGTGAATTTTTACTTCACTCATTCATTAAGGCTTGAAAATTCATACCATTGTTTTCATTTTGCATGCGTACGCTGGTACAGACCTGATCAAAGACCCAATGCAATTGGTAACCCTGTATCTGTTTGGAAGAATAAATACCAAGAAGGAGGGCCATCCTCATTTATACCTGTACAAAGAATATTTTCAAGATTTGCCTATACACAAATTAAGATTGATGATGTAAAACTTGTAGTTTCCCCTATTGCAAGGAAAACATATCTTTAGACAAATTCAAGGATTTAAAGATTTGAAAGCAAAATCTTCACCATGTGCATGTTAAGCAGACTAAAACAGAAGGCTTATGCCTGAAAAACTAGCAGTGAGCTACCATTAGTACTCACTGATAGTAAATCAATTCTCCACTCTCTGCTGACAGAACTTAAAACAAGCATTTTAATTGTGATGCTGTGAGTAATTTAACACTAACAGCGAGCACTCACTGAGTGAGTTCTTTCACCATCTATTTTACTTCCACTCAAAATTCACTAGCTTGATGAGAAAGTTTTCAGTCATGAGTGGAGAACTGACCTGTAATGTTAGCCTTAGCCTGAAACACATTTTGCAATTTCCAAAATTTCAGGCTAATAACAAATGTGAAGTCCCAAAATAAATATATGTTTGTATGTAGTCAGCTGTTTCATGGCACATAGAGAGCCTTTTTAACAGCAAACAGGTTTTTATAATAGAGTTGAACTATATAATACAGAATTATAATGTATGTATTTACATGTACATCTAAATCTCAAAAACCTAGTTATAGTCTAAGTACACAGAATGAAAAAAAAAATGCAAAAAGTGTGCTGATTTCAACTTCTTGTCATTATTGGTTCAATAAAATATTGCAAATAACAGTATTTAACAATATAGAGTTTCTTATAGCTACTTGTATAATGGATTTTCTGTTCAGCTTATCAATCTATAAAGCTCATTTTGTAGAACTTTCAATGAGGGTCTATTACAAGGGTTTTCATCCACACATAACTTAGTTATCCTTTTCAGTATTTTGTTTTCATTTTGAAAACAAATCGATTGAAGCATGACCCCTAAGGAAAAAACATCACTTGCAACGGACTGTTTGTGGGTTCCTTTCACTAACTCTGGTGCAATATGCCAGTACTTAGTCTGATAATGTTTTTGTTCTTCTTTGCTCAAATTGTACATTTTAGCATGTTTCAGTTTCCTTGACTTACCAAAATCAATAAGTACTGGATGGAAGTTTGTATCTTTTGTCAAAAGGACATTATCTCCTTTAATGTCATTGTGTAGATAGCCTTTACCATGCACATACTCCAATGCATCCAAAATTTCCACAAAAATGTGAATGCAATCACTAACCTCTACCAAAAAAATCTAGTTTCTTTGCTTTAGACAGAGTCATACAGTTGCCATTTACACCATGAAATTGTGTTATAAGCAATAGAGGCTCTTTAGAAATACTAACTCCAAGGAGTAATGGAAGACCTGTATGTAAAAGTGAAAAAAAAAGTACTTACTGGTACTGATTGCTGGTCATGCAGCTCAAAGTAAGCAACTGACCAGTCAATTATCAAAGATGGAATACCTTGTCTATAAATACTAGAGCATGCACTGATGAAAATGAAAATGACTCTAACCCTAACCACAGCTTACCACTGGCTTTTAATCATTCCCTTGAGACTCAAAAGATAAAAGAACAACTTACAGCCATTTTGGTTAAATGAACAAACAGTTATTATGAGAAATGTTTTGTTGAAATTCAACCAACATGGCTGTTGTTGTGTTATTAAAAACCAGCAATCAGCTTTAATAAACCGTACTTAAATATGTCAAATACCTGGGTGATCAAACTTGTTAATAACTGAGGCTTCCCATAGAACCAATGCAGGAGTAACAAAGGCCTCAAAGTTCTTTACTGCTACAGTTATGTCCCTGTATACCATCTTGAAACATTTGCCAAAGCAACCTTGACCCAACAAAGCTGGTGAATCAGAAATATTGCTGAGATTTTCTCTTCTGATTCTCTTAATATTGCTGAAACAAAATGACACATTGTATTAGATTACATGAATTAAAATGGAATTACCTTCCAAAATGAGGTAACTAACCACCCCCCTCCCTAGACTAGCAGGCTGGGGTAGGCCGTCTGTTCTTGACTTTCACGTGACATCACAAGCAAGAAAATATCCCTCTTTTTTTAGTTTAGCATTTTAAACTTTTAGTCCCATAATATGAAAGAAGTCTTCCATAAATATTTGTGCTGTTTCCATTGCTTGCCTCACTGTGTTGTAATTAAGCAGTCAAAAATACAAATACAAATACAAAATCACAGGATTTTGAGATAGCTAAGAACTTATCAATCTGCTACAGAATGCAAACTTTGCTTAAATCATTAAATATATTTTTGTATCCAAAAAGGATTTTGTTTAAGTTCAGCAGATGTTAGTTATTGTACCACTACTTTGATACTCAATATATATAATGTATATGTTAATGTGTATATTTTATTTTTTTACTAATGTAATTTATTGGGTCCACAGTTCTTGGGGCTCACTGTTGTAGGTATCAAGCAAAGTTAATAAAATAATTTAATAAAAATATATAGACAAAATGCTGAATAACAACTGGTTCATTGAAATCAACTTAGGTAAATTTAGTAGATTTTACAATCTGTATAATATATTAAGTCATTTCACCCCCTCTGCATAGTAAGATTCATACATGTAATTTTTGCACAGCACATGCAGTAGTGCGGACAATTAACTGGTACATTTGACTTGTGAATTATTCCCAGGAGTTTTTAACTGAATTATACACTTTGACCAAGGTTTGAAGTGGAAATATTACAAGCTATTGACAAACAATTTTTCAAAATATCAACAGCCTATGGGTAGTTGAGAGTTAATATTGTGATAATAAAATTGTACGAACCTGTGTGTCTGAATAGTAAGCCTGTTCTCTTCTTTCCATTTTCTCCAGCAATAGGCAGATATTCGTCTCTCCTTCTTATACAAATTCTCAGCAGTACTAAGTTTGTTTTCCAAATCACTTATCGCTTCCTTGAAATCAAGAGCCAGTTCTGAAAGCTACACAGTAATTCTAAATTCTCTATTCAAAGATCGATAAAACTATCTATTTCTAGATTATTTTCCTAGATATGCATTTCAGTATATTTATAAATTAGTGTATTCTTTTGGCGTGAACCTAATTCTAGTATATAAAATTACATACCTCGATAATCTGATGAACCTGATTCTTGCCATCTATTTAATATCCATTTAATACTAGTGTATGAAATTTTAATGAACTATCTTACATTCTCAACCTGCCTCGATTAGCGCTATGCTATTAGCAGGTAAATGTGTAATTATCTAAATAATATTTAATTTCTGAATAAAAATGTCAAAATGTCAAATGTCAGTTTTCCTTTGATTTTATGTCGTCGCTCTCGCTTGGACATTTTCTTATGCTCCTCCTTCTTCGTACGTTTTCTTTTCAGGCGCTTCTTTCGGATAAGTGCTATATTCTTTTTTCGCTTTGTTGGACGTTTAGCAGTTTCATCCTCGGCGAACATATTTGAAAGTGACCCACTGTCAGCAAACTCAGCCATAATAGCTATAACGGCGTGTTTGCACAATGTGCCGTCGAAAACCACTCATATGTCAAACATGAGGCGGTTTAACAGCTTGATCAATTCACAATACACTCAGAGAATTACTCCAGACTTTAACGCCCACAGCTTTCACGAGGAAAAAAAGCAAAGAAATTACTAGTCTTGAACACAGCTTACAAGCATGCCCTTGGCGCGAAAATTAGTATTGGCGGTTTTATTCGGAAAACCGCATCCCAGAACATCGTAGGCTCAGACACAAGGGCTCAAAGTTCAGGAGCCCTGTCAAAGCTCTGTTTACTTTGTGTGTTTACTTTGTTCACGAGGTCATCAGCAGCAAACACCTTTTAGGTCATGTAAAATTTTGATTCGTCGAAATCACAAAATGAAATTCAATATAGTTTTAGTATCTACATTTCTGGCACCCTTTTCTAGTTCGAACGACAACTCACTGGAGCTAGTCAGTTTACTACAACAAGATTTATAAATTCAACAAGATCGATCCTATCTTCAAATGGCCTTCTCACAGGCGCTTTGAAAGGAACCGGCAGGCATTGTTTGCTAAATGAACTTGGTTGGGAAGATTTGAAGACGAGAAGACTTGTTCACAAGTTGATTATTTTTTATAAGATTGTTAATGATCATACACCACCCCCTCTAAAAAGTTTATTACCTAAGAAAATTAGCGAGATATCAAACTTCCCATTAAGAAATAAAGACAATTTTGTTTCTATTCGTACTAAAACAGAAAGATACAAAACCTCTTTCTTTCCATCGGCCATTTCAAAATGGAATTCTCTAGAAACTTGTGTTAGGAACCAAGGATCAATACAAAAGTTTAGAGAATTCATTAACAAACTCTTCCTCTTCAAAAGGTACAATGAAATTTTTAATGCATCTCTGAGTCGTTACGCTTCCATTTTGCATACAAGACTTCGTCTTGGCTTTCATGCTCTTAATTCTTATCTGTTTCGCATAAACCGGAAGGATAGTCAAGAGTGTGATAATTGCAGCGGTGTTGTCGAAACCGTTCAGCATTATTTCCTTCACTGCTCCCGTTATTCAGCTCAGCGTACTCAGCTTTTTGATTATTTATCTGGATTTTTTGATGATTGGACAAAATCTTCTGACAAGAAAAAGGTAGACATAATCTTGTATGGTTCTAGTAAATTATCGTGTAAGCAAAATTCTGATCTGTTTATTGCTGTTCAAAAGTATATAGTGCAAACGCAGCGATTTGCCTCTTCATTTTAAAGCATAATTACATTTTAGGATAAGCTATTCGTTTCTTTTTTTTCTTTCTTCCTATTTATTATTATTATTATTTTTTTGTATCTCATTTGTTACTAATAGAACATAGACCCCCCAGATGAGCCTCGCTCTTGGGGTTAATGTTTAATGAAAATATGTTTAAATAAAAAAAAAAAAATGGCCTCGAATCAAGAGAGAGATCTACCTGAAAACTATATTGTCCTCTTAGAGGAACTAATTAAATCTAATCACGATCTGGTGGCTGAAAACAAAGCCATGCGTGATCAACTGGAAGCGAGAGGCAATCAGCATGGTCAGGCGCTTAGGGAATTGAGTGCCAATGTTGCACGACTACAGGCCGGGGAGTCACGAAACGAAAGGCCATCAACTAATTCTGGAAAAGGAAAGCGAAAAAGGAGGACCCTTAGCTCCATAAAAGTGCCTTCTATTTGTCGAGTAAGTACTGAGGTCGTGGGGTCGTACTCAAACTGATTTTGGCGCGCAAAAAAATAATCCATGATCTCTTTATCTACATATTTTCAAAAAAAACTTTTCACAATCATATTAAGTTAGTTTACCTTTAAGTAATTGATATGTACAAGGTTCCCTCCACAAAATATTAATCGTTGCAAGAGCTCCATCGTTTGATTATAAAAAGAGCGGGAACTCGAGTATCTTGTGTAAACAATAATTTAGCTTGGATTTTTATCGGCTCGAACTTCACATTTTTCAGCAGCTTTGAGGATCTAAAACCGATCTGAGATATATTAGCTATATCGCTTCTGCTATGCCCGAATAAATGTACCAGATCGCTACATCTTGGATCGATCGAAAGCTTTTATTGCTTTAGCGGCCCAAATGTTGTTCTTACTCTCATATTTTGTACCGGTATTGTAATTGCAGAGGTCAACAATAAAGATATACAAAGCCTTGAAACACAAGGACGATTTTCATGGCTTTTACACAGATGAAACGTAAGTATAAAGCTATATTAAGCCCAATTAGATAACTAATGATGCGTACGTAACTACTTGCCATAACAAAAAACAAAATTTTTAAACAGCATATTGTGTATAACTTGATGCTTTTGTCATTTGTAGGATGGACTCTCCAAATAACCAACTTATATTCGAAAGAGTCGTTAATGAAGTATTCCACGAACACGGAGGTGAAGAGAAATGCCTCTGGTCCAGAGGGGTTATTAAAGGTATGTACATGCAATACATTACTATAAGCTGTCAGTTCGCATATCTTGACCTGTGATTGCAGCAAAGAAAAATGTTTCAAATCACTAATATATTTCGATCATTATATTGCACTGTCTTTGATCTAAACTAGTAAAATTAAGCTACAGTTAATAATTCAAGCATGAATCTTAAATTTCTCATAATGTCTTGTGTGTTTTTTCTAGCTGCCTTAGAGAGGTACTTCGTTTCAAGCGTTGAAACGAAAAAGATGATAACAGAGCAGAAATATGAGGAACACAAAAGAAGAGCAAGAAAGAATGGAAGAAAGAGAGAGGTTAGACATTCAAGCCTTTTTCAGAAAGAAGTCATATGTGACCATATTTCTCCTAGCATGGTCAAAGTGAGCTCAAGAAATAGCATTTAACGTTAAATGGCATAACTAACTATTGAATTGCTTTGTTTTTCAGAAACTTACTCATAGGACACTGGCACTGGATATGGTCCATGACTGGGACCGAAACAAGAAGGGCAGAGCAGCAGAAATCCTTATTCCAGACTGCATGAGCAGTGAAGAAAGCGATTATGAGGAGACCAAAGTAGTTGGTTACACCGTGAAACGGTTACAATGGGAAAGCAAAAAGCTTAAATGTATGAAGAAAAAATTGGACAAAACTTACCATGCATCGCTATCAAAGCGAGCCAAAGATCATATTTTGAAACGGACTGACTCAGAGTACTACTCTAATAGGCCAGCTCCTGATGATCTGCCTAACTGGGCTATCAAAAATTCAGGCCCTAGTACAGCAGACTCATCAATGGGTAATGGAAATGGTGGGGAATCTTAGCTGTTGATTGATAATTATTAGTAATTATTTATTTTATTCTATGTACATTAATTTCCATATTTTCTTTTTGAGAATTAATATAACCTTGATCAAGTTGCTATATCATTACTTATTAATGGTTTTATTAGAAATCCCATCATTGCAATTACTTTTACAGGCATAAATACCAGCCTAGTTTCCTTTATTCAATTGCTATTTCATCTGTACAAAGCATATGTTTGTTCTGTTTTGGTTATAGGAATTTATATAGGCACAAATTTCTCAGTTAATGTGCATGCCTTTTGACTATAATAGGATTATATATTTACAGATTTTTGAGTTGAAGATATATATATATATATTCTGATTGTTGAAAATAAACTATCAATATTATAACTTGAAAAATGTTTTATGAGTAGATACCATTTATTCTTCAATCCTTTAAATTAGTAAAAGCCCATTCAACGAGAATAAATATTAAATATTTAACAATATTTTATATGAAAGTATCAATATTTATTAATATTGTTCAATATTTAATATGAAATAAGCTTTCTTGAGCTTTCGTGGTGTTTAGTGTACCCTGGCCCATTTACCATAACAACCTTTCAGGATATCATACACCCGAAAGACCAACAAAATGCAAATGAAACTTACATGAGAGACATATGGAACAACCTTTCTTGAGCTTTTGTGGTGTTTAGTGTAGCCTGCCCCATTTACCATAACAATATTTCAGGATATCATACATACGAAAGACCAAGGAAATGCAAATGAAACTTACATTTCCTAAACGTTTTGTGAATTGAAGGAAAGATCATGAAATATGCATGTTGTGAGCCTTTCAGGCACCATGTGAAATACCATGAAATGCTTCATTGGTAGCCTTTCAGAACAGTCCTGAAAGACCTTAAAATGCTAGTTTCAGATATTTCGTTCTTTTATGAAAGGCCACTGAAAGATTTCATTTGTTAACCTTTCAGTTATCTTTCAGGCGCATGAAATCTGTTTTTTCACCCTGTGACAATAGAACGCTTCTGATTGGTGCATTTCGATCCTTTTGTTTAGATTTGTTATAAAACCTAAAATTTCTTTAGTCTGTCATCATTTGCAGTGGCTGTCTTCCGAGGTAAGAACATGAACGAATCTACAGTGTGTATTTTGGGACATTCTTTTGTACGTCGTTTTGGTGAGTATTATATTTCGGATTTTCAACGATTTGATGAACTGGATTTTAAAGTGGCAACAAAATGTTTCCTTCACGGAGTAGGAGGAAGAACAATTTCTAAATTATTAAAGTATGATTTAAGTTATGTAAGGAATATCTCATGTACACACTTGCTTTTAGAAATTGGTTCTAATGATTCAGTTGATATTTCTCCACAACAGCTCATTTCTGAGCTACATTTCTTTATTAAGTGCGTTTTTGAAAGTACATCCGTTGTTAAAATAGGAGTTTGTAACGTTCTTTTTAGAAAAGGTGATGCATTTTATAATAACAAAGTGACAATTTACAACACGTTATTGGCTGAATTGGTTACCACCGTTAATGATGTTATAATGTGGTCTCATACATCTTTGATGAATGAGAAGTTGTCTTTTATTTGTTCCGATAAAGTCCATCTCAAGCCTTATGCACAAAAACGCTTATACAGAAGTTACAGGGGTGCTATATTAAAGCTGTTAAGTTGATATTGTTTTCATTTACTTTTTAGATGGCCACTCTCACCCGGGGACAAGCACAAGACTACTGGAGACGGCGGCCTTCGTTCTTGGTAAGTTTTAATTTGGTTGATAATAGTACTAAGGAGAAGTTTAGAATTGAACACGGAAGCAGACTGAATTGGCTTGACGGGAAATTTTCTAATTTTCGAAGACACTATGAATTTGTAGGTGATGATAATTTTATTGAAGATACTTTTACTAATGATAAAAAAAGATCTACTTTTTTGGTCGAAATATTTGGCTTTCGGTTATTGTGAAAATTGCTACCTTGTTCATTTTCAAACGATGAAATCTAATTTCGGCAAGCGGCATCAACCTAAAGTGAACTGCATATGCAATCAGAAATACTTCGTACCCAAAATTGATTTTTTTCCTGAAAATGTGCGTGCCCTTACTATCGACGATTGCAAATTCCTGTCTCCTTTCATTATCGAGCCTGGTCACAACAGGCCAGAGCAACACGGGTATCGTTGCAAAAATAAAATATTTTCGATCACATGTAAAGAGAATTCGGTTTTACATAACATCAATTCCCTCCATGATCACGTCCGTAAAGCAAAACTTTTATCAGTTTATAACGACCTCATTTCGGATTCTGAATCTTCATACAGTTATTTTAATGATTGGCGCAGTGAAATTGTTGAAAATGATGTACAATTGACAATTACTGACGTTCTTATGGCTGAAGGAATTGAATGTGTGTTGTGGCCAACTATATTTAAAGAAGTCATGGTGCGAGACATTGATTACGGGGCAAGCACATAGAGATTCCGCAAAGAGTGCTTTTTTAACCAAAATTCGTTCGAGCATTTTAGATTATAGTTGCATCTTTGAATTATTACACTTTCATTTTGATCGTTGGTTGTTTAAGTTTCGGGAGCTATTAATTCGGCCGGACAGTTGCATTGCAGTCCATATCGAGCGTTAGAAACTAAGCCTTTTTCGCGCAGTTATTGGCAGTGGGCTCACCTTAATTTAATAGACGCTGTTCGTCAGTACGAATATCCCTCGTTATTCGTAACTTTGTCGCCCTATGAATGGACTTTTCCATATCCGAAACATGTCTCGAACATCTTTCAACAACATTCCTACATTCCCACTAAATTACCGGCATTAGAAACGGAAGCAGTGACCCACGTTTTGGAACAATTAGTTAGAGGGTACATTACCGGTTGTACGGACGGCCGTTGGCAACGAGATGTTTGTACGAAACAAAAGGGACACGGAAATGTTCTCACCTATTTTTATCGTTTTGAATTTCACAAAACGGGGGACTGCACATCTACATTTATTAATTTGGCTTCGTTCTTTACAAGACAGTAGGTTTGAAACAATTCGAGCAGATATACCAAATTGCAACGACGATAAATTGGCTTTTGTTATTAAACATTTTCAACGTAGTGAAAAACCATCGCCATATTTAAACATTCATGACGAACCTACCTCTTGTACAAAAGACGGTACCTCACTTCGTGTTCAACACAATGCCTCGGCTTTTGCGGAAAATTTACATGCTTACATTAAAGCTATTGTTCCCACTTTTCAATTTCACATGGATGTGCAGTGCTCTGACGGAAATGGAATGTTGTTGAAATATGTTTCAAGTTATGTTAGTAAATTTTCCGATGGGGTACACATGGACTTGTTGTATAATAATGATTTGCCTGGTACTGTTGCAGCAATTCGATATTTGGCCACTATGAATGTTGCGGAACCAGAAATGATTATGTATTTAAACAACATCAAATTGTCCTATAGTCCAACAAATTGTAAAAAGTTCACACCACCAAAATTCGATGAGGATTTGGATAACGCCATAGTTACAAAATATCGGAACCGGCCTAATTTGTACGAAGATCTAACTATGGCTGAATGGATGCGGAAATTAGACCATACAAAGGCTAGACCGACCGCTTATAAAGCCGGAAATGCTTTATTAGCCATCAAATTTTGTAGTCCTTACAATTACGAGTATTTTTACCAACTTTTGTTAATGTTTTACGGTCATACATGCCAGAATGATCTACTGGCTACAAATCATGATCGCTTGCCACCCCAATTACGATTTTTTGTCGCTTGTAAGGTCAAACTTCCCCATCTGTTCTACGAAAACAACCGAGAATTTATAGAAATGCTGCAACGGGAAGGTCATAAACATTATTATATCAATAATGTTATTTCATATGTGAACGCATTGGAAGATTTGCATAAACTGTGGAGAATACGAGTATTAACAACTGCTGATTTTGAAAACGAGGCACCGGAAATGCCTGAATTAAATTTAAGCGCTGAACAATTGGCCATTTTTGCTAACTTTTCTCGTAATTGTTTAGATCGAATCGATAACATGTTTGACACTAATGCAAATTGGCGTGTCCCCATATTGATCACAGGACATGCTGGTTCGGGGAAGACCTTTGTCGTTCATAAATGTATCCAATTTGCAATGGACAACAGTTGTAACATTTTAGTAGCAGCCCCTACAGGGTTATTGGCATGCAAATACAAACAATTATTTGGCGACGAAATTACAACTGATACTATTCACGGAGCATTTAAAATCCCTATTTCGGCTGAAGACAGTTTCCAATTCAACTGGGATATATCTATGTACGACTTAGTTGTTTTAGATGAAGTTTCTATGATATCTAAACGCAATTTTGCACACATTTGGCGAACAATTTCTGAAGCCCCAGTAATGCCGCAGCTTTTGCTTTGTGGGGATCAAGGTCAAATGAAACCCATCGAGACTTTATCGGGAAAAATAAGACAAGTAGATTCCATGTTAGATAACAATTCGGTCACTCTGAATAAGTTTTCCTTACATGTTCAATTTCGGTGTAATGACCAATTTCTTAACATCTTTTTAATTAGTATTCGGACCATGATTCCCTCGAAACGTCTGCTACGACAATTTAATAGGGCTTCTTTACTTTCGGATAATTACGATCCTCGAGTCATTTACCAGCACATTTTGGCTAATCCAGATACTATTGTTATCACCGTAACAAAACAAGCTGCGTATGACCTAAACACTTACATCTCAAATGAAATTTTCAAAAATAACAGACCTTTAGCTGTATTGCCTTTAGATAACGATTCAGAAACTACACCTATTCATCTTAACCAGCGTGTCTTGGTCACTATGAACCGGGACAAGAAATTAGGAGTTGTTAATGGTCAACCTGCTACCACTGTCAATTTTGAGAATAAAACCATTATTGTCAAACTTGACAACGGTAAAATTGCTCCCATTTATAGAGTGACAAAGGCTGACGACCAGACTGTCTATCCCCTTACACTACGTTACGCTTTAACAATTGCTAAAGTACAAGGACAGACCTTAAATAACGTTGTTGTTTATTTGGATACTGAGAATTTAGACTCAACAACAACTTATGTAGCTCTGTCGAGAGTAAAGACACAGAACAATTTAAAATTGGCAGTTCCCCTAAAAGCAAGTCATTTCAGATGACACCTTGTACTTTTCTATGTTAAAGCGAGCATTTTGTACCAATAACATTGTTCTTTTTATGTTCATTACCTTTGATAATATTAAATGACACTAGCATGGGCAGGTCAAATAACATTATCAACATGTAAAATTCAATAGCACCGCTATCAATTTTACTTAACCTTCACACATTATTTTCTTTTCATTAACTTTGATAATATTATAAGACACTAGCAAGGGCAGGTCAAGTAACATTATCAAAACGTAAAATGAAATAGAATTAGCCTCTTCAATTTTACTAAAGCAAATTGATTTTATTATCTACATACTTGTTTTCATTATTTTGATCATGTTATAAGACAATAGTAATAGAAGTCTATTAACATAATCAATACGTAAAATTAAATAGCATTAGGCTATTCAATTTTACTTAACCTTATTCACAACTGCTACCTTGACGTGGTTATAAGGCTAGATATAACTTAATTATATCTCTAAAGGCAGTAAATTATGTAGATAATAAAATTATTCCGTCTATAATACTGCTACTATACAATTATGTATTCAGAGACTAATGACTATATTTGGGTGGGAGGGTGGGAAGTGACCGAAGACAATGGTGTAACAGAAAAGGCGCGGTTATTCCGCCCTCACAAGCTCTTGTGATCACATCAAATTTGACAAAGTCAATACAGCCCTGACATCACAAAGCGAAGCTGTTCATTCCCTAGTAAATAGTGTTGATAACTTTTTTGGTGCCTTAAACTTTAATATGCTGTAACTTTGCTAGTTCTTAACAGATTATGTTCAAACTTTCAGAGGTTATGCATTTTCAGGAGGGGAACAATTTAATACCAGTCACGTGGTGCTGCACCCCCCTGATCACGAGATATCGTAATTCTAATTTTTGACATTTTCGCTATGAAAAATCCTCTGTAACTTCTCAGGATTAAGTCGAATTTCAATTTTGAAAGCACACTCCAGGTAGAGCATGAAAAGTTACGTAGGGGGTTCACGGGCGTTGGTCCGTCAGAATGCGAAAATATTGCTTAATTGGCGATTAAAATGCAAAAAACTGTTTTGGCCAAAATTCAACAAAAAATGCATTTTACACGTTTTTGTCATAAATTTTAATATGCTGTAACTTTGCTAGTTCTTAACAGATTATGTTCAAACTTTCAGAGGTTATGCATTTTCAGGAGGGGAACAATTTAATACCAGTCACGTGGTGCTGCACCCCCCTGATCACGAGATATCGTAATTCTAATTTTTGACATTTTCGCTATGAAAAATCCTCTGTAACTTCTCAGGATTAAGTCGAATTTCAATTTTGAAAGCACACTCCAGGTAGAGCATGAAAAGTTACGTAGGGGGTTCACGGGGGTTGGTCCGTCAGAATGCGAAAATATTGCTTAATTGGCGATTAAAATGCAAAAAACTGTTTTGGCCAAAATTCAACAAAAAATGCATTTTACACGTTTTTGTCATCACGTAACTTTCGAAATTCTTTCTGTATTACCTTCAATTTACATGAGCTTATAGTCTGTCACAAAACGAACAAGTTAGTACCAACCGCGTTTTTCTACACCCACGCGATCAAAAGATATTCTCATATGAAATTCAACTTTTTGCGTATCACCAAACTCATTTTCCTTATATAACGCTATCAAAAATCGTCTGTAATTTCTCACCATTAAGTCGAATTTCAATAACTACACCACCAGGTTTCTATCCTCAAGTACCATTGCAGCACCAGACTACCTCAGTGGTTCCACTTCCCCTTCAACAGGTACAAGGACCTTACAAGGTACATTGTCCATCCAACCACAAACATTGAACAATGTCCAAGCGTCGGCTCCAAACCCTGTAGCAGTACACGATCTTACAGGCACAACTCAACAAAACGTCACCCAAAAACGTCAGAAAAAAGCCAAATCAACTAAGGCAAAAAGAGCCAGACAACTCTTTCTGGGTAGAGAAGAACGAGCCGTCACGCCCATCACTGTTCAGATGGAACAACATGAAAGCCCGCTAGATATTCAGCAAACATCACAAACGCAAGAGCAACGACACCACAGCTCCACAGATATCCACCAACCATTGGAAACTCCTCAACACAACGAGACACGTGACCAAGATGTCACACAGGCTTTCAAACGCCCAAAAGTCCCTCGCAAAGCCAACTACGTAGACCAACCCAAAGCGGCGAAAAAGATGACCAAAAAACAACTGGAAAATCTACAAAAACGCAGAGCAAAAAGAAAGTCGTCTTCCAACAAGCCACAACGTATAGAATTCGAGTATACATCTGATGAGTGTTAGAACTTTTATGCCAATATGGTACCTATTACCTTGTTAGTAACGTTTTAAACTACATTCATTTTTGTACATATACGTTTTCAGTATTTAAAGTGAGGGACCTTCACATTTGAAAAGAACTGCGCTATCTACACCGAGTACGAAATTCAAACTATCCTCATACCAGGATTCAGTTTTGTACTCTCACCATAAGTCGCACTCCTTGTCAAATGTACATATCCCTATTACAAGCAACAACTTGATATTTCCTTGTATTCACAACGTTCGCTTTTATAGTACATGTTACACAAAAAATTGTAAAAAATGCGTAACCCAAAAAAAGTCATTGTGTACATATACGTCACAACGTTCGCTTTTGTAAACCAGCTTTCACAACAGATTGTAAAGAAACCCAAAAGGACAAAGAATACCATAACTAGCTCCTTCCTTGTACATATATGTTCATACTATATTTGCTTGTATTCACAACGTTTGCTTTTATACTACATGTTTAACAAAAATTGTAAAAAATGCTTAAGGCCCAAAAAAATTATAAAACACAAAAAAGCACCTTTACATCTGAAACATCCAAGACTACTCTTCAACAGACATAATCCACTGTTTTTTCTACCGTCGAAAAACTGGATAATAAACTCACGACGTTAAAATCCCATTTAGACAATTTAAATACTGCTAACAAAACTACTACGCCGACTAGCAATGACATTTTTCGCGTGTTACAATTCGCACTCGACGGTGACGAAAACTTTGACAATTTCTTGAAAGACGCGATGACAACAGGCGCGTCGCTCTACATCTTATCGGTAACGATAAGGGCCATGAGGGGAGTTTTAACGAACCCTCAAATTTATGCCACTAAGCTACAAAGCAACGATCCTTTTGCCATCGCGTTTAAAAACGACAAAACGATACCGGCATTACAAGAAATGCTAGAAAAAACAATGTGTAAAACACCCGCCGTGACCGGTGGAGTGGTCAGAAATTTGGCACAACAACTAGCAATGCCAGATAGACCGCAACAGCCTCCCGCTCCACCGGCCACGGCGCCACCGCCACCTCAGCCTGCATTTCCTGCCCAACACGAAATGATGCATATGATGGCGGAAATGCAAGCTCAGATGGCGATGTTACAACGACAACAACCATCTACTAGTGGGCTACAAAACGTACAACTTCCTACACAAGACGACAATGACGACGAAGAACCAATAGCAACACCAAGACGTAAAAAACGACGACAACCAGTACTAACTGACGAACAGGAACAACAAGACGAAGACCAAGAACATGAACAAATACAGGAACCGGAACAGGAAACGACAACAAAGACTAAACGTAAGAAGAAAAAGCACAACAAGTAGACTGACAAAATACATTGTTGCTTTAGAGATCATGTTCCAGATATGGCCTGTAAAGTTAATAACACGGTTTCTATTGTACCAAATAAACTTTGTAACACAATTTTAGGGTTAGAAGGTTTATCGGTTCACCATTGGTGACTGTATTTCTCAAAAACATCGATCACTGAAAATTACAGGTATACAGTCACAAATGGTATGACTTTTATACAACGACATCACCTGTATATATACATTACCTAAACGATAACAGACTTACACATGACTAAACAAATAACGACAATCTGGAAGATAACAGTTCAAGAGTTGTGATGTCCTGGACGTAGCATCCATTCCTGCAGTTCATATTTTGTTAATGTTATACATTTTTATCTATTATCATATAAATCAAGTAATTACAGACATTAAAAATCAAAGAGATACATATTGATAATCATATAATACAGTTATAGTTCGACATTCAATTGTTGACTTCAAAATTGTCAATTTCATAAAATTATATTACAATCATATATCAAAGATGTAATCAAGCGTTAGATATAAAATCAAGATGTAATCATTGTTATGTATGGAAACTCTTATGCATAAGAAGCGCTTGATCCAAATTTAGCTAAATAGATTTGATTTTCATATCATATTTATCAATGTAATTTCAAATATAAATAACGAAAACAAGTATAACATCATTAATATCATTTCAAATATATATCTCAATAAAAAGTTTCATCGAAAGGCGGCTCGTTCTTATGACTTGCACATACTATTTATTGATTCAAATAAACAACGACTACTGGAAGAACTCATAAATCCCAATTGATCGTAAATTCAGATGGAAGGGAATGAAGGAAAAGCGCGTAAGATTCAGGCATTCGTTGCTAACTTGAATGAAACCGGAATGATAGAACAGTAAACTTTATCGACAACTATGTTGTATTACAATGGTTCAACAAATAATGTATGAGACAGACAATTAACTCTTCAGCAAAAATGTGTTATATCTATGGCCGTAGAATACCGAGATAGAGCGCAATAACCGGGAAAATGCTCAAAAACTTTTGCTTGCTACATTACCGTGGAAACTCCGCGCCTTTGGCTACGATCTCATACAGACACCACACTTTTGTTCAGCGGCAAAAGTTGATTGGGAATATTGCAAAAGATTTTCGTTTTTTTGCATAATTTACGACAAAAATCGGGAAAAACCTGAGGGTTAATTGGCCCCATAGTTCTATCACGCCATAGAATCAGTGCAACTGCACTAACTTCAATTCCTCATCATTCGTTGGCTTTTTCTGCAATTGCTCATTTGAAATATCTCTTATAAAATTAAACGTCTTCTGTTATATATTTCGGCAAAAGAAACTACCTTAACATAACTAAGCTGGATTCAGTACAATCTTTTGAACCTTTGCAGTTCTACATTGTTGTCTCTTTTCTTTGCCCTTGGTTTACTTTGACTTGGCCTTGCGTATCTTGTGTGTATTCGATTAAACGGAATACTCATACATATTCAAGGGTAATTCCAGCCCTAAATGTTCGTAACGATTCTTTTCAGAAACGATAAACATGTGCTACTGTTTTGGATATAAACACTTTCAGCAAGCGGCACTTCGTGCGACAAACGGTCGTCTCCTTTAGTTATGAATACATGAAATTCTCGATTTGAACGTACAAGTCCATATTCGAAATAAAGTTATCCTTGTCTGATTGGCTTTTAAATCGAACTGTACTTATTATTCTTGAGTCTGTTTTTTGTACCTGCCGTAGCTGTACTTCAAAGTAGGGTTGGAAAGAGGGTGGGTGAAACTTCAGTAAAAATCGTGAGTCATTCCCACCCCCCATCCCCTATCTGCAACTACCAAAATTGCAAACTGCTATCACAAAGCTGTCATCACATAGCTATTATATACTAGTATACTAGTAATAATAGTAACTGTTTTGATGCATTTTGAGACGATTACAGATTTGGGTACTACTGCCTGGGATATACTTTGTGTTGCAATTGTAATGCTTTTAAAGCAATTCTTTGTGTTCAAAATTGAGGGCAAAGTTCAAAAATTGCATACATTTACTGTAAAAAAAATTCTGTTTTTTTGCTATTTCAAAATGTGAGGATATCTCATAAGGATTAACTTGAATCTCAAATCTGAGACTACCTTAGAGGTTGCTCATCGAAAGTTGCGTGGGGGGGTGACGTGGGGTTTTATGCTGGGATTGCGTAATATTGCGTAATTAACGATCGGATGTCGAAAATGTGCATTTTCTGCGGTTTAGACTATTTTTGACAGTGTTTTCCAAGAAACATGTTGTATCTTTGCAGGATTAACTTAGAATTCAAATCTGAGATCACCTTACGGGTTCGTCATCAAAAGTTGCATGGGGGGGTGACGGGGGGTTTGGCTGTAGTGTTGCGTAATATTGCGTAAATAGCGAGGAAATGCCAAAAAACGGTATTTTCAAAAAGCATATTGTATCTTTTCAGGAATTACTTGTATGTTAAATCTCAGGCCACCTTAGCAGTTCCTTATCAAAAGTTGCATGGGGGGGTAACGGGGGGTTTGGTGGTACCATTGCGTAATATTGCGTAAATAACAAGGAGATGCGAAAACAACTCACGCTACATTAATATAACCACTAGCATATGAACATATACATGGTATGTGTTTAATACATTAACTTTCAGGCATAAAGAAACGTAGGATGCTTTGTATAAATCATTAGAGTACTTGTAATAGTACATTCTGCTTCTTTTGGCCAAAAGAAGGCAATACACGTTGTCGAACTTAGTTCTAGCAATATGGTGTGGTTTTCAAATTTCAAAAGCTTGCTTAATTTTCTATAAAATAGTGAGTAACCAATTTCATGTATTTTCATACTTGAATAGCTAGTTAACTTTGTTTACATTGTTACAATCAATGTGCTTTGAAACTGTAAAATGCGTAGCTGTGAGTGGCGCTGGGGTGGTGGAGGGACATGACTAAGCTCTTTAATCGCTAACTCTTGGTTTGTCTTAAATTCGTAGATTGTGGACTGTTCCTATATGAACAAAAACCAAAAGTGCACTAGGACATTTTGAAATACTTAGGTTGTACAATTGTTTCTGTGCTTGTAACATATATAAATATCGTTGCATGACTGATTGATTATCATAAGTGTTTACAAGTCATGAAGACGAGTGCAATGGTAAGTCGTTTGATGTCAAAGGTTTGTTAGAAGACAAGATATTCATGAAAATCGTTATAAACTTATGTTAGTAATGTCGTAATTTATGCTAATTTATGCAATGTGCCGTTTTTCAGCGTTTTCACGATGTAAATCGTATTATTGGACTTGCTTTCTTTTAAAATTCATTGATACGAGTTAAGTAAGCTCAATGGTATATCAGTACACAAGTTTTGTCTGTTTCCCTATGTTCAGTACCTCAAATTATGCTAAATTCGCTTACTAGGATCAAATTTTCAACTCTTTACAACGTTATAGCGTGCGCTGGATTTAGCAGATACGTTATTGAGTGGTGTCATTGATTAGAACTCCACAAGTCATCATGCAGCTCGACCATCAACATCAAGAATCATGAAACCACGTGATGACTATCAAGACTCTGCCTCCGATGAGAACGACAACTATAATGCAAAGACAGGTGGCATTCAACCTCGAAGAACATTTTTATCCAAAAAATCGTCTCATCCACGTCAATCAACTTCGAAACCCACATCCAAGCCCTTGCAGGAGGAAGAACAAGTAGACACCGGGGACGACGATGGCTCGACTTTAGAATTGTTCTCCGACGATGAACGAGACATACATGAAGAAGCAGATGAACAAACAACTCACGTCCCAGAAACTACAATGTCCAAAACGACAACTTCATCACGTTCAAAGACAACTAGTAGACCAGTTTCCAAGAAAAAGCCGATGACGAGAGTCGCTTTCATAAAGAGGGCACGACCTGCCAAAAAGATGCATGTGACCTCCACAGGAGTCATCAAGGACGTCATTCCGAAAAAGAGAAAGAAGACAGAAGACCAACCCCACACATTTACTGTACCATCAAAGAGAGCACCAAAACGAAGAAAAGACGTCCCTACCCGTATTACATGGGACTATAGTGACTATAGTACGTAAAGGTGACTCCAATATATATAATACTCCAATTTCCTATCGCTTGACTATAAAAACCACATTACGTTTGCTATTTAGACATATTTTCCTAGTCTAGTACCATTAAAGAGCATTTGGTATCAATTCGCAGTATTATTCTCATGATAGGCACATTTTTAATACAATTAGTACTAGGAGAAACGGTCTTTTTACCTTGCCATACCAGAATGACCACTGTATACCAAATGCTTTTTGTACAGTACTTTGTATCTCATATTTCGATTAGAATTGAACAGTTTTACTATTATAATACCGTTAAGACCACAACAATATTTCATGACTCTAGTGAAAAATGAAATCATATCGTATTCACAAACCATTTCTAAGTGATACTAACAGCTTTCACTGTTTCACAAGTTTTTTACGATGAACGAACATTACCATACCACTAGAAATAAGACAACCATAGTATCACTGTTATCTTTTGTGAAAACGATATCACTTTGTATTTAGAAACACTACGATTGTCACCAAAGAGTTGTCGTTCACCGTATGCAACCAATTTTTCATAGAATTAACATTGGGTATCAAACTTTTTTTGGTTAATACAGTAGACTTTATTTTCCCAATGTAATATCTATCGCTATGCTTGTAAGTACGAAATTTATAATACATTTGGTACACAGGATTCCCTATTCACTAACAGTTTTCAATCCTATAACTTACATTTTCAAGATTTTTTTTTGGTTTCGCTTTATCACATATTAGTCAAACGATATCTTATGGAAATCCTGATTACCAAATGTATCACATCTCCCTTTGTAATTATAAATGACCAATTATCTACTTTTAGATAACTAGCAATACTAATTCTAAGTTATACTTTTTGACAGCAAATCCATTTTGTTGTCAATTCGTTGAGTTCATTTTGATACATTAGCCATTGGTATATCAACACATATATGCTATGTCTTTAATACATAACATTTGACATATCAATCAATCTGTCATGATTTTAGTCAATGAGTACGTTCGTTTTCATTCTAGATTCCCATTCATTTAATAAAAACAAAAGAATAAACACACACAGTGTTCCCAAAAAATCGTTACCGGGATTCTCGTACGAGATGGCTGGTTCGACTCCAGCAAACGACGGGACAATACATACATGTCACAATTCTTGCACACATAATCCATTGCTTTTCTCTAAGTTAATATTTTCTAGTATTTCTTCCTTTCACGTACAAACCACAATCCGATCCAAATTTGTCCACCAAATTTGGCATTCATTACTAAATTTCACATGTATCTTCAATCGTTTTGAAGGGTGGTTCACGAGGGTGGGTTGTCCACTATTTCCTTTTTTACCCGTTCCCTAATTATAAGCCTAATTGTCATTACCACCCCCCCACCCTCTTTGTGAACCTCTCGAATAACGTTACTCCAATAACTCCAATATACGATAATAGCATATCTCGTTATAAGCATTTTCTAGTTATACAGTATACTATAGGTACTCTATATATACTATATAGTGGTATTAACTTTTTTGGTGCATTTTCAGCTGCTTCTGGTTTTGAGAACTACTACTTGGGATACACTTTGTGTGCAAGTTTCAGGGGGATCCAAGTAATATTTCATGTCGAAACTGGACTCCGAATATCAAAATTCCCATACATTTACTGTAAAAATTTTCCAGTTTTTGACGTTTTTCTCAGAACCACCTTTTTGGGCCACAAAACAGTTATAACTCCTCGGCGTTTGTTGGGATCTCAAATCCGACACCACCTTCCTTTTTCAGCGTGAAAAGTTACGTGGGGGTGAACGGGGGCGTGCCCCGTCCGATTGCGAAATATTGCGTAATAAGCCAGATATTCGCGAAAAACTGTTTTTCGACGTTTTTTTTTTCAAAAATCGGTCATAACTCCTCAGGGTTTGCTTGAATCTTAAATCTGAAACACCATTCCATGTTCAGCATCGAAAAGTGCATGGGGGTTTCACGGGGGTTTGGTGCCTAGAATTGCGTAATATTGCGTAATAAGCGAGAAAAAGCCAAAAAACTGATTTTTTACCTGTTTTAGCAGAAAAGTGTTATAACTCGTCGGGGTTTGCTCGAATCTTAAATCTGAAATAACCTTCCATGTTCAGCATCGAAAAGTGCATGGGGGTTTCATGAGGGCTTGGTGCCTAGAATTGCGCAATATTGCGTAATAAGCGAGAAAAAGCCGAAAAACTGATTTTATTCAAAACCATGGTGTATCTTTGCAGGGTTTGCGTCAAATGGAAAACCATGCTCACCTTCCACGTTCAGCATCGAAAGTTGGTCGCGAGTATCGCCTTGGTTTTGCGAAATATTACGAAATATTGCGTAATTTGGCCAAAAATGCCGATAAATGGCTTTTATCCTATACAAAAAGTGTCTGTCTGTCCAATTTTTCCCTGAGGCGCTGTGAAAAGCAACACACATTGACTAGCACGGTCAACGTGAGGCTATGCGGACTGCTTATGGTGGCAAGGAGGGTGGTGGAGGGTTATAGCATACACTACAATGGCCATTAATAGCCTGCAAAAGCGGTTTTCATAGACAAAAAGTGTCTGTCTGTCCAATGTTTTGCTCAAAAGGTGTTCTACGCCCTGACGATTCAGTGAAATCCGTAATGTGACACTTCCTGCTGTCTTCAGCATCGAAAGTTGCCCATGAGCATCAGTATTCTTGCGCAGTACACTACCATATATGCGCCAATTTTGCCCAAAATGCCCAAAAATGGGTTTTGCCATACCCAAAAAGTGTCTGTCTGTCCAATCATTCCCTGAATTACTGTGAAAAGCAATAGATGTTTACTGGAATGGCAATGTCAGGCTCCGGATAAGACTGTGATCGATGTTTCATACTATCCTGTGACAAGCAGTATCTTAAACTATAGTTTTCTCGACCTATTTGGTCCCAACACGTGCTTTTGCACTTCCAGTGCTATTAGTTCCTTTACGGTTAGTGTGTTTTCTGTTGTAACTTATACGGGTTTGCTCCGATCGAAAATCTGATACAACATTCCATGTTCAGCATCGAAAGTTGGTCGCGAGTATCGCCTTGGTTTTGCGAAATATTACGAAATATTGCGTAATTTGGCCAAAAATGCCGAAAAATGGCTTTTTTCCTATGCAAAAACTGTCCTCTCTGTCCAATTTTTCCCTGAGGCGCTGTGAAAAGCAACACACATTGACTAGCACGGTCAACGTGAGGCTATGCGAACTGCTTATGGTGGCGAGGAGGGTGGTGGAGGGTTATAGCATACACTACAATGGCCATTAATAGCCTGCAAAAGCGGTTTTCATAGACAAAAAGTGTCTGTCTGTCCAATGTTTTGCTCAAAAGGTGTTCTACGCCCTGACGATTCAGTGAAATCCGTAATGTGACACTTCCTGCTGTCTTCAGCATCGAAAGTTGCCCATGAGCATCAGGAGTCTTGCGCAGTACACTACCATATATGCGCCAATTTTGCCCAAAATGCCCAAAAATGGGTTTTGCCATACCCAAAAAGTGTCTGTCTGTCCAATCATTCCCTGAATTACTGTGAAAAGCAATAGATGTTTACTGGAATGGCAATGTCACGCTCCGAATAAGACTGTGATCGATGTTTCATACTATCCTGTGACAAGCAGTATCTTAAACTATAGTTTTCTCGACCTATTTGGTCCCAGCACGTGCTTTTGCACTTCCAGTGCTATTAGTTCCTTTACGGTTAGTGTGTTTTCTGTTGTAACTTATACGCGTTTGCTCCGATCGAAAATCTGATACAACGTTCCATGTTCAGCATCCGGAAAGGGAAAAGGTCCCCTAAGAAAAAAGTCAGCAAAGTCACGTCCAACTCCTGTCAGCGCAACACTAGTTGAAGCACCTTCTGATATCGAGCAAGATGTCATTCTATCAGATAAAGAGAGCGACAACTCCAGTGAACCAGATATACTTCAACGACCATGTACCTCGAAATCTCACCAAGCTCGAAAGAACAAGAGCTCAACCGTAGCTGCAAAACCATCAACGACAACCCTCAAATCGTCTGAGAAACAAACAAGAAAGAAAACGAGGATTGGATTTACCAGAAAGCCAAAAGCCGCTAAAAAGGTCAGAATGTCCACCTTGTTGAAAGCCAACAGATCGACCAAGAAAGCAGAAAAGACCAGTACTCTGGAACCCTTTCTTCAACCACGTGCTGCTCCACCGAAAAGACGAAAGACCACTGGAACAAGAACCAGATTTCACTATAGTAGCGATAGCACTATTTTGTAATCGCTAATAACTTTTCAGAACCCATTATTGAGCTATGACTGTTGTTCATCACGTTTCAAAATATGAACAGGTTCGAATTTTAACTTATATCAGTCAACTGTAACTGTTTGTCTAAATATCCTGTCTTCGTTCAAACCCAGATACTTTGTATCCCGAAGCAGGATTTACGTTCAGCATTTTTTTTTTCTTTTCTGTAAAGCACAATGGCTAGTAGAAATTTTGAGCCAAATTTCAAATTTTCACATCTATTTCACATTGACTGTCGATCTCGCGCCTCGAGCACCCTGTTCTCGTTCAAACACAGTTACTTTGTAACCCGAGACAGGACACGATCTCACCATAATTATCTGTAGTTTTTTCACACTATCTAAGGTAGTATACTTTCATAACATGTCAATCGCTAGAACCATTATCACTTTTTTTCGGACTAATATCGATGAACGTTTTAAATCTCATCTCGTTTTGCATTGACTCTTTTCCTAAGTCCCTCAAGGACTTGACTATCATTTGTCACATGTATATACACGTTCC
>JALIZF010001718.1:0-245000 GCA_029948255.1 Telmatactis stephensoni | reverse complement strand
AACAATTTCAAATAATCTGTTAGGTAGCTCTCTAATTTTTCCCCCCCAAAAACACAAGAACAAATGCCCTAAATCGAAAATTTTGAGTTAACCCTAACCCTAACCCCAATCCTGCGTGACTTACATTTCACCATTTCCATGTCCTTGGCCATATGGAGATCTAAAAATACTTGATTCTACAGGTTAATTTGCTGTAGAATTCGAATCTTCATCAATATCCCATAATTTGCATCATCAAGTAAAAAATCAATTTTTGGGTGAAAAGTTCCTAAATTGTCCCCCCCTGTTATTTCCCCCCTGACCTCAAAACAAAATTCTAACTTGAAAACCTGTTAGAACATTTGTTTAACCTACACTGTATTAAGTTTCATGAAAATCCGATAAATATTCAGGTAGTTATAGAAGAAATTGCACAAGGTCCTGTTGAAAGTGTACATGTACAAATTCTGTGCAAATCTCAAAATCCATGTTCCCATTAGTCCAGCTTAACAAAATTTGGAAGACATGTACTTATGTGGTATTTGAACAGTTTTTGTTAATTTTTTTGGGGGATTTTGCGCATGCGCAGAATTCACAGCTATTTGCGCTACTTTAGTATATGGTGATTTGTAAGCCACAAACTTACATAGTTTTGTTTAACATGAAGGGACTTTCACAATTAAAATGAAAACCCGTAAACGTACTTCTGACATGCTACCTAGTAGAACATAATTCAAATCAGGGCTCAACAACATCTGGTTCAGGAGATCTGGTCAGGAGCATTATGACATTTCACCCTCTTTTGGTGAAACCCTTCAAACTTTGTGAACTTCTGAAAATTCACAGATGTACATTTGAAAAAAAACTAATTTCATAGTGTTAAAGCTCTTGATATAATCTTTCATCATATATCCAAGCACTTCAGTTCAGAGCCTTAGTTTTCATTATAACACTTAACAAATGTTAAAAAATTAAACAGTTATTTTGAAGCAAGGAATTCATTTTTATCAACGCTTTTTTGTGCAAGCAAAGATCTTATAGAGATACACCTTTGTGTAAGATCTGGAAGTTCAACAGCTAATATTATCAGAGAAACGAATTTTTTAGTGATTTTAAGGTTTTTGCATTTCCATGGCAACGATACGTCACGTGACTATATTAGTTAGATCACTCAAAAGGTCTTGCTCCTGTGTAAAATACATTGTAAAATAATTGAGCTCAGCCTTTTTCTTTGTTGAGTTATTAGCTTTTATTGCTGTTGCTATGGCAATATAGATTGCGCAAGAATGCCCTTCGGTATGAAGCAAGTTCATCAAAAGACGCAACTTTCTGTTTATAAACTTGTGCTTTTAAAGCAAGTCTTCATGGTTAAAATGGAGCTCAAATGTTTAGGTTGTAGCCACTTTAATTGCTTTTTTCTAATAATAATTAGTAGATATGACCAATTTGTGAATGGCTATATCAGCTCTGATTCAACTGCTACAACATTGTTATACATTGTTATCAGCAAAAACTTCTCTTGTGGAGCTACAGCAGGTTGAATCTTTAATTTTGATCGTTCTATTTTCCGCCTTGTTGCCATGGAAACGAAATGTTATTATTTACTTCACTTTCATTGGTGTTTAATGATGTACAACATATGGTTGTAACTTGGTCTTGTCCATCAGGATGGAATTGTCGGTTGTAGCCACTTTAATTGCATTTCTCTCATAATTATTAATATATAGGGGCTTTTTACCAGCTGCAATTTGATGAGTATTTCAAGTACAGTAATAATTGTATACATTGTTATCAGCAAAAAAGTTTAGTTACCTTGTTACAGGAGCTTTAATATACAAGATAAAAGGTGCAAGTAAAACTGCCCGAGCATGTGGAGTAAATCTACAATATTGTGACGTCATCATAGCCCTTTCCGAAAATCGAGAGAGACTGGTGACCATTTTGCATGGGAGCGAGGCTATCCCTGCATCTGCCAAAAATGGCGGCCATTGGTAGCCATGAGTAGTTTAGGAAAAGAGTGCGCTGCTTTTGGCTGCACATCAAGGGAATACAAAAGAGAAAATGGCAAAAGGGTCAGGACAAACATAAGCTTTTTCACATTTCCTCGTAATCGTAGAGATATCGACAGGTGGTGTAATTTAATTAAGCATCATGATGGAAGAAATGGATTCCACGTTAGTCGCAGAACGGTTTTGTGTGATAAACATTTCAGACAACAAGATCTTAAACGAGTACCGGGTGGCTCAAGAGTGAAGCGTTTGAATAATGCAGAGCCCCTAATTCATAATTGGCGACCAGGAGATGGAAAAATTACGAGGAGGAATCCAAAGGAAAAAGTAAGCGAACGAGAGCAAACTGCTGCTGTTGTTGTTGGAGGTAATGTTGACGTTGATTATGTAGCGTCAGACAACTTTGTGGTTCAAGAATCTTCCTCATCTTCATCTACAACTTGTGATTGCTCTGAGAATATACACATACTGAATGAAAAAAATAAGGAATTGGAAAAGGCTAATGAAGAACTAAGACAACAAGTACTTGATCTTAAATCAATTAGAAAGAACTTCCTTGATCATTTAATGAGCTCTGATAGTATTTGTAAACACTACACTAGATTTCCCACTATTCTTAGATGTAAAACACTGTTCAACTATCTTGATCCTGGGAAGGAAGGTGAGAATATAATTTTTGGAGAAAAGGAGAAAGAAGACAGCAGAGGACGACCCAGGGTGTTGACTCCTTTTGAAGGGTACCTTATGACATTGTGTAGACTAAGGTGTAATATTAATCTTCAACACTTATCATATCTCTTTGAAGCATCCCAATCCACTGTTAGTAGCACAATTATTACTTGGATTAACTTTATGTATTTACGACTTGGTTCCATAAATATTTGGCCAGATAGAGCAACTGTGAAAAATAAACTGCCAATGAGTATGAAAGCAAAATTCCCAAATGTGAGAATTATTATTGATTGTACTGAAATCTATGCAGAAGTTCCTCGTTCATTAATAATGCACCGACTTTTGTACTCAGATTACAAGAGTCACGTGACCATTAAGAATTTGGTTGGAATTATGCCAGGAGGTGGATTCACTTTTATATCAGCAGCATTTCCAGGTAGCTACTCTGACAGGGAGATTGTTCTTCAAAGTGGTATTCTAGATCCTAGACTGTGGGAAAAAGGTGATGTTATAATGGCAGATAGAGGGTTCACTGTGAAAGACCTTTTTGAACCTCTTGGAGTTGATGTCATCATGCCACATTTTTTAAGTGGCAGGGATCAGTTCTCAAAGGAAGAAACTGTTCTCAACCAGCAGATTGCTAGAGAGAGAATTCACGTTGAGAGGATGATCGAAAAGTTGAAAAACTTCCACATTTTTGATTGTCCTATTCCTGTTACAATGTTTGGATCTGTTAATCAGATTATAACTGTCTGTGCCTTGCTTTGCAATCTTCAGAGTCCTATTATTGCACCTTGTAGTCCTAACAAATAATTGCTAACAAATAATAATTATTTATTAAGACTACAAGGGGCAATAAAATGAAATTGGTAAAAGGCATTTCCCTCTAGTGCTATAACAAGGGAAAAAATACCCTTTACTTAGCAAAACGTTCTATAAGAATACCCTCTAGAAGCTTAGAGACTAGGATGTTAATAATAATTTATTAACCTCAAAGTAAAGAGTGTTTTTGCCTTGTTATAAAACCAGAGAAAAATAATAGCAGCCTTCCTTCGCATGAAAATAAGATAAATTCTACCTTGTCATTAGAGTTATTTAGTTGTTATGGTAATGTAACAGTGATACTGCAGTTTAACATTACCTTTTCCAATTTTTGTAGTTGCTCATTAATCTGTAATTTATCATGTTTGCTAAGTTTTTCCTTTCAATTCTTTTTTATGTACACTGTATCATAGGAAAATTGAAAAAAATCCCAACGTGGATCAAATATGGGGCTTCCCAGGCTCAAACCTGGGAATCTGTTCTATTTTTATAATTCCCAAATTTGGAAAAATAGAGGAGATTCTCAAGTTAGACTCAGAGAAGCCCTATATTTGAACCAAATTAGGAATTCACAAATAGGTTTTCTGTGTATCTTACTCCTGATCTCAAATAACACTGTCAATATTTTCGTGAATTTTTCACCTGCTTATGAACATTATGAATTTGTTTTATAACTTGATTTCTAGGATTGTACATGAAGTGAAAAGGAGTTTATTTCTCAGTAACCCAAATAGAGGGTCACATTTTTGTTTGACATTAATGTGTAAAATCAAAGCAAAAGAAACTTTCCAAGGAACATCTGTGTTCTCAATAAATTTTACTGTGCAAAGATGAAGTTTATTGACTAATAAGAAATATTTACAACTTAATAATGACAGGTGACAGTTACATGCAATGCAAAACACTTTGGCAGGCTGTAGTTATTTAAATACAAAATATACAAACTATTTTCTGGTACTTAATACTAGTGTGCCAAAAATAGAGGCATTCATGGTGTTGCTTGGTTTGTAGCCAGAGTGGGGAGAAAGATATCAAAATAAAAATGATTGATTTTGGAAACTAAATTTTGCCAGTGGCATTTATCATAGTAAACCCTATCAATGATAAGACCCTTAAAAGTATAAACAATGAAATCACACCATTTAGAGCCTGAGAGACTTAGTTGCATTTGGATTTGGTCATAATAATGATGTGTCTTATTAATATGAATAGTTTCATCATCTGAAATAATCACACAAAAATCTTTTGCAACTTTTGCTGCATCACAAGGATCATACTCTTTGTATTCTTCAGGACACTTAACCTCACAAATTCCATAAGGTTGTTCACTATCACTAAAGTCTGTTACCCTACCATCTGGAGTAGCACCATATGTAGAGTTATGTGGATTCACTATCATTCCACACCTTTCAACTTTAACTGGTCTCCCACATCCCATCATGTACTGCTCATACTTTTTAATGGCTATTGGCTCATAAAACTTTCCATGATCTAATTTCTTTTTTAAAAATGAGTTTATATTATTTGTTTCCATGGAAACATATTTACTTGCTAGAGTCAACAGCCCCCGGTCTGTTTTCTTCTCCCTTAAGTCTTTACATAAAGAAGCAGTGAACCTCTTGCTTCTTTCATCATGCCATGTTTTACAAGCTGATTGACCACGAGTTTCTTCCTCCAGACTAGTAGCCTGACTGTAAGTAAGATGCAGTGAAGTGATGATTTGTGTTTCAAGTGGGTCTGTCACCCTCCCCTCTTTCACAGCAGTAAAACTTGGTACTGGAGATAATGGAAAAGCAGGATAATCACCAATTTCCCCATTTGTTGTAATATCAGTTGAGCAGTCAATTGAGCAGTACACATTAAATCCAAACTGGAAAGGCATACAGTGAAAACTAAGTGGGGACCCAAGTGGGACACTTCCCATTGTAGTTTGACAGAATCCATGACAGGCATCTTCCATGAAAATTGTACAAGCTGGGACAGAGCTATCCTCCTCTGTTATGTCATCTTTCAATTTTTTTACAGTTGTCGAGTTAAATGTTCGCAGACATCTTGCTCTGGCTTCAAACAAAGTACAACCAATCCCTTTACTCTTCTTCCTTCCATCTTTCCCTTTCCCTGGTGCATTAAAAGTGAGATTCATTATCTGTGTCTTTTCAATCTTTTTCCTTCCCTTTGGAACTGACCACACACAAGCCTTTGATGTGCATGGCTTATCTGATGGCAATTCTGTTGCCCCCTCTAGACACCATTTAGCCATAAGTTTCATCATTGCATATGAATGAGAGCAAAGTCCTCCAGCTCCAGCTTCACAGCGACAGTAACCATGTTCAATTTTGCCATTGGTCCTGTTAAGAGCCAGACTTATCCACTTGTTTTTGGATCGCAAACTAGATGCACAGAGCCCTTTAATGTAGAAGTAGTCTTCATCAAATTTTGTACCAATCTGATCGACATCTATAAAATTTTCAGCTATAAAGTGGTCACCCCTCGCAAAGTTCTTTCCTATGATTGTAGATGACTTGAAAACTGACTTGTTAGATTCTTCAAAATAAGATTGGATTTCTCGAACAGTAAACATTGGTAATTGGGCAAGAGAACGAGTCCAACCAACATCGTCTTTGCTGTAGTCTCCTACTATCAAAGGTTTTGTGACTTCTTTCTTTGATTCTGTTTCTGTATGTTTGTTTACATTCACGTCAATACCTAGCTCATGAGCTTTCGCTTTAAGCCACTTTTTTGATGGTGTTGGATCAATCACATTTTGATCTTGTTGGTTTTTGAAATACTCTAGTACCCTGAAAAATAATGATCAACCAATGAGAAGAGTTAAATAGAAAAAAGAGCTCTTCAACTCAATTCTTACTTGAATCGACAATCTTTTGCAGTACTTGTGTTTTTCAACGAATCCCCTCTAAATCGTAACCACTCGATAAGAGTTTCTCTGTCATATTCATAGAGTTTGTTTTTGTCAATCTTTATGAATGGCTCTTGGATGTCATCAACGGATAGTACTACATCTTTAAATTCTATAAAATTTACGTGAAGGAAAATAAATTCGGTTACAAGAATCCGTACTAAAAACGCGTGAATCTCTATGTAGACTGTAAGTAAATCGAAAAGAACGTCAAATATTCGTTGTTTACAATACATACCTACAATCTTTTTCTCATTTTCGTCTTTAGAGCTTTTCTGGGCCATTTTTTCTATCCAAGTATTTCAAAACGCAAGGTCATGGCTGCCATTTTTGGCATTTTGTCAAGTTTGTGGAGAATGCAGGGATAGCCTCACTCTCATGCAAAATGGTCACCAGGCTCTCTCAATTTTCGGAAAGGGCTATTCACAGTGATTGGTCAATCTATGTTCTAAATTTGGTTGACAACTAATACGTAGCAAGGGAGTTATGAATTTTAGAATGCAATGCCTCGAAAACTAGTTTTACTTACAGACAAGTCAGACATGTTATTGGACATCCGAGCTTTTTGGGATATTTCTTCTGGAAATTCTTTTTTCAATGCAAACAAACGTGAGTACCACTTACATAAGTAGCTAGTGAACACATTGATACCAAGATTGAGGCCAGATGTTATTTTGATGGGTTGTTATGAGTGGATTTTCTGGTTATGATCTTTTCGCCTCCATGTTTTCTCAAAGAAACAATTTTTCTCCTTAGGGAGGGGAGGGTCAGAATATAACAAATTGCCTATAACTGCAAATAATTAGTCGATTTTAATGAAACAAAGTGCTGTGGAATGCTATGGCATAGGGGAGGATGATAGTTATGCATTGATTGTGATCAGGGGGGGTGAAGCCTTACTTTGCATGAGTACAGTGTGGGATCCCTGTGTAAAAAAGACAAATAACTCAAACTGCTTAAAAGTTGTTTGATTTTCAGGGGAAACTGTTATATATTGATTACGAAAAAAAAACTTTTATTCACATATATGCAAAGTTATAGAGATGCAGTCCTTTCTCTCTCATGGTGAAATATCAAATCAAATCACCCTGAGCCAGAAAGTGTTCACATTATATAATGGTGATTTATATGTTCTGTTATCATTCTAGATGTCTGATGTAAGTAAGAAGTGGTGTATATTACATCTACTTGAACTGATAAGAAGAGCATTTTATGATGCTCATCAGCACAGGCTTGAAGGACTAAAGCTTATGGTAAGATTCTTTTTATGCTATTAAATGATTTTATTTTTTTTAATATTTGCTCTGTTTACCTCTTATATTAAATAGTATGAAACCCAATATGCAGTACTGGTGCGATTGCTCAATCTGGACCATGGTATTCCTAATGATGAAGTTTTGCCTATTAACACTCCCTTGGGCACACCGGTGTTCAAAGAATCAGTTCCTCTCGGTAAGTAAATTGGAATTAATTTCAGGTTCATTTTTGAGTTTGTTTATAAATGAAACTTTGATCACGTCCACAGACGAAGACGACAGTGTTTTGCCAATATTGCCAGTGGTAGTAAAAGCCGTTCAAGAAACATCAGACGATCAAATAGATGCAAGCATTGACAACCAATTTGCTTCAGAAGAGGCAGATGCTCAGTCTAAGACATCAACTTGGACTCAGACAGAAGAAACGTTTGAGTGCTGTGTCTGTAAGAACATAAGTACATTTGAACCACGATTCCTTTGTATCAGCTGTAGCCTGAATAAGAACAGCAATGAATCCCTTGAGATGTCAATCTTGGATCCTCCCCAACCACAAGATCCGGCACCAAAGATGTTGAAATGGACTCAGACAGAAGAAACGTTTGAATGCTGTGTGTGTAAGAACATAAGTACATTTGAACCACGATTCCTTTGTATCAGCTGTAGCCTGAATAAGATCAGCAATGAATCCCTTGAGACATCAATCTTGGATCCTCCCCAACCACAAGATCTGGCACCAAAGGTGTTAAAATGGCTCACTGGAGAGGTGTTGTGTGTTCCAGAGAAGGTGAGCAAAGACAACAAATTGACACTATTATACAATCTCTAATATTTTCCTTGTATTTTTGTGTTTGTAGTTAAATGTTAAAACGATCTATTGTGATAGAAGTTTGCTAAACATCGACCAAAAGGACAACAGGGCTGCCGAGGTAATAGAGTAGCACAATTGTTCTTAGCATATAGATCCTCATAGCAATTATTTTCAATATTTAGGCACCTGAAAAAGCATGTGAGGAAGCTGTAATAATAATAATAATAATACTAATACACTTATTACGCGCTTATCCATTTCTGCTCTAAGCGCAAAATAATAAAATAAAAATAATAAAAAAGTAAATAAAATAAAAAATAACTATGTGAATTATATTAATTAAGTTCCAAGTTAAATGCAGACTTGAATAAGTAAGTCTTCAAAGCTGACTTGAAGGATGAAAGGGATGATTCGGATCTTATGAAGGGAGGAAGGGCATTCCACAGTTCAGGACCACACACAGAGAATGTACGATGACCATATGACTTTAAGCGAAATTGGCCACGATTAAGTTGAATAGAAGATGAGGATCGAAGGTTTCTTGATGGCTTGTAACGAGAAATCAAGTCGGAGATGTAAGATGGAGCCAGGTCATTGAGTGATTTAAATGTAATGAGTAGAATCTTGAACTTGATGCGATCAGCCACAGGAAGCCAATGTAACTGAATCAAGATAGGCGTGATATGGCAGTGTTTACGAGAACAAGTAATTACACGAGCAGCAGCATTTTGGACTGACTGTAGTTTAGATAGAAGATGATTGGGAAGGCCAAATAGGAGGCAGTTGAAGTGATCTATCTTGGAAGTTACAAAAGCATGGACCAGTCTCTCGGTTGTTTGAAGGGATAAGTATTTTCTGATTTTAGCAATGTTGCGAAGGTGGTAAAAGGCAGATTTACATATGGATTTAACATGAGGTACCATTGACATAGTAGAATCAAAGATGACACCAATGTTGCGTGCTGTAGTAGAGGGCTTTATAACGTCATCACCAAAACACAGATCAGGGAAGGAATCTTGTGGGCTATGTTTTGAGTACAGGAAAAGAAGCTCAGTTTTGTCTTTGTTAAGTTTTAATTTGTTAATCGTCATCCATGAATCAATGTCAGACAGGCAATTTGAAATCAAAGTCATGGAGCGATTCATATCTTGATCATCATTACAATTGAAAGGAATATAAAGTTGAGTATCATCAGCATAGAAGTGGAAGGACATATTGTGAAGACGTAGAATATCAGCCACAGGAGAGGTATATAACAAATATAGGATGGGACCTAGAACTGAACCTTGAGGAACGCCACAGTCCAACTCAAGGGGTTTAGATGAACCCTCATCCAGAGAAACAAATTGAGTGCGGTTAGACAGATATGATTTAAACCACATGAGAGCTTTTCCACAAATTCCAAATTTACTATTAAGGCGATTTAGTAAGATCTCATGATCTACGGTGTCGAAGGCAGCAGAGAGATCGAGTAGGAGTAACGCAACGCATTTGCGATTATCAATTGCCAGTAGGATATCATTCTGAACTCTTAGCAGGGCAGTTTCACAACTGTGGAATGTTTTGTAAGCAGACTGAAAGGGTTCATGAAGATCGTTTGTTGTTAAGTAAAAGTTGAGACGTTCTGCAACTGTTTTTTCAATTATTTTGGAAATGGCTTTGAGATTTGAAATAGGCCGGTAATTTCCAAGGACTTCGTGATCAAGCGATGATTTCTTTAGAAGAGGTTTTAAGACAGCAATCTTCATCGAAGACGGAACAAAACCATTTGCAAGAGACAGATTTACAATTTTACAAATGACAGGTAACAGAGTACCAAAATTGCTAACAAGGAGACGTGCAGGAAGAGGATCAAGGCAACAGGATTTAGATGACAGTTTTCTTGCAATTTTAGAGAGTTCTTCACATGTAGCAGGAGAGAAGGTATCTAGTTGACAATTAATTGCTGGCTGATCAAATGATAAAAAAGAATTATGTTCAATAGATGGCAGTTGATTTCTGATTTTGATAATTTTGTTCTTGAAAAAATCAACAAATTTGGTAGCGAGAACAGTTGCTGATTGACACGTTGGTAACCGCTTTTCAGGTGATCTATGAAGAAGACGATCAATAGAACGGAAAAGAGTATTACTGTCAGAACCAGCCTCAGTAATAAGATTAGAATAATATTCCATCTTAGCTTCAAAAATCAAATTCTTGACCACATGGCATTGATTTTCATATAATTGACGATCAACTGTGAGACCAGAGCGACGCCAGCGTTTAGTTTTATTAATCCGGATGTTATCAGAGTACCAGGGCGCTCTTGGGCGTCTTGTTACAACTTTTGAACGAAGAGGGGCATGCTTGTCAAGAATTGAAGATAGAACATTGTCATACTGATTACAAAGTTCCGGTAAATCAACAGCAGGAGATTGAAGTAATGATGACTTAGCAATATCAGAATTAAGCAAATCAGTGTCAATGGAGTTGAGTTTTCTGTAAGTTACAAGTTTAGTGGAAAGTTGTGGTTTGCTGACTGATAAATTACAGTGGATGGCAGCATGATCAGAAATAACAGGATCATGAACATGCATATTGTCAATCAAATCCTCGTTAGATCTTGTGATAATGAGGTCAAGGACGTGATTGCTCTTGTGAGTAGGCGTAGTAGAATTTCCAATGGATAGATTAAAACAGTCGAGTAAATCCAAAAACCGTTTAGCATTGCAGTCATTTTGATTCTCAATGTGAAAGTTGAAGTCACCAGCAATTAGAAGTTTACCAGATGATGTAACAATTCGTTCTAATAAAGATGAAAATTCATTAAAAAAGTCATTGTACGTTGAAGAGTTGACACTTGAGGACGAAGGTGGACGATAAACAGTGAGGATTCGAAGAGAACAAGAACTGAAGTGAAAAATTGATTCAAGATATTCAAATGATTTGAATCTAGTAGATGGTTGAACTTCAATTTTTAAAGAGCCTTTATACAGTATACCAATGCCACCACCAATGCGATTTGGTCTAGGAACATGTGAGAAAAAATAGCCAGCAGGACAAATGTCACGAGTTACAAAGTCAGAGTTTTCTGTAGATTTAAGCCAAGTCTCAGTTATAGCCAGAATATCGAGATCTCTTTCAACCACATAATCTTTAATTATTAAAGACTTGTTATTGACAGATCTCGCATTCAAAACACAGAAATTTAACAACTTAGGACGATTTGGAGAGGTTGACCTAGCAGGAAGAACTTGATGACATTCAGCACGTTGAGATTTTCGTTTACCACCACGTTTGCCTCTGTAACGGAATATACCAAGTTCTTTAAATGTTGAAAAAAGATCAGTAGAGATTTTATTTCGACTACTCTTTTGTAATTGAAATAGTTCAGAACGAGCATAGACAGTCTTGACAGAGCGGGAAATTTGAATTTCTTTAGAAGAGCCATGACGAGGTAAAAAATCGTTGAGGTCACAGTCATTTGAAACTTTAAACACTGGACCAGGGTTAGAGTGTACATCCATATAAATGGTAATGTCCAACGGCGGGTCATGACCAGGAATATAAAGGGAAGTAAAGCCATGCTTGGTACATTTCATAACAGAAACTTTTGACTTGAAGAAACAAGAACATAGACGAAGTTGACGTTTGAAACAAATTAACGGTTGAACACACCATGAAGTTGGGAAATCACTATCAAGCCATTGAAGGTAGTTGAAGTCAAGATATTCCAATTCAGGGTTACATAAAGATTCACTATTAAGGTTAATGACCAAATTAAGACAACGTAAAAGGAGAAAAATTAACGTAAAATTCAAGAGCTTATGAAGTTTGGCCGCCATGTCAGGCGCCGGAAGTAATTTTGTAACTGTTCAATTGCCTGCAGAGCCTTTTGGGGTAATATAGTTGAATAGGAATTTCCTCATCTATATTCTGTCTAAAAAAGACCATTAGGTTCTTAGCATATAGATCCTCATAGCAATTATTTTCAATATTTAGGCACCTGATAAAGCAGAGCCTTTTGAGGTAGTTTAGTTGCAGAGGAATTTCCTTTTCATAGCTTACGGCCCGCTAATTGACCAATGAGAATGTGCGTTATATGTTTGCTATATAATACAGACATTTATATAATATTTGTTTTACATACCCAGGTCCAAAATGTAGATGTACCTCAAGCGACAGAAGAGGAACTTATTATTAAATACCAGGTATGTATTTATCTATATGCATTGGCATCCTAATCCTCCAATTTTTAATAATGTCTATTTGTGTTACAGGAACCATTCATCAAGAAAGAGCCGAACCAGGCAAGAAAGAAATACAAGTGTCTTTTGCCTGAGTGCATACACAAGAACACCTTATACTACAATCCCACTAAACATCTGAGATCAAAACTTCACAACATGAGTGATCTTGAAGTAAGTACAAGTTTAGACAACAGCCTTCCATAGTCAATATGTTGTAACCTTTTCATTCCTTTGCCTTTAGATCGCAGCCTATCGGAAATTACACTGAAAATCATCGAAGACCACGGATTCTCACACTTCAAGAATATGCCCACTGTGCGGGAAAATCCAGTCCAACCTGGGGCGGCACCTAAGAGCTCAGCCCCACAACATCTCTCCGCAGAGTTCAGACTACAAAGAGTATTTGAAGAATGCTTCTTCCTTTGTAGTCAGCGGTCACACTTTTGAAAACCTCAGTGTAAAAATTGAACACAAGGAAGAAGTGCACAATGCGGTCCCAGGTGTTTGTGATAATGCCTCATCATCGACTTGTACATCACTTGCTAAAGACTCACCAACAGCTTCCTTGTGTAGAAGCGAAAACTCGTGACTGAACATATTTCCTCAGACTAAAAGAGCAAAACATAGTGTCATCCGTCCAGCAGCAGAGGACCTAACATTAAGTGACAAAGAAGACCTCGAAGACTACATCTCGAATCCAGATGATGACTCTGCTGATGAATGGACTTTGGAACCACCTAAAAAGAAAGTAATTGAATTAAAACAAGTACCGACAGCAATGGCAGCAACAATGGTGCAACCTCTACCTAAGAAGTCAGGCAGAATGATACTGAACTTGCCAAAAAAGGATGATCCAAACATGAATCCCCTCATGGAGAGCATCCGCTCGTTTTACAACCTTTTGATGACCCCGCATGGTGGTCGGAAGGATGAACCAACGGCAAGAGCTGAAGCCTCAAAATTATACCTCATGGCTCAATCCATTAACGATGACCCTGAATCTGTCCCAACACTTATGGCTGCCTGGGAAGACGAAATGTTTAGTTTTTTTTCAAACTAGACTTGATGCAAAAACACTGGCTCCAACGAGTCTTATTAATTACTCAAGAACACTGGAAAACTATCTACAGTTTGTGATTTATCGTCGCCATCCAAATAAAAGGTATCAGCTTGATCCAGAAACTAAAGAACATCTGGAGCGGCTCTTCAAATACCAACCTAAATGGCGGTCATCATTGACAAAAGAGGCAAGTCAGCAGCGCTGGCAACAACTAAGAAGGGATCAACTAAACCTGATCGATCTTGGAGAGATGAAAAGAATAGTGCAAAGCCAAACCTTCATTCAATGTCAAGAGAAGCTGCAGGCATTGTACATTACCCACGATAATCTTGGTATTTGGAATACAGTACCCCAAAGAGATGCAACGCTGTTGAGAAACTTCTTGGAATTCAAGTTAACCCTGTCACATGCTGGTAGGGCTGGCATGATTTGTAATGTAACAATGGCAGAATACCAAGACAAATTGTATGATGCCGAATCTGAGACGTACGAAATAACAGTGTTCAAACACAAGACGGCCAAATCAGGTCCTCAGCCCATCTTTCTAGATTGAACTGATTACATTCTGATGGAGGCATACATCCACATTGTAAGACGTACCTTGAACCCGCCAAAAGATTGCCAATACCTATTTGTCTCAGAGAAAGGAAATGCAATATCGTCAAGTTGTGTTTCCGCTAACTTGCAGTCTTTTCTCAATGCTACAAACATTGAACTGAACAAGCCCTTCCATTCAACCTCTCTAAGAAAGATGTGGGCGAGCCACATGGGGCTTGTAGGAAAGTCAGATCAAGATCTGGACGACCTTGCCCAACTTATGAAACATAGCAGGACTACCGCCGAGAGATGGTACGACCTCACGAGAAAGAATCGTATGGCTCAAAGAGCTGCTAGCCTGCTCTATAAAGAACTAGATAATGTCATCGCAAAAGAGCCACAGCCTTCCACATCCGGTTTAGACTTGCCATCGTCATCAGCCACTGCAGCAAAAACACCTCAACCCATAACAACAACAACAGAAGAAGAAACGTCACCTCGCCTCAAGTGGAATGAAGCTGAAAACCAAGATCTTAAAACAGCCTTCAAACGACTCTTTGAAGTCAAGTATTCCACCAATACCTTTCCAAAAATCTCTGAAATAAGAGAGGTTTACTTGATGAACCAGCTCGTGAGTACAATATGGGACCAAGAGGACAACAACGAATGGCATGTAAAGTGTGAAGAGAAGGTGTGAAATTTAAAATGTATAAAAAAAACAGAAGACAAGAAGGAGGAGGAAAAGAAGAAAAGAGAGAGAAAGAAGAAAACAGAAGAGGAGTTCCAAAAAGTAAAAGACCAATTTTTATAAAAGAGGAAGACAGAAGACAAGAATAAAGAGGAGCACCCAAAGAGCGAGAAAAATAAAGAAGAACAACGTCAGTCTCAAAGACTGATCAATAAGAAAGGGGTAGAGGTAAAGAAGAAGAGAGGACGTCCAAGAAAGAAAGCATAGAGTAACAATAGATAACCCTAAAAGATGCAAAAACTATAAAAAGCAAAAAAACTAAACAAAAAACAACCAAAAAAAACAAAAAAATAAAAAACAGGCGTGCATGCATGCCAACAAATCCCTGTTGGTCTCCTCTGATTGGGGTCTTGGTTCGAATTCAGGAAGGAATCCTACAGGCATGTCATGGTCACCAACATTCATTCTTACACTAACTCTCACACATACTTACCAAAGATGTCAATGTTATATGTGCATAACAGCTAAAGATATAGATAAAGTTGCAAATAAAACCCTTTGGAAAGGAAACTTGCTTAAAATTGTAGTGTTTCTGATCAAAACTATTGAATTTGCCTTCTTTTATTCAACACACAATCCAAATTCGTTAAGTAGAACCCAATGTTTCACTGTCCATAAAATCTAAAATAGAAGTCTCCTGAAAATATATCCTCAATATCATGATAGTGCACACAATTGGTAATAATTCTTTCATATATTTCAATATCAAACCATAGAGGCGCGAAAAATCTATTCCTTTGAAATGTGTTTGATGTTGTGTTCCCAAAACAAGCTGAAATGTAATTATCATTAAAGAAACAACCAGCTTTGACCATCTCCAAAACCAGAAAAAAAAGCTAAACAAGCATGAACATTTTCTGATGCAAAAAAGCAGACGGAGCTCTACAACCTACAAGACTGGATCACTTTTGTGTAAGAAGATACACTTCTCTAAAGGTCAAAGATTTGATTGTGAAAAGGGTAAAATGTAGGGTGATTTGTCAGAAATAGGTGAAATGTAAAGGTGATTTGTCACAAAGGGTGAAATGTTAAAAATCCGGGGTGAAATGTTAGAAAAACCGGGTGAAATGTGCAGTTTTATAGTGAAATGTAAAGTCAGGCTTCAAACTAACCCAAACCCTAGGGTTAGATTTTTTAATTTTTTTTTTAATTTTTCTGATTTAACAATTCCAAATAATCTGAACTCTCTCTCTATTTAAAAATACTTTTAAGATGTTTCTAATCCAAACTCAAAAATAGTGAATATGTCGTGACCCGAGTGCATGATGGGAACTAAGACTTAGCTAGACACGAGGACCGAACACGAGGAGAGAAGAGGAGAAGAGGAGAAGAAGTTGTATATAGGTGTATATGTTAAAAGGTAAACCAGCACGATTCACCACATGGTAGCAGAGCGAAAACAAGAAGAAAACTTTGAAGCTAGAATTCATAACGATAATTACTAGATTAGATTTACGAATTTACGACGTCCATGATGATCGGCTCATTACGACAACGCTATGGTCCTGTGAGAAAACGAGTAGCCGATCAAATTGATCAAGCAAAAACGCTCATCAAAGAAGATATAACCGAAGATAGATTAGAAAAACGAGTTACTGAGTCGAAGAAGCTTTTAGATCGGTTAGAAGCCAACTTTAAGTCACTTCAAGAGTTAATGAATCAGATTACGGATTTGTCAAAAGACAACGAGTTTGAACAGAAACGCCTGGCAGACGAAGCCGTCGACTACTCTACGTTGATATTAGAAGGAAATGAAACTTTGGCAGATCTACGAAATTACTGGACAGAAAACAGAGAAAAACTGTCAAAGGGAGAAGTAAACGTCAAGATGGAAAAACTACGCAGTGAATTTGAAACACTCAAGTCAACAACAAATGTAAGTACGACTACTATGAAATCTACGACCGAGACACATGTTAAATTACCCAAACTGAATGTCCCAAGATATGATGGTAATATATTAAAATGGCAAGAGTTTTGGGACTCTTTTAATGCAGCTATTCATGATAACAAGACCCTGAAACCTATCGACAAGTTTAATTATCTCAAAGCTCAACTCGTCGGCGAAGCACGCGACGCTTTGTCTGGACTAGAATTGACTAATGATAATTATCTGATAGCTGTGAAATTACTAGAAGAAAGATTTGGACGTAAACAAGCAGTGATTACAGCCCATTACACAGCACTTATGGATATAAAACCCGCTTTGGATAACGATACGACTAAGCTAAGAAATGTGACTGATCTCATAGAAAAACATTTGAGATCCCTCGAAGCTTTAGGCGAAGATATCGATCATCAACATTTTGTGTCAATGATCTTATCTAAACTTCCCAACGACGTTCGTGTTAGATTAGAAGAACAGAACATGTGCAAAAACTGGACAGTACAATCACTTAGAGAACATTTACGAAACCACATTACAGCAAGAGAAGCGGCACAAAGAACGAGTAATGCCAGTACACCTAGTTTTGTGACTGTAAACAACTACTCTAGAGCCCAGGCCCCTCAACTGCAAACGAGAAAACCGATGTTTACAGCAGAATCACTTTTTGTAGGAGAAAAGCCAACACAACTAAAACCTAAATGTCGATACTGCAGAAAAGATCACTGGAGTGATGAGTGTGAAACTTACCGGACAGTCAGCGCAAGGAAAAAACAAATTCCGGGTGTGTGTTACATCTGTCTACGAGGTCACACCCTACGAAATTGTTCAAACAAGAGGCCATGTCATTACTGTGGAAAAAAAGGGGAATCACCACAGAAGTCTTTGCCCAGAAAAGTTTGCAGACGAAACTACAACCCAGTTAGCGGCAGATACAGCAAACCACCCCGACCAAACAACTTCAGAATCACATAGTTATCTTGCAGCAGGTGATCAAGTTCTCTTACAAACAGCCAACGCAACAGTGAAAGATACTACAAATCCAGAAAGAGAAGCAAGAGTAAAAATGGTCCTTGATAATGGTAGTCAACGTAGTTACATAACAAAGGAACTAGTCGAGAAACTTCAGCTTAAGCAGAAATACAAGGAAGTCCTTTCAGTTCATACCTTTGGATCATACAAAGCACAGAACTTAGAAACACCAGTTGTAGAGCTGCTAATGGAATTAATTGATGGAAGTAACAAGAAGGTAACATTAAATGCCATCCCACGTATCACAGGAACAGTTCACCGTGCTCCAATTGAAACAACTAACTCCATCATTTGGAAACAAGTTAAGTTAGCAGATTCCTTTCCTTCTGGAGAAGATTGTAAAATTGATCTTCTGATTGGCAGTGACTATTACTGGGGCATTGTAACATCAGAGAAGATGGAGGTGAGTCCAGGACTATATTTGATTGGATCGAAACTAGGAATGATTGTCACTGGACGAACTGGCAGTACGGACACCACATGCCCATGAACTACACTTTTTACTCAAACAACGACAAAGCACGCTATTAAGCTAGATGATTCACAGGAGACAGTGGACATTCTCCCATGCAGCGAAAAGCCTGACATTAAAGCACTCTGGAGCTTGGAAAACATTGGAATTAAAGATGATGCGAAAGTAAATGACGACAAACTGCTACTTCAGAATTTTAATGACACTATTGAGTTCAAGAATGGAAGATATAATGTTGCGTGGCCTTGGAAAGAAGATTGTAGCTTGTTACCAGAGAATTATCCTCTAGCACGAGGACGATTTAACTCTTTGGTAAAACGTTTTAAGAATGAACCAGAGTTATTGCGTAAGTATAACGATGTTATTGAAGATCAACAACAAAAGGGAATTATTGAACCTGTACCACAAGATAAAGTTGAGGGACCAAAGCACTACATTCCTCACCACCCTGTTGTCACTCCTGGTCATGCAACGACAAAACTACGTATTGTATATGATGGGTCAGCAAAGGCAAAGAAAGAAGACAAAAGTCTAAACGAGTGCTTACATCGTGGCCCTATACTTCTTGAAGATCTTACCGGTCTTCTGTTGCGATTTCAACTTGAGCGGATTGGTATACTTGCAGACATTGAAAAGGCGTTCTTACAAGTTGGACTTAGAGACTGTGATAGAGATGTAACCAGATTTTTGTGGCTAAAGGATCCAGAGAACTGTGAGACAGAAGAAAACATCCAAGTTTACAGATTTACACGAATACCCTTCGGAGTGGTCTCTTGCCCATTTCTTCTTGGAGCAACTATCTCACATCATCTAAAGCAATGGAGCAGTAATGCATCTACGAAACTTCAAGCAGATATGTACGTTGATAATCTAATTACAGGAACTGACCATTTAGATGAAGCTAAACAGTTTTATCGTGACGCCAAAGAAATTTTCAACTCAGCTTCAATGAATCTTCGAGGATGGTCTTCTAACAGCAAGGAGTTAATGAATACGATCCCAAAAGAAGACAGATCTGACCAGACGAAGGTAAAGGTGCTGGGAATGCAGTGGGACACGAACACAGATACTCTACAAGTAAATGGATCTCATTCCATGTCAAGAATACTAGTCACTACAAAGCGAGAGGTGGTTCAAGCTATTGGACGAATCTTTGATCCACTGGGGTACTTTTCTCCCTCTACACTTACTGCAAAAATCTTTTTACAAGATCTCTGGGAAGAAGATGTTGAATGGGACACTAAACTACAAGATCAACAATTGAAAAGATGGAACCAGATTGTGAAAGAAACTGAGACAATTTCATCATTTACCTTTGACAGATTTAAAGGTATTCGTAAAGAAACAAGTGAAACTCCAAACTATGAACTGATTGCCTTTTGTGACACATCAAAGACAGCGTTTGCTACAGCTATTTATCTAAAACTCTATACTACAGCTGATAGCACAGTCAACCTTATTTTTGCAAAGTCCCGTCTGGCTCCGAAACGAGTACTCACCATACCTAGATTGGAACTGATGGCTGTTGTCATTGGTTTAAGATGCCTTAACTTTGTTAAACGAATGCTGAAAATTCAAGTCAAGAAAGTAACACTGTTTAGCGACTCACAATGTGTTCTCAAATGGATTTCCACTAAGAAATCATTGTCAGTGTTTGTGGAAAACAGAGTCAAAGAAATACGTACTCATCAAGATGTTGGATTTAGATATGTATCAACGAAAGATAATCCAGCAGATCTTGCAACACAAGGAAAAACTCCCCAGGAACTTGTGAATACAACGTTATGGTGGAAAGGGCCTACTTGGTTACCAGAAACCAAAGACTGGCCGGAGTGGAAAACCAACGAGCTTGATGATGATAACGATGATTGTTTTAATGATGAAGTCAGATGTACTAACAGACTATATGAAGCATCTTTGTTAGCTAGAGAATCAGATTCTTCTCAAAATATTAGATCACTCCCAAGTAAGCCGTTTGGATTAAACGAACAGAACTTTTCTTCATTACAACGACTTTTGAGAGTAACAGCTTGGTGTCTCAGATTTGTTAATGTTATTTGTAAAAAGGACATCACCAAGGGTCCTCTCAGTGCCAAAGAGTTAAACGTCGCTAGATTCAAATGGGAGAAGTTCGTTCAAGAACAGTCATACCAAAGCATCTTGGACACAATTGAATCTAAAAAACCACATCCTCTATGCAATCAACTAGGACTTTACAAAGGCGACCAAGGACTACTACGATGTCAAGGTAGGATGGCTCACGCCAATCTACCACACAATGCCAAGTTTCCAAAACTACTACCAAAGAATGCCTACTTCACCAAGTTGGTCATAAAAGACAGTCATGAGAGACTTAAGCATGTTGGTACTTCACATACACTTGCCAACCTACGCTATGATTATTGGATACCAAGTGGAAGATCTACAGTCTACCACGTACTCAGAAGTTGCAAAATATGCCAAAAGACAGAAGGTGGCCCATACAAACGCCCATCCATACCTGACTTACCAAAGAGCAGAGTATCATCATCAGCCCCATTTACGTACGTAGGACTGGACTATCTTGGACCTTTGTACATTAAAGAGAAAGACGAAACCATGAAAGTGTGGGTATGTCTATTTACATGTCTTGCCATTAGAGCAATTCATCTAGAAGTGTTACGAGACATTGAGTGCTGAACAGTTTCTTCTTTGTTTACGACGATTTATTGGTAGACGAGGTCAACCCAAAGAAATTATATCAGACAATGCTTCACAGTTCAAGTTAACAGATTCTACGTTGAAAGAGTTGAATCCTGAACCTGCTGCTGATAGCAGCATACAATCTTACATGTCAAGTAATAATATTGAATGGAAATTCATCACAGAACTTGCTCCCTGGATGGGGGGATTTTACGAACGATTAGTAGGCATGGTCAAAAGATCACTACGGAAGTCCCTTGGAAAGTTGTGTGTTACGTATGATCAACTCCATACACTTCTTGTAGAGATAGAAGCAGTACTTAATTCAAGACCACTAGTGTATGTATCATCTGATTTAGACTCAGGACTTACACTATGTCCTTCAGATTTCTTATCCTTAAATCCTAAAACTGGAATAGTTGAAGTACACGAAGAAGTAGATGATAATGATCCTGATTATGTTCCATCGAAGCTTAGTTCTGCAAAGACCTTGCTCCAAACTTGGAAACGAGGACAGAATCATTTGGACGCATTCTGGAAGTTATGGAGAGATGAGTACCTTTTAAGTCTACGAGAACGTTATCAAAGGCAACATGTTAACCCAAGAATACAATCAAAACAGATTCCCAAAGTAGGAGATATAGTACAAATTAAAGAAGATCTTATGCCACGTGGATCATGGAAATTAGGAAAGATAAAAAGGTTAAATCCCAGTCAGGATGGTGAAGTGAGATCTGTACAAGTACAGTTAGCTAACGGAAAGGTCTTCAATCGACCAGTAAACCTATTGTTTCCCATTGAATGCGGAACTGAAACCGAAGCCACGAAAGAAGAGGCGCAGAAAGACATCCCGTCTTCCAAAGTTGACATTCCAAGTGAAAGACCAAAAAGAGTTGCAGCTTTAAAGGCTCGCACCAAGATCAAAGAGTGTATAAACAGTGATGGACATTGCACATAAAGAGTACTTTAAACTAGACATTGACCTTATATATATATACGTTCACATTTTGTTTGTGCCGGGAGTGTCGTGATCCCGAGTGCATGATGGGAACTAAGACTTAGCTAGACACGAGGACCGACCACGAGGAGAGAAGAGGAGAAGAGGAGAAGAAGTTGTATATAGGTGTATATGTTAAAAGGTAAACCAGCACGATTCACCACAGAATAGGGATCAATACATTCTGTATATAGTAATTATACATTTATCATGGACTTTATTGTTTATTATAAATTACAACTTACAGTAATACTCCTCTTGACCAGTTCATAGTGTAACTTGTTGCCGTGGGTGGCTGTTGACTTGGAAGTTTACACTACTTCAACAGCCACACACACTCCTTCATTTTAAACAATGTTATATTTATTCTTGTAATTAATTTATTTAAAATTTAGTGATATTTCTCTTTAAATACATAATTGTGTAAAAGTATATTTGTGTGTGAATTAAGAACTTGAACTTGAAAAAATACTTGAACTTGAAAAGCAATAACATTTGTTGACGAAACATAAGTCAATGTGGCAAATACCAACTCTGTTGACCAAATTGATGAGTACAATACAGACTCGGATGATGACCCATATTATGACCTTGACAACTCAACAGAGCTTACAGTCAGTCCAGGATGTGTGACCCGTTCCAGAAGAGCTGTAAAGGCATTTTCACAGTAAGTAGTAATTAGACTAATGGCATGTAATGTTATGAAAACGTGTAGTTACAGACTGAACAATTAAGATACATTATTTATAATGAGATTATGCTAATAAATATATAAATTAAGACTTTCTCTGTCACTCAATGAAATCAGTATCAGATCTTTTGGAAATAAAACTAAGATGAAGCCGGTGAACACAACTGAATGCCGGTTAAGAATAGGATCAGTAGCCAGATTCACAATAGCTACATACTCTAGACACGCCCATATAAATAGTGAAAAAGGAGTATTTTTGTTTATAGGGGTATCAGAAAATGAAATATTCAAATAATATCTGCATGTAATATTTTTTTGTGCCTTAACATATACGTGCACGATGGTCCTTGTAGAGCATCACAAAAGCAAAACAAAACATGAAAAAAGTTTTAACAGCATCTTTTAAACTACGCATGAAGTAAAAAGTGTGTTTTATTGCTAAAAACATGCGCAATGCGAAAAAAACTGTTCAAAATTAATGTTTAAATAATATTTTAGTGACAAACTAAGAATTGTACTGACAACTGACTTAATTTTCAGCTGACAACTGACAAATGAGCTAAATTCTGACCCCCCATTACTACCCTGTTATAGTTGAAGTACGACCTGTAAAGTTCAAATGAAGTCTTGTTTGAAAACAAGCATTGAGACGAAGTTGTCAATCAAATTACGCCAGTGAGACGATTGACAATTTTACTCTCAAATAAGAAAGGACATCATCAGGGCAAGTGAAAAGTACACACTTTGTCCGAAAGCTTGGCTCATTAACCCTTTCACTCCCAAGCCGGCCGTAGCCAGCCGGTCGAACACATTACGTTTTTCCCAGACCGGCCATAACCGGCCGTAAATATCACGTTCTAATTTTTGTACTTTCCCTCTCCCCGTGTGGAAATTTATGTGTCATCATTGTCGTGAGCTTATTCTTTGTTTATTAACCAATGAAATTCAAGCAACTGCACAGAAATGTAACAGTTTACTAGGGTAGTGTGGGGCAATGAAAAAGTCAAAGTGCACGAACGCACGAACATCAATCGAAACAATATGGCGGAATTAATACCCGAAGTTACAGAGGAAGAATTTCGAGCAATTTTTGGAAATTCTGACGATGAAGATATTCTCGAAGATGAAGAAGACTCTGATATAGATTTTGACCAGGGTTTACTTATCCCTCAGGATTGCTTGTAAATTTTGGTCAAGATCCCAAAGCTATTGATTTCTTTTTAAGAATTTTTGGAGAAGATACACTGGAGAAGATAGTGGTTGAAACAAATCAACATGCAAGACAACAGCTTGCTAATAATCAAGAGCGTCTTGCTCGCTGGAAGGACATAAACTCTGAAATGAAAGCATTCTTCGGACTGTGTGTTGTCATGGGAGTCAATATCTTGCCTTCAGTCGCAAGTTATTGGTCCTCCGATCCCTGCCTTAGTAATGAAATGATAAAATCTGTAATGGCAAGGAACAGATTTCAAGAAATCTTGCAATATTTTCACGTAAACAACTCAGCAAATGCGCCACCACGTGGGGATGCTAACTATGACCGACTGTACAAGGTCAGACCAGTTTTAAATAATGTCCTATAAAATATCCAGACATGCTATTCACCCAAAAAAGCCCTTGCAGTTGACGGGAATGATTGTTTTTAAAGGCCGACTTTCATTTAGGCAGTATATGCCAGCTAAACCTACAAAATATGGCATCAAAGTCTGGATGATAGCCGACTCTTCTAATGGTTATGTTCTAAACTACAGTGTTTATATGGGCAGTGACGGGCAAAAGCTCACCCACAGGCTTGGCTATCATGTAGTTATGAATATGGTAAAGCCTTATTTAAACAGGAATCACCATGTGTATTTTGACAATTTTTTTTCGAGTACTCGACTTTTAGAACATTTAGAAGTTCAAGACACATTTGCGTGCTCTACTGTATGTAGAGGGCAGATTGTTCGAGCTCAAAAGGGCAAAATTGTATTCACAAAATGGCATGACAAACGAGATGTATCTTTCCTTTCTTCAAATATTTCTCCTGGTGAGCCGTCTCGAAGAGTTCAGCGGATAAAACGGGGAATAGATTTTGAGATTGAGAAGCCTGCCGTTTCTGATGACTACATGGCAAACATGGGTGGCGTCGATCGCGCTGATCAACTTAGAGCCTTCTACTATGTTGGCAGACAGTCCCGAAAGTGGTATAAATACCTTTTCTGGTTTTTGTTTAATCTTTCTGCTTGCAATGCCTATGTTTTAGAGTGTGAACTACGAGGACGAAGGAAAAGGCAGCAACTACATTTTCGACTTGAACTTGCCAAGCAGCTGATCAATAGCTACAGTAGCAGAAAGCGAGAACTTCAACATCAGGTCAATGCTGCTCTAATCTAAGCTCACATGTAATAACATCAATTGATGGCCGAAAGAAGCAGTGTGTACAGTACAAGAAAGCAGGGCGCAAAACCCCAAAGGGCTATCCAGTAGAGTCGAAGTCAAAATGTCAACAGTGTGGTGTCTCCTTATGCAAAGATCGTTGCTTTCGAGATTATCACTTGGATGTTTAACTTGAATTTTCTGCTAAATATTCAACAGTACAGTTTTAGAATCCAGTGGACACTTATACTTACCTATACTCATAGTACAAATTGAATTTTGCTGAGCTTTATGGTTATAAAATGAATTGAAAGACAACATATAATGGCGGGAAATTCAATTTTTTTTATGAACTCAATTTTGAATTAGTAAGGATCTTGATAAACATTTAACAAGAAAAACTAACGCAATTAGTTGGACGTTTCGATGACCTCCTGTCATCATTATCAACAACAATTTATTGACAGATCAAGCGAAAATATAATTTACATTCAAACAAGGTTTTGTTTGGAATGATATTATTAAATAACGACTAATTATACGTTTAAACATTAAACTAACTCTTCAACACTATATTTGATTGGTTATTAGTGTATGGGAAAGTCACATTTTGTACTGAGCATATATGTTTTAATGTTGACTAAAAATTTTAATTGGCCTCCTAATTGGCTCTGGGAACAACTGGGTACCAGGCTGCAGAGGGCTTGGGAGTGAAAGGGTTAAAATTGTATTAATTTTCTGTGGTTGGAGCATTCATTCCTCAATGGCATTCTTAACATAATATCTCAAGAATGTGGAATTGTTTACTTTCGTCTTGTGAGGAAATTGTTTGTAAGGAACGGTAACTTAGCTAAGCAACATTTGCATTTGCTTATCGATCATTGTTGGAAAGACGAGAAGCTACTAACAGATTCTCTTCACATAAGACCACCTACTTGATGTTACACAGCCTACATAGCTGGCGGTTTAAGGGGAGGGGGGAGAACAAAGGAAAAGGGAAAGGAGAAACTGCCTGCCTGAAGACTAGTGTTTTTCAGATCCGCCCCTTCTTATAACACCTCATACAAGGTGACCTTTGGTCACCTTCGACGCTTTATTTATAGATCTCGAAGACAAATTTTCTTTAAAAAACTTTATCATCCTATTGTAAAATCAAACACTTATCAAAGAGATATTTATGTTATCAATTTGAGCTTCGGTGATGAATTAAGTACTGAAAATATTGAATCAAATTTCATTTTGTTAACGGATTGTAAAGTTGGAATTTGATCTATGCTATCTGACTCCATCAAGGAATCCATTGCAAAAATGGCTAATATACAGATGCATGGATAAAAATCCTCAAGTGCGAGCTCAATGTAAAAGACAGCAAGGGAAAGTTACAATGTTCATAATCTTTGTATTTTGATGAGGAAGATGCGATTTCTCCAGTATTTGTAGCACTTTTTCTCATGAATGGCATTTGTTGCTGTCTTCTTGCTGTCAACATGTAGTCCGTTAATCATATAAATCGATTTTTGACCAATCAGAATACTCTCTCCTCCAGCTGCCGGGAACATCTCAAAAACACATAGTCTTCGGGCTGGCGGTTTCTCTTCTACTCCTCCCCTCCCCCTCCCCTCTCCCCAGTTCCCCTCCCCTCTCCCCAATCCTCTTAAACCGCCAGCTACGCAGGCTAGATGTTACAAAGGATATCAGCTTGCTGAACGCTACAGTTTTCAACTACTAAATCTACGCATCCAAGAAAATCATGTACTAATAAGAAAACATAAAAAGACCACCAACGAAATTTCAACGCCATGTTTTAAGGCTGGTATACACAAGGGAGCACGCTCCCGGAGCGTTTTTCCTCAACTAGTACACACGATGGAGCATGTTCCGGGAGCTTGCTCCACGCTATAGTAAACACGAGGGAGCAAATCCAACATGGCGACTTATAGTTTGGACAATCACAAGAAAAAGTTAATTATTTTAATGATGAGGTTGCTTGACAGTTATAGTTAAAAAAGTTAAAAGGAAAACTTGGGCATATCAGCGGCTATTCAGAAGACAAGAGAAAGGTGCTTCTTATATGATTTTTTGAGAATTGGCAATTGAAGACTGTGAAGGATTCCGTGAATTTATGAGGATGCCTCACGACAAATTCAACCGACTAGCAGATCTTATAAGCAAAAACATTAAAAAGCGAGAGTCTGCCGGGAATTCTGGATAAAAAATGGGCTAATATGATTGGTGATTGTAAACATAGCCCGGCGAAACTAGAAAGTTCTGGTACACACGAGGGAGCATGTTCAATTTGCCCCCGGCGCACGTCCCCAAATATTCAACAAGTTTGATATCATGGAGCATTTTGTGGGGTGAAAATTCTGCTCCCAAGGAGTAAGTTTACTCGATGGAGCTTTGCTCCGGGAGCGTGTGCCGGGAGTGTGCTCCCCCGTGTGTACCGGCCTTTAAGGATGTTTGTAGTGATAGACTTTTCAGACATCTTCAGAGAGAATTAAAGATACATCATGACATTGTCAACAAAGATACCTGGAACAAGCATTCTTTAAAGTTGGAAAAACTCCCCTGTAAACACCAACAGAGAACAGCGCCGATCAAAGACCAAAGGTGGGTTGTGAACATGTTGAGTAAAAACCTAAGCGACGATGAAAAATGTATGCTTTCCAAACGTCTGAACTTTGCACCAGCTCCAAAGAAAATTCCAGTTGAACAAGTTATCACTGAAGTGGAAAGCTCATTGATTAAATTGAATGACCAAGAAAAAGCTGTAATACGTAACAAAGTTTCTGAAATTCTGTCCACTGTTAAACCTCCAACAAGCAACCTTACAAAAAATGAATTTAATGCTATACAGTCACTCTCACAAGACAAGAATATAGTCATCCTAAAAGCTGACAAAGGGAACTCCACAGTTGTAATGAACTGCCAAGAGTATGACGACAAAATCAACATGCTGAATGACTCAAAAACTTATTTACGACTGCAAAGTGACCCTTCAACAGCTTGTGAGAAGAAAATGAAAGCTCTACTCCGCAGATTAAAAGACAGCATTCCAGACTCTGTTTACAGGATCATCAACACAACCGATGACACAACACCAAGGCTGTATGGGATCCCCAAGTTACATAAACCTGGCGTCCCAATGCGTCCAATTGTGAGTTTCATTAGCTCTCCTAACATACCAGCTTTCAAAACATCTATGCCATATTCTGTCTCCGCTTGTTGGCAATACTAATTACCATCTCAAAAATACCGAGGAGTGGAGCCGTATAGCTTCTACCATACAACTAACACCACAAGAAGAGTTGGTTTTTGATGTTGTATCATCATTTACATCTATTCCAACCGATATTGCTGTGAAATCCAAAGTAAAAGTAAAAACATAAATCCACATGAGATTTTATACATAAAGTGACAGCAGAGCTCAATCGTTGTAAAACAAACCATGTGTTTACGACCGACTTTCACGCTCAAAATCTTTTGCAAACCACCCCAAATCCTGAACGATTCCTTAAAAACAAACTCCTAACACATTATAGAGCACTCAAATTCCAGTCCAATAACAGAAGAACGATGCAAATTGTTAAAAAATAAGGAACAAACATTGTTTACTTACCACACGTTACCAAGTTCAAGTTGTCAAGCCGTCGCAAAAATAGAGACAAGCGTGACCACACTGTAGCTCGAGTTCGTAGTTTATTCGTCGAAGTCTCGTAGACATTCCATAACCCCCCAAAAATACAAATTTATTGAAAAATGCCTTACTTTTCACTCAATGGTAATATTTAACCAGATATAAAATCAAAGCGAAATAAAAAATTGAGTAAAATATGTCAAGAAGTGAACGACATATTTCCGTTCTCAGTTCGTAAAAGCCAAACGCTTCACAGAAAGTAACTGACTTACTTACAACTCGATGACATAGTGGTTATGGCTTACAGCCAATAACCACAAAAAGGTAACCCGCATTATACATGTCCTTACAAAGAAAGACACATGGGTGCCGGGTCAAATGAACTCTTACTTAGATATGACATTAACATTAATTTTACTCTTGATTTCTATTTTGTATTGTCTAAAGACAGATTCAATGCAAATATATCGAATATCTTGCGTTTGCTTTTACTTCACCCGCAGAATCTGAAGCAGCGTCACGTTAAAGGCGGTGGAGGTGGCACTCGTAGAATACCAGAGTCAACCCGTAATACACAGAACACTCGCAAATTTCTTTCTTTGTTTCCTTCTTTCCTTTCTCTCTCTTTCTTCTTTTTTCAGTGTCATTCTTTAAATCATTAAAGGCCCACTTGGATGAAAATCGATGAAAATTGGAAACTGTCTTTTTCTATCTGAAGATGAATGTAGTTAAATAACTGTCTACCCTCTGCCCAGAAATCTGCATTTCAAGCTCATTTTCAAAGAAGAATTTTGATCAGTATTAAGTCTAAAAGAACAATAGGGTTGAGTAAATGACGTCATTTACTCACAACTTAAATGTTAAAATACTTGATAATTTCTATTTGTCTAGTTTGAATGTAAAGAAAATGTTGCCTCTGGTGATTATTGTACAGATAGATTTTACTAAATTTCAAGTCATTTCCAATTTTAATTTATTTTCATCCAGGTACCCTTTAAGTCAGTCTGTCTTTCTTCCTTTCTCTCTTTCTTTCACTTATTAAGTCAGTCAATCATTCTCAATAAACACTGATTTTCATTTCAAAATGCTAGAAATGAAAGAACGTCCTATCTCGATAGAGCGGCTAGAGCTCACCAGCAACCGCACAAGTTTTTTTCAATTGCCATCGATGGAATGGACCAGAATAAAACTGAAATACCATTCAGCGTGTGGAGGCACTCGACTCTTGATAACTCTTGGAGATTAAAGGTCTATGTTGTCGGTGCCCAAATTCATGGACGACATCATATTATGTTCCTCGATTATCAACAGCTTCCGCATGATTCAAATCTTACATGCAACATTCTAATGCAGGTATGTTTTTCAATACAGTAAATATCATTAAAAATGTCCTCAACGAAGGAACACATCAAGTTCAGTATTTTCTTAAATGTGAATTTAAACCATAGTGTTCCAAAAATGAACAAATATTAACGATAGCTAAAAAAAACTGCAAGAATTAACTGTAACTGGCAGTAATGACATACTGAACAAATGTCTGAGTGGTGATTGGTAAATAAAACAACGTAGAAGAAACCCCAGGGGGAACTCCATTGTAAAAGAATCGGGTATGCTCGTCGGCAATTTTTAAAAATACCCCTAAAAGATACCGGAAGTCAGCTTATGAACAATATTATGATGAACATAAAATTGAGCGGTTGACGCGCTTTTGTTGATCAAATTTCTGAACAAGATAATAAGCGATGGGCTCTTTTGATACCCTAAGAGAGAACAGGAAATTGTAAAACACTAAACTTCAAATTTAACACTCTAAAATATACCAAATTGCTGACTTTTACTCCTAAGAGATACAACGAGCATACTCGATCCTTTTACAATGGAGTCACCCCTTGGGAAAGAAACACTTCTACAGCATCAGTGTCTTAATATTTTATAATTCACTGACCCTTTTGGAGTTTGTATGATGGAAAATGCATTGTTTGAACTTTTTTTTTTTTTTTTCAGTGTTGTCACAAAAGGTAAAATGTTTCACGTTTTCCTAATGACAAAACTTATTCGTGGAAAAGATAATTGTAAGTTTTTTTGTTGTTACAGGCTTGTTGGGTACATAGAGATTTCTTCCAAGCAAGATCAATATTCAGCTTGATAACACGTGTAAGGAGAACAAATCAGTTCGTTTTCTCCTTCCTTTCGTATCTAGTGGAAACAGATGTTTTCGAAGAGGTAAAATAAATCTGATAAATGATTACAATAATAAAAACATTTTTGTGATATTTTAAATGGTTTGTAACGCAGATTGAAGTGTCATTCCTGCCAGTGGGTCACACAAACATAGACGTTGATCAAATGTTTTCCAGACTGTCAGTGGCTATAGCTAGAAGGGGAGCAAAGACGTACCAAGATTTGTTACATTTTAGGACGTGCCACACCCAAACCCAGGGTAAAGTCAACCAAGAGGGTGCAAAACCGCAATTTGCACGTATGGATAACATGTACGCCATACGAGAGTGGTTACAGCCATACTGCACTCAACTCCACCTCTTGAGGGATTTTCACCAATTCATATTTGTTAGAAATGATGGAGGAAAATGTATCATTGACTTCAAGCCTTGGTGTAAATCACCTTGGGACAGAAAGCAGTGGAAACCCCTTGGTCCTGCACTTAAAGAAACCCCCCAAGGAATTCCAGACTTGGTAAAGCCGAATTTCGAAGTTGTTGGCTTTGAAAGAATAACAAAGACAGTGGAGAAGTGTCAAGAAGTAGGGATCTTGAATTCCCAAGAGGTTGGGCACTGGCACAACGTTTTTGCACAGGAAGAAAAGTACCAAGAAATTTATGAAGATATCGAAGCTATTCAATACAGTAAGTTATACAAAATAACAACCTACTAGGAATAAAAAGTGAGATTTCACTTTTTTAAATGAAAGAACATTTTTGTTAATGTATATTTTGCAAGAGGGCCATGTGTATATTATCAAAAGATATCAAGTGTATAACCCTCAATAGAAAAAGTTATTATTATCTCCTCCTCCTCCTTCTTCTGCCAATTTTTCATAACTGAGTTGCTATCATTGTGTTTGCTTTGAAGATGACAAGTATCATAAAAAAGACCTTGAATATGTCCCTTGCAAGGAAACACGTTGGCCAGTTGACGACTTAAGAGAACGAAAGCGTCCAAACTCCAACATGACCGTCGAATTATGCGATGCGTTAAAAGCAAGCGAAGCTTATGAACGTGGAGATGGATTTTTGCCAGTGAGTACATTTGATTGCACACCGGATTCAATGTTTTACATTTAACTTGATGACAACAAAGCCGAAATAATATTGGTACTTATTGTCGTTATTAATATCTCAAAATATCATTTTTTATCTTACTAGAACAGCTATCAAGCATCTCTTTAGTTATATATTGAATAAGTCAATAAATAATTCAAATAATGTTTACATCCGACAACACATTTTTACCACAGGCATACACTGGGCCATATCGACCAATAAGGCAAAGACAACGAGACATCATAGACAACCAAGATGTCAACTTGGTGGAGGTTGGGATGCTTGTGGCGTTAGATTTGGAACGGTACAGAGAACACCCATTAATAGGAGTAGTAAGGGAAATAAGAGAAGAAAACCTTTTGATATCATGGTATGGGGGCTCGTGGTCCACTAAGTGGTCAATAGCAAAGAAGAAAGAGGGACATTGTGGGATCGAGCGGTCAGAAAAAGTGGAGAAACAAGACGTGTTATTTGATTTTAGTTTGACAGATAAGGGGAAATTGCGCCAACCAACAATTAGCACCTAAACGTTGTGTATGGCATTGATTAAGGATCCGATAGTGACTGCAATGCTGTTTCGGAATAATGGGACAACTCATAATATTAGTTATTCTTAGCGAGCAATTTAGCTTATTAACATTGTAAAAGGATCGGGTATGCTCGTCGTATCTCTTAGGGATAAAAATCAGCGATTTGGTATCTTTTAGGGTGTTAAAGTTTGGAGTTTTAGGATTTCCTGGTAATATTATTTCATAATAATAATGTTCATTAGCTTGTTATCGCTGGTATCTCTTAGGGGTTAAAAAATCGTCCAGCCACGCCCTTCTTAAAGACTTCCAGTATCTTTTAGGGATATTTTTGAAAATTGCCAACGAGCATACCCGATCGTTTTACAATGGAGTTTCCCCCGGGCTTTAATCGTTGCTTTGCGACCAGCAATTTGGCCAATATACATTTCATTAATGAATTTGTTACGAGGACACCTCTTAGTAGTACAGGTACCGTTTGTGCCTTTGATTTATTCGGTGTTCACAACTTACACCAACCAACAACTAACTCTAGCTATTCTCTACTTATGCTAGTTATCCGTCACAATGTCAATCATACAATAAATTATATTGTCAACTATTGGTACCTTCTGATTGGTTGATACTACAAAAATATATCTTAATGAGCCAAAGACTCAAGCAAGTATTCTGAGTCTAAGTCAAGAATTACATATAGAGAAAAGTTAGATCAAAGAATAGAAATTATAGAAATAAGCAACAAAAGTGAAGGGCTTCTAACTAGTCTTAAGACATTTCAAAGAAAGCTTGAAACCAGAAAGAAATCTAGGTTAAAACTTGACTAGGGCATAGTCAGGTGAATATGCAAAAGTAGGTGGGACTATCCTGAGGTTAGGCTTGTAACAAGAACCAATCTTATTTCCAACAAGAGACAGAAAGTCTACCTCCAGGTTCTTTTCCAGTTATCATTTGAAGGATAATCAGATTGGTAATTCCATATCAGTAAAAATCGGAGATTAATTACAAATTAAGAACACAAACTAAACCATCTGTTTCCTCAATATTACAAAAATCAATACTCTACAAGATCACAAGCTAGAGGCACACTCAAAGTGGCATCAACCCGTACTCAAAGAACTGCTAACTCATTCATTATAAAAGCAAGTAGGAACTATAACAATGAACTAATAAGAAACCAGTAATCTAGTGTCCACAAACTGACATTTTTACATTTCTTTTTCAATTTTTTATAATATCAATGTATTTTAGACGCAAGTCTATGATGTTGAAATAAAGTTATTATTATTATGTAGTTTATCAAACATCTGAATGCATACATGAAGCCCTCATAGGGCACTAAGCGTAACCTATGGGACTATAAACTCTTAACAAATATATCAAATAAACCTATCTTGACTATAAAACTTCTAAAATCTTAATTCCTAAAAACTTCCAATAATATATGGCGTCACCTTAAAACAGCATTTGTCTTCATGCCCAACAATTTAATAATTATTATTATTGACTCTTTATTCAAATTCTTTAGGTTTTGTTTTCACAACTTTGCGGGATTTTCAATTCCTAAGCTAAGCTGTATTGAATAGTTCTTAGCAGTCCTTATTCCTCCTTTCTTGCATCTTATTATTATTATTATTATTATCATTATTATTATTATTATTAAATCTCCACTCAGGTTGTCTATTTATAGAAATTACGTATTATTATTATTATTATTATTATTATTATTATTATTATTATTATTATTATTATTATTATTAAAGGTGGTTGGTGAGTCGTTGCAGGTTGGTGAGACAAAGAAGGAGTATAAGAAGAGGGTGCAGAAGGAGAGGAAAGAAAATTTCCTAGAGAAGAGGTTGCATGGGGGATGTGAGCGAGGTTGCTGATGAGCGGTCTTGGCAGTGGTTAAGGGCAGGATATTTGGGTAAGGGCACTGAGGGGTTTGTTTTTGCAGCACAGGAGCAAGCTCTGAGGACAAGGTTTTTCCGGGCAACCATTCAGAAAGAGAATGTGGATCCAAAGTGTAGGGTTTGTGGGAAGGAGGTGGAGTCTGTTGGCCATTTGGCGAGTGGTTGTAGTGTTTTGGCCCAGAAGCAATATAAGAAGAGACATGACCGGATGGGGTTGAGGGTGTATTGGGAGCTGTGTCGGAAGTATGGAGTGAAATGTGCTGATGTTTGGTATCAGGAGGTTCCAGATGAGGTTAGGATTTCGGATGATGGAGAAGTAGAGATTTGGTGGGACAGGAGCGTCATGACAACACAGAAGATGGAACATAATCGTCCAGATGTTACTGTGTTGAATCGAGCGGCTCGTAAGTGGACCTTTGTTGATTTCTCGGTGCCTTGGGATCGTAATGTGGTGGTGAAGGAAGAGGAGAAAATTGCTAAATATTCTCCTCTTGCAAAGGAGATACGAAAGTTGCACTGGGTGTCAACAAAGGTGGTTCCGTTGGTTGTTGGTTGTCTAGGGGTCGTGTCTAGTAATCTTGAGGGGTACCTGAAAGATCTGGGTATTCCAGACGTGCTGGGTGGTATGCAGACGTCTGCGGTCATAGGGACCACCCTCATTCTGCAGAGTGTGCTTAGTCTCTAAGCCCCAGGTCTTGGGGTCGAGGCTAAGCAGTATCTTACACCCGTAGTGTGAATAAAATCTCCACTCAGGTTGTCTATTTATAGAAATTCCGTATTATTATTATTTCGTAAGTGGACCTTTGTTGATTTCTCGGTGCCTTGGGATCATGGTGGTGAAGGAAGAGGAGAAAATTGCTAAATATTCTCCTCTTGCAAAGGAGATACGAAAGTTGCACCGGGTGTGAACAAAGGTGGTTCCGTTGGTTGTTGGTTGTCTAGGGGTCGTGTCAAGTAATCTTGAGGGGTACCTGAAAGATCTCGGTATTCCAGACGTGCTGGGTGGTATGCAGACGTCTGCGGTCATAGAGACCACCCTCATTCTGCAGAGTGTGCTTTGTCTCTAAGCCCCAGGTCTTGGGGTCGAGGCTAAGCAGTATCTTACACCTGTAGTGTGAATTAAATCTCCACTCGGGTTGTCTATTTATAGAAATTCCGTATTATTATTAGGTCTTGGGGTCGAGGCTAAGCAGTATCTTACACCTGTAGTGTGAATTAAATCTCCACTCAGGTTGTCTATTTATAGAAATTACGTATTATTATTATTAAATCTTCCTAAATGTCAGTTGAGTTTCTCATAGCTTTAAAAATATTTTCTTAGCTGTCAACTTTATATCTTTGCATGCACATAAACTAATTACTTATAAATATGGATTTGTTATCGATTTGTTCTCTTGTAACAAATTCATAGCTAGAGTGCATACCAGGATTACTCCTGGATATACGGGTAAGTACGCCCTAGTTGTGAAATAATTCACAGATGCCAATCACTGATCAAACTCCCTTATGTTTGCAAGTTGTAACCGGTACGAGTAAAAAATAATGCAAAGCAGTTTATTATTCAGAGTATGAGGAAACATTTTAGACATAAATATATACCTTTAGTTGTAAATACGGTGGTGATTAATAAAAGCATTTTCTTTACATTAATTGAATGATTTGAAGCCTATATTGTATGATACAGTACGCCTTTTTGCCAAACTACCAAATGGGTCATACATCACGACCGAAATTACCGAATGGGTCATACGTCTGATCGACTTATTCAATCAGTGATTTAACCGAGATGTCTTAGGTAAATGGCCAAAAAATCCTGATTTTATGACAAATACAAATATCCTAATGTTTAAGAATAAGCGTCTAAGAAAATCCTGATCATTGAAACAACATTTTGCCGTACTCGTCGTCCATCAGCCTAAAGCATAATTGGAGAATAGCAAACGGAACTGAAATAACTGGAAATATACTTGTATTACATTGACCTCCTGACACATCGTACTTCACCACGGTTACAAAATGTAAATACAACTCTAAGTTATTACATTGACCATGATATCAGCGATACTGACCATGATATCAGTGATACTAAGGGGTTTGAATTTGATCATTCTACTGTGAAGACAATTTTAAAGAAGCAAAATCTCCATAGATGCAGGCTTACGCTTTCATTTGGTCTATGAAAGCGGCAAATCTTCAACGAACATGGAGATTCAGTTTTGGCGCCAAAGTTTGTATGAAGAAGGTAGCTATATTCTAGCTGTTTTATCTGCTAGTTGAGGGTAAGTTTCAACTGATATTACTTATTCAGTGTTCTTGAATTGTTTGTTGAAATGTAATATTTTTTTTGAATTCGGAGATCAGACCTGATAAATCGTTTATCTTTTGATGTAAATTTCTACAAACGTTCTTGAGTCATTAATCTATGGCTTTCCAATTGATACTTGGTTGTGCTCAAAAATGATTACACAAAGTTCCCATGTAATAATTCTGTGGATTTATTTGTAACTCTGCATTTTATGCAAATTTGTGTCGTATCTTTACCGCCATAAGTTGAGGCTATTTGATCGTCAGCCGGTCAATGACTTTGAAATACTATTTGACTGGCGGTTTTCAATTTTCCCTATTTTCCTCGGAAACAAAAATCTTTCACCATACAAAGTATTTTATCTTTATTTAGAAATGGTAAGTGATTAAAGTTAGCGGTGCAGTGTCCAGCTAGCTGTTTTTCTCTAGCCTCGGCACACTGTACAGGCAACTGATAATCGAAACTTGGACAAAATTTCAACTCTGCCGGTCAGTGACTTAATTACAGTAGAAAAACTTTTGGTCAAAATTTGGTCCCAAAGTCTCTGAGTAAAAGTGATCTACAAGTCTTAATTTTGTCTAAGTGTTGCTTACTATCAACTTTTGTTCTTCTATTCGTACGGGAGTGAAATTTAGATTATCACGGCGATTCTGTATATGATCGAATAAATAAATATGATTGTGCTAATTGAAGTACGTGACATCCGCGATTTGATTTCTTGATAAAATATATAAACCAAATGATTTCAAATTTTGCATTTTCTATTTGATTGAATTCATAAAAGTTGAATTTTTCAATGTGAATTCCCTTGTTTTCCAGGTTCCACACCAAGGAAAATTGGTGTGCAAATTGTGATGGTGCATTTTCAATCTATTCAAAGGCTCAAAAAGCAGGAATGATGATTGTAGTCATTCCCAGTTCTGAACATGTCAGTCAGAACGTCCTTCTTCGATTGTTTATTTATTACCAAAATTTTACTGTACCATTTTCTAATTCTATAACATGTTGCACTCCGAATTCACTAATTGGTCTTGGCCATAAAAATCAAAATTCCAAAGTCTTTAAAGCTATAAAAAAAAAGGCGCGAAATATCACGACAAAAAGAGGTCATCTCGACCTTATATGGAAACAAATATCCCATAAACCCCTGCAGCCCCAACGATCGGCGGCCATTTTCACTTTGCATGTTTGCAGTGTGTTGTTTATCTTAGTTTCGGCTTAGAATTTCTTCTTTTTCTATGGAATACGATCTGCCAAATGATCCTACGGGCTCAAAACATGTCGACAATCCTCACGACTCCCCAAGGGGCTCGTCAAACAACGAGGAAGTCGAAGAATTGGCAGAGAACGCAGTACTTCAGGTGGCATTGCAAGACGAGCGCCTTTCATTGAACGGCTTCGCGCCATCAGCACAAAAAGATGCTCCTACGGGTCATCGTAAGCGTCCATATCAGGCTAGTATTCTAAGTCTTCACGCTCCAAGTGCTGCTTTTGAACTTGAGGGTAATAAAGCTTCGGAACCGAAGCGTAAAACGGCGAGAACGGAGCCCGTTGACCCGTTCACTGCTGCTCTCGAGGCAGCCAAACAAGAAGTGACCGCTCAATCGTCTAAAGTTTCCGTTGTGGACGACGTTCCTCCACTTTCGGGAAGTACGAATAGTAAATATTGCATGTGGAATATAGAGAAAGATCTAAAGGAACTAATTGATATCTATTTTCGCTCCTGTATGGAAGACAAGGCTCACGCCGAGCTTGTTAAACAATACCCGAAGCCAAATGTGCCGGCTCTACATGTGCCAGAATTGGATCGTTGGCTAGTATTGTTGCAGGGTAAACAGGTGCTTTCAAACTTGCGCTGGGAGCAGGATCTCCAGGTTTCCCAACGCAATTACATGGATGCTGCTGGGCCGCTGTGCTTGCTCCTGCACCATCTTAAAAATGATCCCGAGTCTGTTCGCGTTGACGAGGCAATTAAGCTAATTATCAAGAGTCTTCGCTTGTTGGGTCATGCAGTAGCAACAGTAAACAAGCACCGCCGCCAGGATATTGTAAAAACGTCACGTATCACAGATATAACAGAGCTAGGAAAGCACTCTGATCCTATGCAGAAATTTATCTTTGGTGTGTCCCAAGCAAAAGAGTTAAATTTTGTTGGTGAACTGGCGGAGAAAGTGGCTAAAGCCATCCAGCCTTCTAGTAAGAAGACGCCTTATAAAAAGAAACTGCCTAGTCACAGCGAACAACCCTCATCTGTAGGTAGGCATGCTGCTAGTGCATCAAATACTTCTGGTCCCCCCTTCAAGAAAGATCAGAATATCGATCGAAAGAATTCTTCTTCAACTGGAAACCAGTATTTTCGGAGGGGCCCCTCCCAAGGGAAGCCTTACCTGGGAGGGAGAAGACAGAGGCACAGCTCACAGTTTCAAAGTACAAGCAGTCTCAACAAAGGTAAATCACCTAATCCCCTTTATTTTATTCCCCTCAGACAATATCCCAAGGGCAGGGAGATATTTTCTGAGAAATTGGGAACTTGTAACCTCAGATCAATGGACTCTAAACACAGTCCGAGGTTACAAGTTGGAGCTCTCAAGGACCTCTTACCAATGCAGACTGCCAAATCCCCCTTCTTTAAATGCCAAGGAACTTTCCCTCATAGAGGAGGATATTGCCAGCCTCTTGAGGAATCAGGCCAATCAATAAATTTGCCCTCGCAAGGGTCTGTTCTACAGCAATCTCTTCCTTGTGGAGAAGAAAGGAGGAGGGCAGCGTCCAGTAATAAACTTATCAACTCTGAACAATTTCACTGTGTACCATCATTTCAAGATGGAGGACCTCAGGGTTGCAGGGGACCTCTTACAACCTCACGATTACATGTGCAAAGTAGACCTGAAGGACGCATATTTTGCTGTTCCTATTCATCAATCTCACCAGAGGTTCCTCTGCTTCCAACACAAGAACACCACATATCAGTTCAAATGCCTCCCGTTCGGCCTCTCTTCAGCACCACGGGTTTTCACCAAGGTGCTGAAGCCTCTTGCAGCATATCTGAGAGGAATGGGCCTGAGGATCTGCATATACATAGACGATATGTTGATTCTCAACACTATAGAGGCAGGGGCCAGAAGAGATGTTGCCCTCCTTATACATATGCTAGAGAACTTGGGGTTTGTAATAAATTACGAAAAGTCTATTCTTGCCCCTTCACAGGAAATGGAATTCCTAGGAGTCCAGATAAACTCCAAGAAAATCGAATTCGCTCTGCCAGAAAACAAGTTGAAAAACATTATAAGGGAGTGCAAGTCCCTGGTAGGTATGACTGCAGCTTCACAAGCAGACCTAGCGCACATAATAGGCAAAATCACAGCTGCAAAGGCGGCTGTATTTCAAGCCCCATTACAATACAGGGCCCTCCAACAAAGGAAGACATACCTAGCCATGTCAAATGTTCCCTTTTACCAGAAAAAGGAGCTAGATTTAGAATCCCTTTCAGACCTGCAGTGGTGGATAGTAAACCTAGCCAAGGCTCACTGCAGGCCTGTGAAACCTCTCCTACCCGAGCTAGTTATTCAGTCAGACGCTTCCGGGACGGGGTGGGGTGCAGTATGCGAGGGTGTGAGAACTCGGGGAACTTGGTCTCTAGAGGAGTCAAAACTCCACATAAATTGCCAGGAACTTCTGGCTGCAACTCATGCAATCAAGGCTTTCACAAAGGATAATGGATCCAGATGGACAATACTTCTGCAATAGCTTATGTGAACAAAATGGGGGGGGGGGGGCAAGAAGGGTCCATTGGACAGTCATGCTCGCATACTGTGGGATTGGTGTCTGTCCCGCAAAATAACCCTCAGGGCAGAACACCTTCCGGGTCTACTGAACGTGACTGCAGATGCAGAGTCTCGTGCGAAACCGGATGCAGCAGATTGGAAACTAGACCATGAAAATGTTCCAGTCTCTCAATCAATTATTCGGTCCATTTACAATCGACCTTTTTGCCAACAGGAACTGCTAGTGGCATTTTGATGATATTAGTGACCGAAGCGACTCCTTGCTATCTAAAATAAAGCATAGAATACAAATAAGTCAACTGATTCAGTCTCTCATTTCTACTCATGTCGGTACGCGCTGGCACAAATGAAGAATGAATTCAAGCTCAGAACCGTCGTGTACTGAATATATGACACTTACATAAGCTTAAGTCTTAAGTTTATTCACAAAATTATTCGTTATTCCAATATAAAATATTATAGTCTTCCCGAAGCTCTCGTATCTGTACTTAATAAATTACTACTTACCTCTAAATCCAGCCTTAAAGAGTGGTTGAAAGAGGAAGTAGCAATTAGAGTCGAAGCAGAAGAGATGGCGCATGGCCTTGGAGTGAAATCTACTGAACCTAACCCTACGCAGAAAAATCGTAATGAAAAAAGTAAACCAAGATCCTTCTTCAATGCAGGACCTCAACCAAGGCGCAAGCCTACAGAAGAAAAATCCAAGCCACCTTGTACATTCTGCAATGGTGTCAATCACGGCATATGGAATTGTAAAGCGTTCCAGCAAAAGTCAATCGAAGAACGTTGGGACCTTGCCATGGAATATGGAATTGCAGAGTCTTCCATCAAAAAAACATACAGGAACGATGGAATATTGCTAAGGCGAAGCAACTTTGCTTTCGATGTTTGAGTAGAGAACATCAGGGCAAGGATTGTGGAAGGTCTCAACCTTGCAATGAGAACGGATGCCAACGCAACCACCATCGATTGCTACACCGCTCAACAATGGCTGTACAGTCTACAACAACCGAGATCACCCCCTGCATCTCGCACAGGAACGTCCTCGCAATCAGCAGCATCCACAGATCCTTCACGGGAGGGGGTTATACAGAGAAGAAAGTATTCCTTGATGACGCAAAACGCTGTTAAGAAAACTGAGTTGCATTCCCTTCGAACCATACCTGTATGGTTAAAGGCAAACGGAAAAAAAACCAAGGTGAATGCTATACTTGATGATGCTTCAAACGAAACATTTCTAAATGAAAGAAGTTGCAAATTTGCTAGGTTTAAAGGAGCAGTTTCAGAAGGTAGAAGTCCATGTCTTGAATAGTTTAGTGGAAACCTTCCAGTCTATGCCAGTTAGAGTTGAAGTTGAAAACGTCTGTGGAGATTTCAACAAAGTGATTGAAGTCAAAACGTGCCCTCATCAAGTCACAGGGACTTACACAGTTGAAGACTGGAGTGAAAAGAAGGAACAATTTCCACACCTGAAACAATGTGATTTTCCGAAACCAGCAAATAATGGATATGTCGATCTTTTGATAGGCGTGGACAACGCCGATCTTCACTATTCAATGGCTGACATCCGTGGACAGAATGGTGATCCAGTTGCTCGCTTGGGACCACTTGGGTGGACATGTATCGGAGCTACTGGACAACAAACGACAGCCGAAGAAAGATCTCATGTTATTCGTTCATTCCTCACCTCGTATCCAAAACATGGGAACAGTATTCAGGAAGAAAATGATGTAAACAACATCCTAAGAAGGTTCTGGGAAGTTGAGAGTTATGGAACGGAGAATCCATGCGCTAGAGTAATGACAAAAGAAGAAAAGGAGGCTTTCGAAACAGTACAATCATCATTAGTGCATACGGGAAAGCGGTATCAAGTTTCAGTTCCATGGAAAGAGAACGGTCCTCAGTTGGCTAATAATCGTCAAATGGCACTCAAGCGTCTTGAAAGCACAGAGAAAAATCTGGCAAATAAGGATGAGTTCGTCAAGAAAGAGTATCAAGCCACCCTTGAAGCTTATGTTGAAAAGGGTTACATGCGAAAAGTTCTACAAGAAGAAGAGGCTCCACCCACTGCATGGTATTTACCTCACTTTCCAATAGTTAGAATGGATAAGGCGACTACAAAGGTACGAATAATATTTGACTGTTCAGCTAAATACGATGATGTGTCGCTGAATGATGCAATTCATTCCGGCCCAAAATTGCAAGCAGAATTGTTCGACGTGCTTGTTCGGTTCCGAAGAAACCCAGTTGGTATTGTGTGCGACATTAAGGAAATGTACTTGCAAATCGAAATAGCGGAAAAAGATCGTCCATTCTTCAGAATTCTTTGGCGAGATTATGAAAGCGACCGTCAACCAGATGAGTATGAATTTACTAGAGTTGTGTTCGGAAAGAACTCTGCCCCCATGGAAGCGCAATTTGTTGCCCAAGAGAATGCGCGCAGAAACCAAGATTGTTATCCGTTGGCGGCAGAAACCGTGCTCAAGTCAACCTATATGGATGACTCAATCGACAGTGTAGAAGATGACCAAACAGGAGTGGAACTTTATCATCAGCTGCAAGAGCTTTGGCAAATTGCAGGCATGCAACCGCGAAAGTGGGTATCCAACTCCAAACAGGTTGTTGGAGAAGTCCCTGAAGAATATCGTGCTTCAGAAATTCTGATTAATGATGAACAGCCCATCACAAAAACTTTGGGTGTGTCTTGGTCTAGCAGTGAAGATACTCTTACTGTATCGACTCCCCCTGTTTCGACGTCATTGCAGATTACAAAGAGAAATGTACTAAGGAAAATTGCTGCAATATTTGACCCACTGGGATTGGTATCCCCGGTCGTCATCCGTGGGAAGATGTTACTTCAGACCCTCTGGGCTAGAGGATACGACTGGGATGATGAAATACAAGAAGAAATAGCCAACGGAATTCAAGCATGGCTCGAGTCACTCGCCAAGGTTTCCCAAGTAAAAATACCTCGTTGCATTAGGAACAATCCACCTACTAGTTCATTCAAGTTAATCACCTTCGTAGATGCCTCCACAAGTGCTTATGGTGCCGCAGTATATGCACGGTTCGAGTACGAACCATCAGGCTCTACAACGTGCCGTCTGATAGCATCTAAGAGTCGGGTCGCACCTTTAAAATCCGTGACCGTACCTCGCCTTGAGCTGATGGCTGCTATCATTGGGTTGAGGTTGACGCAAGTCTTGATGAGAGTCCTACAACTACCCAAAAACGTTTTAACTTTCTATTCAGACAGTCTTGATGTTTTATGGTGGATCAGAGGTCACGGCAAGGACTTTCGACCGTTTGTCTCCAATAGAGTCGGGGAGATACAGATGTACAGCGACCCAGCCCAGTGGCAATATGTCCCTACAGACCAGAATCCTGCAGATTTGATATCCAGGGGTATAAATGCTGAGGAGTTAGCTGATAATCCATTATGGTGGAATGGTCCAGAATGGTTACTCCAAGATGAAAAACAGTGGCCAAGAGCAGATTTTAGTCCACCTAATGAGGTTAAAGAACGAAGACAGACATCAATGGTTCTCATCACTCGTCTTAGGCCAGTTCAGTCGGAAGTGAGCAACGACCAAGAGATACAAGAATGGAGACTCAACCCAAAGCGCTATTCCTCTTGGACGCGTTTGGTTCGGGTACATGCCAGAGTTATCAGAGTCATATACAACATGCAAAGAAAACTCCACAGAATCAGAGGTACCGAACTCTATCCTGAAGAAATCCTTGATGCTGAAGAGGATATATTTCGACAAACGCAGTATGAAGCCTTTACACAAGAGTACAAAGCGTTGCAAAAGAACAAGTCAATCAATCCCATCCAACAGTCCTCTAGTAAAGCTCTCCCCTCGACTAGATGATAACGGCATAATCCGGCTAGAAGGACGACTAAAGTATGCGGAATATCTTCCCTATGACTGTCAAGTTTCCAATCATCTTACCTAGAGGACACCCGGTGAGCAAGTTAATAGTGAAGCACTACCATGAAATGGCAAACCATGCAGCTGGAACAAATTTCATCTTATCTCAAGTATCGCAGAGATTTTGGATAATAGCAGCGCGCGAAGAGATCCGAAGCTGGGAAAACGAGTGCAATGAGTGCAAGAGGAGAAAAGCTAAGTGTGGCAGCCAGGTCATGGCTCCACTTCCACAGATTCGACTCCGGTTTACCTTTCGCCCATTTGACCAATGCGCTGTGGATTACGCTGGTCCATTTATAACGGTCCAAGGTAGAGGAAAAGCAAGACAAAAGAGATACCTATGTCTCTTTACCTGTCTGGCCACTAGGGCAGTACATCTTGAAATGGCCTGGGGCTTGGACACTGACAGTTTTCTTAACGCTTTAACACGCTTCACAAGTCGTCGGGGTGTCCCCACAGAGATGATCAGTGATAACGGAACCAATTTCGTTGGTGCTGTGAATGAGTTGCGAGATCTAGTTGACAAGTTTGATAAAGAACGAATTCAACGAAGGACAAATCACCTGTACAGAAAGGTGACATGGCATTTCAACCCTCCAGCTGGTCCCCACTTCGGTGGTGTTCACGAGTCAATGATAAAAGCAGCTAAAACCGCCATCTACGCTGTGCTAGGAAACAGTGACGTCAAAGATGAAGAGCTAATCACCATATTTACAGGGGTAGAAAGCTTGCTGAACTCACGTCCCTTAACGTATCAGACCTCAGATTATCGGGACGCTACACCCTTAACACCAAATCACTTTTTGCATGGGCAGATGGGAGGAGAAGTAGCACCTGAATCCGTAGATACCACTGATTTTAACCCTCGGAAACGCTGGAGAAAGGTCCAGCAGTTGATTACACAAGTTTGGTCAAGATGGCTTACTGAATATCTTCCTACGCTAAACAGACGACCCAAGTGGACGGAAGTTGTAAAGGATATGAAAGAAGGTGACATAGTGCTTGCCCTAGAGCAGAATCTCCCTAGAGGCCGCTGGCCTTTGGGCCGTATAGTAGAGGTCTACCCTGGCAAGGATGGCCATACTCGTGTGGCTAAAGTACAGTGCGGAAGCAAAACTGTTGTTCGTCCTATCCACAAGCTAGTGCCGCTTAATGCTGAAAAGTAACTGTTGCAGTTCTGTATCCTGCTCAATTTAAAGAACTGAACATTGTTCTATGGTTAAAATTTTGTTAAAACTTTGTTAAGAGATATTTAGTTACATTCGTAAGAAACTGTTGATGGTTCCATCAATGAAGGCGCACTGAATTCTGCAGTGCGGGGAGGGGGAATGTTCAGAAGACATTTTATATTTGGGCTTCCTGTGGCCTACACGTTATAATTATTTTGGGCTCCCTATGCGCTGAGCATGCGTAGTGTGAGTGAGACAAGTGTGCGGTGTGGTCTGTAGTAGAGAAGAAGCACATGGTTTCAGTATGTAAAAGTTTTGGGAAGATTAAACGCTTTTCGTCGTGAAAATGGCTTAGTTTACTATCTACGAAACAGTAAATGTATATGTATATGGATTGATCCGCGGTAATGGAACTAGAAATATTGAAAGATCATCACGGATATGTAAGCAATTAGAATTTAGGCAATTGCTTACATATCCGTGATGATCTTTCAATATTTCTAGTTCCATTACCACGGATCAATCCATATACATATACATTTACATTCCTATGTGGTATACTATGAACCCAACAAAATGGCCTGCTCCCAACATATGTGGCTTCATAGCTCAGTTGGTAGAGCACCGCACCGGCATCGCGGAGGTCATGGGTTCAAATCCCGTTGAAGCCCCGAAATTTTTTTTTCGGGCTTTTCTAAAGCAATTGCCTAAATTGCTTACATATCCGTGATGATCTTTCAATATTTAAAGTTTATTAGTATTATTAAGGAAATTGGGAATCAAATAACGAGAAACTATAGATACATATCATGGAATAAAAAGAAAACTAATTCAAATAACTATCTCCATGTTTTTGGCTATACAGAATATATCACTGTGCCACTCAAAAAAAAGCGTTTTCTAGCATTGCTTACTGCTGGGTATGATAAGATGACAGATTTGTTCAAGGCCAGGATTCAATGCAGCATAGGTATTTCCTGTCTCGCTGTTCAAGTATTATCAAACTTCCAAAACAATCCATTTGTGATTATTAATTTTCCTAAATTGACTTTAGTAAAAGTAACGCGAAGACAAATAATTTGGTAACTTTTGTTGACCCTCTACCTCCAACTGTGGATCCTCGACCCTCAGCCCACGACCAAAAGGCAAATCTCACAAGCGGAGTTTGAAAATAGATTTTTATACCTTTCCTCCTTTCTCGTTCTTATTAAGTCCGATAACCTTCTTGTTGGTCAGCGAATGTTTTGGAGATTTTTATTGCTATGAAAGCATCCTGTCAAATGCATTTGTGTCATCATATGGTCATGTGCCGTCAATTACTTCTTTATCTCTGATGTTATATAAATGCCAGACACAAGGAACAAGGAATTATAGTGGCATTTTGCTCCACGAGCTGTAGCAATGTTGGTTAATCTATAGCTATGTCATTATTACAATGGCATAGCTTATCCTTCCTTGTTTTAGAGGGAAAACGAGCACCACATTCTGCAATAAAAACCTCCCTTCTTTCCAATACAAATGTGGCTAAATAAAAGATTTAGGTAAAGTTAAAACCAAGACTTCTTTGCGCTGGTCAGCAGTTTAACCCTACTGCACATGATCGCCATGTACTGGCAGCGTTTGCAGTTCCGGCAAGCTGTCAACACAAGCTTGTTTTTTGCTCTTGTTTTAAAGCTTTTTATGCCTTTTCTGCTGGGAAAAATTCCTCAGGATGACTGAAAAAACTTCCACGGCTGTATATTCCATAGCAACAACGTCCAGTTCATCTTCATCATCTCAGCTTTCGCCGAAAATTCTTTCGGCAATTCAGGTTGCTGTGAACACCGCCATTTCAAATCACCAAAGCCTTCCAGTTGTATCCTCCTCTCAAGCTGCTAACGTGAGCTCTTCAGCAGGTACATTTAGAACTTCAGTACCGAGCTTTCTGTCAACATTCAGCCTAGCCTCCCCTAGCTTTACACTTCCTTGCACTGTACAATCTACGCTGCCAAGTGTGTCAACCGTGTCAACCATTTCAACTTCCTTGGCTCCCATAGCGACATCTTCTATGCTTCTCCAATCATTCGTGGTTGGGCCAGGCTACTCCCAAAATTTTACAAAATTGGTCTTGCAAATTGTAACCGGTAAATTCATCCACTTAAATGACCTTACGCCAGCCAACTTACTGCCGATGACCGAAGATGAGCCTCAATTGATGCTAGATGGCCACCTAGTCCTTACAAGTGAGCCCCCAAAAAAACAAGCGCCGTTTTGATGATATCACTTCTTGGAAGAAGCGTTCTCAATCTACTCGCTCGTTGTTTGTTCTTATTTCCCTCACCGCTGGAAGGACCTTATGTTGTATAAGCTTCTAATTATCTGCACCTATAAGCTATTTGGGGGCCGTGCTTGGCTTACATATGACCAGAGCTTTCGTGAGCACGCCGCTGCTACCCATTCCACAGACTGGTCACTGATTAATACACAGCTTTACAATTTCCATACAGCTGGCACTTCGGCCCAGAATACTCCTACTACTGGCAATAGAGAGATAATCTGCAAATCATGGAACAGGGGTCATTGCACCTCACCTTACACACCATGCTCATAAATGCTTAACATGCTCAGGCCCCCATGCTACGGATTGCTACCGGGATACCAACAACACTTCGGGTGGCAAATGAGCCCGTACGTCTTCCCCTCCAAAGAGCAGGCATAACTAACTTGATAAACTTTGCACGTCCTGGAACATTGTCTATTGTAAACAATTATTACAGCAGGGCAATGTAGCCTGAGTTACTTTTGAGGACATTTTTACCTGACTTTGTTATTTACCTTGCCTTACTCACATTATTTCGTCGCTTTTATGTGTCAGGTCGTTAAGTTAACAGCGATATATGTATCATGCATTAACATTTAAGGTATTGCTTGTTATCACCTATGGCTGCTTTGTGCATTTTATCGCGCGCCACCATACAAGCGTACACCCTTGGTAGCAGCCCATTGCAATAGTCATGCAGCATTAACAGCACTAATTCCCCACATCATCACTGCGATGGCGCCGTCATTGCTTATCTTACCAATACAGCGGGTGGTATAAGTACACAATATCGCTTATATCTACATATTACATATCATGGTTATTCATATTACTCGTGGGTTGGCCGATGTGCTGATATGGTTACGTCTGTCGGATACAAGTGCACTAATACTGTCTTTGCATTTCACGACTGCATGTTGTGTCGCATGGTTTGGCGGTTCAAAAGCTACGACATCTCTCATCATACCGACTCGCTTGCACGATCATTGCATTTCATGACTCTGCTAGTCATGTCGGCTGGTTGTCAGTGCACAGCTACAACATCGCTCGTCGTACCATTTCGCTCGCACGATCAGAGCATTCATGACTCAGCTTATCATGTCGGCTGGTTTGTCGGTGCACAGCTACGACATTGCTCATCGGACCATCTTGCTTGCACCATGATTGCATTTCAGGCCCCTGCTCGTCGCGTCAGGTGGTTTGTTGGTTACACAGCTAAGACGTTACTCGTTGTACTGACTCGCCAGCACAGTTATTGCATCAAATGACTCTGCTTGTTGTGTTGGCCCATTCTGTCAGTGCCTGTACTCTGCTGGTCGTGTCAGCTGGATTATTCTTGCTCCTTCCCCCTTAGCTTTCCTGCGTCAACTGCCCTTGCCTTAGTTATATGTATCCAGGCTTTTGGGTTTAGTACAAACAGCAGTTTCAATGGGTAACCGGACATGTTCTTTATTTCAGCTTCCACCAACCTCCCGCCGGTCTCACACGTGACTCTGCTCCGTGTTGACCAATTTGCCACGGAACTCCAGAATAACCCAGACACCATTGACAATCTGGCACCGCTGGCAATCTGCTCTCGTCTAGGTCTCCTGCTCCACCCTGACAAGTGTGAAGGCCCTTCAACTTCCCTAGTTGTCTTAGGGATCGAATTAGACTCTGTGAACCAAATAGCTCGCTTGCCAGAGAACAAGCTTACCAGGCATCGGGCCTTACTAGACTCATGGGTCAATCGTCGCTGGTGGTCGTCGGCATGATCTGGAGTCACTTATTGGTCACCACCACGCAGCAAAGGTCTGTGCTGGTGGCATACCTTTCTCGAGTCATGGAATGGAGTTAGCTTCTGGTTCTACCCAGGATTGAGTCCTGTGGCTTCGGTGGTGGTAACTTCTGATGCATCGGGCACCATCACCTACAGCGCCAACTGCAACTGCGAATGGTTTAATGGCATTTGGTCTTCTACCCAGGCTCCCCGTTCGATTGCTTACAAAGAGCTTTTCCCTGTGGTCATAGCTGGCCATGTTTGGGGACAGCAATGGCACCAGCAACACGTTCTCTTTCATTCCAACAACAAAGCAGTGGTCTCAATCGTCAATTCCAGAACGTCTAAGATACCTGATATTATGGGTCTCATGCATTCACTCCTGCTCGCTGCCGCAAAGTTCCACTTCACCTTCTCTGCACTCCACGTCCCTGGTGAACAAAATACAATAGCTGATACTCTTTCTTGATTTAATTGGCAGGTATTCCACCAACTTGCTCCATGAGCCCACCGTTCACCGACGCCAATCCCTGGTCAGCTCCTTCTGGACCTCACACAGGCATGTTAGAGTCTCAGTGTCGCGAGCTGCTCGCACAGGGTCTCGCACAGGGTCTCGCACCTTCCACATGCCGCTCATATGCCAGTGGGTAAAGACGATTTATAGAATTTTGCCGTCAACAAGGGAAACTGCATGACAAGGGCTCACCATGCTCAGCAGACGAGTGGACTCTTTACATGTTTGCAACGTTCCTATCAGGGTTTGTTCACCACACCACCGTCAAAGTGTATCTGTCCGCAGTGCGAGCCCCCAATATCGAGCAGGGTTTTCCTGACCCTCTTCAAAACAGTCTGAGACAGGAGCGGGTTATACGTGGTATCAAACGGACACAGGAATGCAAATTGCCTACCTGCCATCCCATTACCAATGGCTTAATGCACACAATCTTCCGCCACCTGGATATGAACCTTGCTGATCATACCATGTTCTGGGCTGCCTGTTGTCTAGCCTATTTTGGGTTTCTTCGTTCCTCTGAATTTACTGTGCCAGATCTCCATTCGTACTGTACCCAGCTCCATTTGAACGTTAGAGACATATCAGTTGACTCAACATCTGCCCCATTGTGCCTTCGCGTTTATATCAAGACCTCAAAAACAGACCCTTTCCGAAAGGGCTGTCACATCTTTATTGGTAGAGGCTGCATTCCTTTATGTGCTGTTGACTCTTTATTGAAATTCCTGGCAATAAGGGGAGACTCTCTCCAGGCCCCTTTTTTCTACTGCAGACAGGTCAACCCTTGACCCGCACCCTGCTTACAAAATGGCTTAGGGATATTTTGTCAGCTGCAGGCATCCCTGGTAACTATTCAAGCCACAGCTTCAGGATCGGCGATGCAACTGTAGCCACACATAATGGCGTACCTGACCATCTTATTCAAGCTCTTGGTCGTTGGTCGAGTGATGCCTATAAGACTTATATTAGAATTCCAACCGAGGCCTTAGTGTCTGCCTCCTCAAGTTTATGTTAACTTATTATATACCTCTTCGTTGTTTGGCGGGAGTTGGGTGCTTGGAATGGTTTGGAGGTATACCATGTTAACCGGTCACAGAATTGTACCAAGCACCCTCGTCATTTTGGTGGTGAGCTGTGGCCCGGTTGCCATGGTTACCGCCATGAAACAACGTGGTCAGATGTGAGCGGCTGCTGTCCGATACCCAACCCCAAACTTATCATTGACGATGAGTTTTAAATGTGACTAAATAAAAGATTTAGGCAAAGTTAAAACCGAGACTCCTTTGTGCTGGCCAGCGGTTTAACCCTACTGCGCATGATCACAACATACTGGCAGCATTTGCAGTTCTGGCAAGCTGTCAATACAAGCTTGATTTTTCCCTCCGCTCCCTGCTTGTCCTGAGGATAGGTAACCCGGGGGGGCACTCTGTTCGTAAATGGACGGGGATGCTCGTCGTACCTTTTAGGGGTCAACATCTGCAATCTGGTATCTTTTAGGGTGTCTCAGACTTAGGTGGACTACCAGAGACATAGCTGGTACCTTTTAGGGACTGTTTTGGGGTAAATAAACTACCTAAAATAAGCATGAAAGGGACGATTGCGATGATCTGAATTGCATCTTCAAAGCACATCGATAACAAATGTTTCATTACTTTAATTATTTATTATTGTTTTTGAATTGGTACCTTTTAGGGGTAGAAATGAATTGTTGCCACTCCCACTCAGGTACCTTTTAGGGGTCATTCTTAAAATTTCCGACGAGCATCCCCGTCCTCTTATATATAGGAGTCCTCCCCCCGGGATAGGTAAGTATACTTCCATTGATTCCTCCCAGAGTTAGTGTGACGGGTGTCAGTGGGGAGCTGTGGACTGATTGCCAAGGTTACCTCGTCCCTTGGCTGCCGCCTTATCCAGGCTGCTTCATCCTGGCACCTAACCCCAAACTCATGTCGATGAGTTTTAACCAGCTAAAAAACAAGGAAATAATTGGAAGTGGAGCATTTGCGTAACCAGCTATGATGGTCCACAATCAACGTCAAGCACACCCGTTGTGGTCAAGAAACTTTTCAGTACACTTGATGATATAGAGAAAAGACGGTTCTTCAAAGAAGCATCCATTCTTTATGAACTGAATCATAAAAATATTATCAAGCTTTTGGTGGTTTCCGAACAACCATCTGCTCTGATGATGGAATGTTTTTTTTTTCTTTCTGTCCATTTGGACAAGAAGATTTGCAAGTTAGCTCTCTGTAGGATTTTTTGTTCTGCAATAAAAATGATAGCTGTAAAGGGTTTGAAAAAGTGATGATCAAGGTAGCATGTGATATATCATTAGGTTTTGACTTTTTATACAGGTTTGTAGTAGACCTAACAAAATGGCTTTATCTTTAGAATAAACATACTCAGATACAAATAAAACCATCACTAATCGGTTTTGCTGATACAACTAAGAAGTTTTTATTTCACTCCATGTGATTTTTACAAATATGCATTAAAAACAAAACCTGAATTAGAATCGAATTTAGTGAAGTTCATGTCCATGTTTTACAGATTTTTTTGGTCAAGTCCATGTTTTATAGATTTTTTTTTTCAATGCAGTCCATGTTTTACAGATTTTTTTCAGTCCAGTCCATGTTTTACAGATTTTTTTTTCAGTCCAGTCCAGGTTGTACAGATTTTCTCAGTCCAGTCCATGTTTTACAATATGCTGAATTACTTGTTGTGCAGTGGTAACATCACATTTTCCTTTCTTTGTATCACTTGAAGTTTTAAACTAGTACTATCTCATTAACAGTTATCAAACACTACTTTGGAAATAGTGATTCATCATATCAAGATGAGTTATCTTTTACCTATCATCATTGATTTATTTTGTTGTATGCATTTTGTATTTATGTAAACTGAAAATAATTGTTGCTTCAAAAAAGTGTTATGCTTTGTTGTTTGCATTTTATTGAATACATGAAAAAGTAAAAATATTGTATATCAGTAATATTATGCATTAAATGTAAAAACCAACAAAAATTAAATATCTCAAACTGTTGAAGAATCTCAATGTGTCCAATTGAACACAACTGTTGAAAAACTTTAACCTCAGAAAATCTGAAAGCACTGTGCAATACTTCTGTTCTTGGGTACTAGTAAACTTTACCCTTCTAGGTAGACACCAGTAAATTTCACGTATCTTTTTTCAAAGTAATATCCTTATTTTTAGTTTTACCATCTGGACATTCAAGTAATAGACCACAAGACAATGATCCTTAGATATGTAACAAGTTACGTGTGTAAAGCTTATGACTGTCAGTTGATGGATGTCACTTTTTCCAACCATGTTTTGTCATATATGGCAACTTACAGTCATCTTTCTTGTATGAAACCTTGTGTTCCAGAAATGATGTTGCAAATGTTGACTATCAAGCTTGCTTGGAATAGAAGGGACCCTTAAAATTTCATACCTCCTCGATTCCACAGATTTGAGGATGACCCCATAGTACAGCAATACTGTAAACGAGATAAGGCTTTAGAAGATCTAAGCCTTCTTGAATGAGGTTGGAAATTCATTTTCAACAGCAAGACCATTAAAGAGCACAAACAAACTGCCTTAGTTGCTGTCCATTTCAACAGTGTCTATCATGATAAGTAGCAGCAGTAAGGGTTTGTTCCGTTTGGACCTTGAAATATGCAGGCCCTGCCTGCGTAGATCGAGGGGTGTCGGCAGCAGGGATTCACTGCGTCGTTTCAGGAAGCTCGCAACAGATGGGCCTTAGAGGGAGTAAGATATTACTGCTGCTGGTAGAGACTATAAAATAACAATTATATAATGTTGTGTGACTGTAACGCGCCTGCCGTAACCTATGAAAGTTATAAAATGTGTTCTGATTGTCTTAAGCGAGAACTTATACCGCCGCCGCCAAGACGCTTAAAGTGTTGTGGTGATAAGATGACCATAGAGAAAGATACATCGGCCGTGTGTGAAATCTGCGGCCGTATATTTTTTAATGTTGTGCCTTGTGCGACCCGCGATCAATATTATGCTAACGGCGCTGCTAGAAAGACGCCGTACAGGAAAATTATTTACTTTAGAAAGTGGATGCGAATTATATTAGGTTTAGAGCCGGTCTATGTTGATAAGAAAACCTTACGGCGGATAAAAGCTCATCTTTGTTACCAGAGAAAAAAAGAACCCACGCCACAGGATTTGAAAAAGACTCTGAGAAAATTAAAGTTGCAAAAATACAATAAGGGCATTTCTTGTCTGTTGTCAGAAATTACAGGCGAAAAAATTCCCGACGTTTCTATGGAAACTATGAATAAGGCTAAATGGATGTTTACTCAGCTGCAGGATAAGAAAATCCCCTATTATCCTGATATAATCTATGACATATTTTACGAAATTGATCTAAGCCACCCAATCTTAGCTTGGATTCCTAGGCGACTAACACACGTCACAGTCATATGATCATTCTCAACCAATTAAAAACTAACCCATAAATTGACCAAGCTGGCTGCCGCGACCAAACTTTTTTGGTTTTGGTTTTGGTTTGGGTTTTGGTTCAGTTTACAATAGTAGCCAACTACTGCTAACATTATGCCTGGTTTGGATGAACTTACACGGAGGTATGAAGCGGTTTGCGGGGAAATAGATGATTCTATTGTAATTATGAAAGATATTGCTGGTGGGAAACCCATTTTCACGTTTAATATGGAAGATTCATTTACTGCTCTACAAAGATGTAATACAGACCTTGAAGTGGATTTTGCTGACTCTACCATTCTCCTGATGGGGGAATACATAAAACTTTTAAAGGCGGAGGGAAGGAGAAGAAATATCTTGAAACAAATTGAATCAAAGAGAAAAAGAAATGGGTTAAAAGAAGAAGTGAAGAAGAGGAGAAGAAACCAACGTATGGCTACTACTACCCCGTACACCGTGCTTACAAGAAAAGCAAGCAAGGAAAAGATCGAGAAAAATGACTAGACTGTCTGAATAGTTATAATACAACAAATAAAAATTGTGAAACTACTTCATTACGCATATTTGCTAGACAGGTGTTCAATATGCAAATTAAAACCTGTTTCATTTCGCTGGAAGTGAATATTTAATGATTTAGTTTTTGTTTGATTTCTTGCATCGCTTCTTGATATATTTTCTTGCGTAGTTCGGGATCGTCTTTTTTAAAAACTTCGACGCTTTTTTGTCGGATTTCATTTTTCAATTGCTCGTATTTATTTGACTCGGCCATAATTAAAGCAAATTCATTCTCATCAATTCTGTTATTATGTAAAGCTTTTGAAATTAAATCTGAAATCGTATTTATTTTGGATTTACACAATATTGTCGTTTTCTCGTGTTTTGAAACCTTCTTGGTCAATCGCTTAGTGGCCATAGTGGCGACGGCTGAAATAATTCCACAGAGTCCCCCAATCGCGCTTAAAGGGATTCCTACTACAATTCCGGGGCCCGTTAAAGACGTGGCAATCCCCGAACTTGTTAAAAGGGCTGATAAAGTACCGGAAGATAAAGCAATGGCGTGGGTCACGGAGCGTGTTTTATTGTATTTTTTACGGACGCCGTCGTAATGTTTGACCTCGGCGCCTAATTCAGAAAGGATCATATTGATTTTTTGAAGTCGAAAACTTTCTCCATCAGAGATGACAGGGTATAATGGGGCAGAGGGTTCTTCTTGTATCACGTCGGTCATTATATATAATGGTACGATACGAATGGCATAGGTTTAGAACCGCTTACCCACATGCTGATTCTAAACAGTTCTCTGCAGGGCCTCAGAGCATCGAATTCGAACACGATGGAATTGCCGTCGATGTGTTTAGAGAAGATATTACGCCAGATGGGCCTTTTCCAATGGCAGTGCATCACTATGGCGACTCAAAATTAAATGCGGCGCTTTCAAAGGCCTTGGGACCTAGAGATCTTAAAGACCGCCATGAAACGCAGGCTAAAGCTCCTGGAGGTTTTCCTAAGGCTCTGGAGCTGACGAAGGCCGCGTATGCCATAGGGATGGAGAAGCCAGCGGAGTTTGATGTGGATGCGATGGTGATTTATGTGGCGCCCGAAGAAAAGTTTACGATGAGGCCGCGGCGGATATTTACGGAGGTGGTGTTAAAACATACGACGGCGGCGGAGGCTCATAGGTGGTTGAGGGGGCCGGATATGAGTTATTGGCCGCAGCAACTTTCGTTTGCCCTGTGGTGTGCGACGGCGGGCTGTGGCGTTGGCGTAGAAATGCATTACGAAGCGAGGGTAGACTCGTTGCTGAAGTTTCATGTTCTTTTTACCACTCGGCGCATTCTATCGCAGATGTCTGTACCGCTGCCGGGGGATGGTTATTTTCACCCTCTAGAGAATAAATACGATAAAAGCGCTTATAATAGAATTTGCAGAGAGTTTCAGATTTCTCCTGATAGCGATTTTCGTTTGAAGGGCGAGAATGGAGGCCTGGGGAGAATCTATAAAAAAATATTTGGTCGTATGCACGATGTTACGGAGGCTTATGACGCAAAGATGGACGGCAAAAATGTCTATCAGTGGCCCGGCGGCTTCTTTCATTTCAATGATGAAAGTGGCTCGTGGGGCGATCATGAGTTAGATCACATCTCGCCGCTGGAAAAGAAGCCTTATCTTTATTTTGCGCTAAGGAAGTCGAAGGGGCTTACCAAGGCGGGGCTGGCAAGGCTGAATCAGTCGATCGAGGCCTTTGTTTATACGGTGCTGGGGGCGCAGGTGAATACAAGGAGTAGTATTGTAGGCGATGCCGGCTCTGCTACAGAAACGAGAGCGGTGTTTTTGAAATTGTTTGAAGATGCCATAAAAGAGGCGGACATTTCTAAAAGCATACAGCGGTATCAGATGGCGGTTCAAAGTGCGAAGGTGCGGCTGGATTTTGCCATAGCGCCTGGCTGCTGGTTGATGCCCAGCCATTTGATATTGAATGCGGGCAGGTGTGGCGGGGTATAATAACAGGCTGCAAAGGGCGACGGCAGACATGAAGATGGGTGTTAATGAGGTGAATGTAGACACTAAGCAGCCCGTGCCTCATTTTGATAAGCCGCCGAAGAAAAAGCCACCGCCTAAAAAAGAAGTACCCACAAAGAAAAAGCCTATTAAGCCGCTGCCGACTATAAAAGAAGAATACGACCATGATCTTTTAAAGGGCGGCATTACTGCTGCGGCTGTTGGTTTGGGTTATTTTATGCTACGTTAAAAATCGCAGATTTTTAGATTTTATATCTTTAGCTTCTTTAGTAAGTACGGCGCCTATAGCTACGACAAGGAATCCAAATATTGTTGCCGACAAACTTCAGCAATTCGCCGCCGGTCTTCAACACCAAAGATAAGACGCTGCCTAATAGACCTGGCACGGCGGCGGCCATTTTTTTACCTAGCGCGGTCAGGCCTTGACCTATTTTTTTAACACCGGCGCCGACACCTTTTAAAGAGGTTAATATGACTCCTATGACACTACTTATAGCCACGGCAAAGGCCGCAGGAATGCCATATTTCAAAAGGGCTCGTTTTATTTTTTCTTTGGTGGTGAGGCCTAATTCACGCTCTAATTTATTTTTTTCTTTTTTAAGCTCGGCGACTCTTTCTTGAAGGGAGGTTAGTTCTTCTTGGGCGGCTGTGCGTTCTTCTTCAGGGCGATTTAGGTCGTTGATGATTTGTTGTTTTTCGTTAATGTTATGTTCTAAATCTTCTATCGCCTGTGTCGTTTGCCTTAGCCGCTCTTCAAGGGTGCGGACTCTATGTTCTAACTCGGCCTTTTCTGTTTGCGCGGTCGCGAGTTCAGAACGAAGGGCGGCGGCGTCGGTTTTGGCCATCCCTAACTCTTGGGCGGTTTCGTCTAGCGCCGCGCGGGCACGGTCTCTTTCTCGCAGGGCTTTGTTGGCCTCGGTGACAATGATATTTCTTTCTTCTAAAATAGAATTGTAGCGTTGTTCGGCATCTTCGAGGAAGTTTTCTGTCTCTAGGTTGTGGCGTTCTTCGTTGGCCGTCAAGGCTTTTTCGTATTCTGACTGGACGCGATCAAATCGGGATTGTAGATTAGACAGGGCCTGGGTTTTGACCGCAAGGGCTTGTTCGGCCTCGCCTAGTTGATCTTCTAGGTCGATGGCTCTCTTTTGTAATGCGATCTTTGCATTATGCTCTTTCAATAGCTCTAAGAGGCCTTTCGATGCCATTTTAAATCCCTTGAGCGCCTTTACCGTTTCTGTAACCTCACCATCTTTAGTAAAAAGTTTTTGTGGCTTAGTCCAGGCGTCTTTTTTCTTTTCGTTTGGAAAAGAGATGTAAGCCTGGCCCCGATGCTCAGATAGTTTTACATAATCGAAGTTAAAGTGTTCGTATAATTCTAAGAGGCGTTTTTCGGCCAGTTCGACCGGAGTTTGAAGAATTTCTTTTAGTGTTTCTTCATCGTGAAATTTGTTAAATTCTTCCATTTGAAGGTACTCAGGTACGGGCTCCTCGGGATGCAAACGCTCGTAGTCCCTTCCGAGGCGTCTGATATAACTGCCAGCGCCGTCGCCAAAACGACGAAATGCATCTCTAAAGATGGCCCACTTATCTCTTTTTCCTTGTTCTATCAGGGGCGCTAATTCGTCGTCGTTAATATCTTCTTGACCTTCTTCGGTGGTGGGGTCAAAATCAGGATTCTATTTCTCCTTCCATATATATATAATGATCAGCTCAAAGTTAGACCCTCAGTATTCTGCCCAAACAGACCGGCGGCTTAAAGGCCGAAAGGACTTTTCACCGCGTTACTTTTACGCCCTCTAGTGCAAAGCCCGGCGAGACATTATACGTCAGCGTCCCCACGCTCTCAGAAAATCTTCTCTTAGTGCCTGGCACCCTGGCGCTGCGGTTTGATTTGGCCATACAACCATCAACGGCCGACAAACGCCATTGCGTTAACAACATCGGCCGCAACATCGTCAATAGGATGAAAGTTAAATTTGCCGGAGAATGTCTTTTAGATCTCAACAGGTATGACCTTTACCACACTTACAAAGATCTATTCCTATGGCCCAAAGAGAGAGATGTGCTGGTGGAGCAGGGCGTTGGCACTGATACCGTTAGAAAGATGAGAAGTAGCTTCATCCAATAAGGGAAGTGATGCAGAAGCTACGGCGCTATCAACGGCCTATGGCACCAAATATGTCATCCCTTTGGATTTTGAAGTTCTGAAGACCCATGGTGTCTTTTACCCCAGAATCTTATCATCTGATATGCAGTTTGAAGTGACGCTGGCGGACACCACTAACTTACTGCAGGGCACTGACTCGGCTTTGACTGGGGCGATTCACGACTACAGTATGACCAATCTACAGCTGCAGTATGAAACCATTCACAGCGATACCTTAGCCCGCAGTGCCGCCGCTGAATACTCTGCTGGCAAGGCTTTTCTCTATGACCACGTGCATCATCACAAGACCATCCCCGTTCTAGACAAGACCCAAGATTTAATTACCGAAACGGTGAATATACCCCGCAGGTCTCTGTCTGGGCTGCTGCTGCTCTTCGTAAAGCCGTTTTCGGCCGGCCAGAGAGATTCAGAGAAGTTTGTCAATCCGAACATTACCGACGTCAAAGTCAATATCAACGGCGTTCCTAATAAGATTTACTCGCAGGGCCTGAAGCCGGCCGACATTTACAAAGAAGTAGTAAGACGGTTTGGCGACCACATAAGCCCCCAGCAATTCTTTCATGGCAATAAATATGCCCTGTGGGTGGATCTAAGAACCTCAGAGGACAATGACATCCACGGCCAGGGCTTAAAACTGGTCAGCACACAAGACGGCGTCACTTTGGAGATAAAACGCACAACAAATTCTGGCGCGGGCAATGATGACAAGATCAACTGCCACATCTTTGTCAGTCGGCGATGCGCAAATGAACATAGAAGGTAATCAACTTCAGTCCATTGCCTATTAAATCCATCGGCTTTTAAGATTAAAAAAAATAATAGATATACCATGTTACGCGTTTTTGTAAAGCTAAAAAACGGAGATGATTTGTATTTTAAGTCAAAAGATATTGCCACGGCTTTAGGCTATGTTCGGGTATCTGAGGACTATAAGAAATTCCTGAGGCCGCGCGATTTCACCGCTCCCTTGCACCCGGCATTGCATATTAAGATTAAAAAAATATAAGAGCCAATTTTTAGCAGCATCGGATTTTAAGATTAAAAAAATAATACTGATATACCATGTTACGCGTCTTTGAAAACCCACAGCTAAATCTAAAACTCAATACCCTAAAAAAAGGAGATGAATTGTATTTTAAAGCAAAAGACGTTGCTAAGGCCTTAGGCTACAGTTGTGCAAAAAATGCTATAAGAGACCACGTATCTGAGGAGTACAAGAAATCCCTGTGTGATATAAGGGGGCATCGAAATAATGCCCCCTTGAATGAGCAGCCAAACACCGTCTATGTTACTGAGCCTGGCCTGTATGAGTTAATTTTTAGCAGTAAGCTGCCCAGCGCCGTAGAATTCAGAAAGTGGGTGTTTTCAGAGGTATTACCGCAGATTCGTAAAACGGGCTGTTATGAGTTCAAAAAGGATATAAGGGCCATCACGTGCTTTAAGATCGAAAATGAGTTTGACTTACATAAAAAAGTAATAGATTATATCCGCCGCTTTCATAATCTTCTCCTTGTCGCCGGGCTCGGAGAAAACCAAGATAGCCGGGAAAAGCGCATACAAAGCTGGCAAAAGGGCTATCAGAAAGGGCAACCAGATCTTATAGTGCAAAATTCGCATAAAAATTATAACGGCCTCTGTATAGAATTTAAGACACCTAAGGGCACGGGAGAGGTATCTGAGGCGCAAAAAGAAATATTACGACGCTATGAGCAAGAGGGCTATTTAACGCTGGTCAGCCATGACTACGATGAGATAGTTGACGTCTTAAAAGAATACTGCTGCGGCCTCAGGATGCCTTGCCCGCGGTGTCCAAGGCGCTTTAAAACCGAAGAAACATTGGCGGCGCATCTAAAGGTGATCCATCGTATTTGATTTTAAAGGTAAAACATCTTTAAGATATAATGATCAGCGCCGAAGAATTTAACAAAGCCATCAAAGAGGCCGAAACCATGACAAAGTGGCGCGATTTAGAAGTCGGGCGCATTTATAAGATTGTGGGCTATGATGTCTTTGAGATACACGCGGCCGAGAGTATGAAGCTGACCCTGGAGGATGGCGATAATAATTTTTACACTATGTGGGCGCCGCAGCGGGTAAAAGAGACTTTAGAGGGCAAAGAATATACGCATATACGGAGTAATGGGCTCAAAAAAAGCCGTTGTGGCAATAATAGCTATTGGAGCTTTAATGCGGTCAAAATAGAAAAGAAAGATATGTTCTCTTAAATATAATGAGTTCCTGCGACAGCGACAGTAGTATTTTAAGCGCCGATGAATCCCGAAGCGACTGGAGCTACAGCGACATCAGTAGTGCCGATGACTCTTTACATAGCAGCGATTGGACCCTCAGTGACACGGACAGCGACGATTCATGGACCTTAGAATACGGAAAAAAAAATGCCACGGCCGAATGAAAGAAAAACTGAAGGCCGGATTAATAATAGTAAGTTTTATGCCACGGAAAAAATGATGCTATGGCTTTTTTTTATTCGCTGCGGTATCATTATTTGAGGGTATAGTTTTTATTAGTATAAAATGAATTGTGTACATTGCTCTAAAAGCTTTACCTCTGAACGCCGTTTACGGCAACATGAACTCGCCAAAACCTGTCAGACCCAGTGTCCTTTGTGCGGAAAGAACTTTTGCCGTTTACAGCGGCTACAGTCGCATTTGAAAAGTAAAATATGCTTGAAAAGGCCTATAGTGGCACCGTCGGAAGAAAGAGCGTCTGAAGAATATGACTTTGGCGATTTAGAGTGCTACGACTGCGGCGATTTGATGGCGCGCTGCGATTGCCCGCATATAGAACGTCTGAATAATGAAAAAAAGCGCATAGATGAGCGCTTTGGCAGCGGTGCCTATTTTGACGACATTGAAGGCGTGCCCTGGGAAAATCGCCCACATTGGACTTCTATGCATCACGGCATCTGTAGAGACGTTAGAGATTCGGAAAATCACATTTGGCAGTGTTTATATCCGCTCAAAGATAGGATGCCGCGGAGAGAAGCCGAAGAAGAAATGCTGTACTTAGATAATCCATGTCCGGCCTGTAAAAGAGATTTTGCCTCTAAACAGAGTCTACGTTATCACATGTCGCATAATGTCTGCGGCGGCGTAAGCGAATATAATGCCAATATGGAAAAGTATTATGACGCGCTGGCTAAAAAATGCGAAGACGACTTTGCGGCCGCCCATGAAGAGCGGATAAAAGAATTAGGCCAATGGCTCAAAGGGCGCTATTAAATGCAAAAAAAGGGGTAGGGCTCAAATTAAGAATGGTATGGTATTTTGGTATCGTTTTATATTTTTTTATCCTTATGCAAAAAAAGGGGTAGGGCTCAAATTAAGAATGGTATGGTATTTTGGTACCGTTTTGTATCTCTAAGAGGATAATAGTATATTACTTCTATAGCGCCTTAGAAGAGTAATTTATATCTCTAAGAGGATAATAGTATATTACTTCTATAGCGCCTTAGAAGAGTAATTTATATCTCTAAGAGGATAATAGTATATTACTTCTATAGCGCCTTAGAAGAGTAATTTATATCTCTAAGAGGATAATAGTATTACATAAAACGATACCAAAATACCAGACCTATTCTTTAATTTAGCCCTACCCCTTTTTTCGCATAAGGATAAAAAATATAAAACGATACCAAAATACCATACCATTCTTAATTTGAGCCCTACCCCTTTTTTTTCGTATTCTAATCGGCGCCATGATAGATACCATCATCTTTAGTGCGGCGGGCCTTTAGATCGGCCGTACAGCGGTGGCCCACAAACTCTGCTTCTCTGTAGATTTCATTGCAGTGCAGACAGCCGCATTTTTTTCACTTCTTCGGGAATGACACAATCACTCGACGGCGACGACGTTAAGCAGTCCATATATCTAAAGCCTTGATGTGCCTCCACCGTCGGTAGGGGGCTTTTTGTCTGGATTTTTTGGCACAGGTTTTTTAATATCTTCTTCGACCCGTGGTAAGGCGGCCCTGCCGATGGGCTGTGGCGCCATAGTATTATTTTTTTGTTTTATTGCTCCACAAAGTGGGATGGCGCTCATAACGCTGATGGGTTTGTGGCTGTAGATCTTGTCCGCCGCAGGTTTTCCGCCATGAAACGTACCATTGAGTCGAGTGCCGCCATCGCTTGACATAAGGCGAAGCTTTACCAGCCCTTTGCAATGGGCCACTAAGTGAAAAGTCACAGGTGTCAAATCTTCCCCGCTCACAGTACATGGCTCATAAGAAAAATGAACTGGCACCCTTTTGTTTGTGGTGGTTCTGAAGGGTATTATGGGCTGATTCCCACTGTCGACAAGACTAAAGCCCACATTGGCGCCATTGCCGGTGTTAATACTAACCGAGCAAAGAATGATATAATAGCCTTCAACATCTACAAAAAAACCATCAATATCCATCCACTCATCTTTTTCAAAATATTCTTTTTCAGCTAAGTAATAACTCACCTCTTGAGTTGTGGAATAGGGATTTTCCATTATATTTTAAAAATCACAGATTTTTTATAGTGAAAGAACCGTCAGAGTGCTAATGGTCATGTGATTATAAGGCCTATCTCTCTTGTCGGCAATTCCATTGACGCGAAGTTTGCCCGAGTCATCGGCCCGCACTTGAAGCTGGACTTTTTTCTTCACTTCGGCCACCATATGAAACGTGACGACGCTTAAATTCTCTGTAGAGTTGATCGGCGGTTCAAATGAAAAATGGGCCGGCTCTCGTTTATTCGTCTTAGCGCGCATAGGTAGAAAGGGTTTCCCGTCGTGATCCACAAATTGAAATCCCGCATTCACATGGCTCTCGGTACTAATACAAATACTACAAAGAATCAATTTTCGGCCGGGATAATTCACATCCACGCTCAATCCGGCCACATTTTGCCAAGACCCCAGATTATAATCTGCTTCGGTATCTAAAGCCGCATAAACACAATCTGCTCCCGGGCTGTAAGGATTCATATATACTACATCGGAAGCCTCATAAAGTCGACGACGGCTTCTTTACCCCACATAGCTAAGGTCACTAAGGCCGAGAACCGTTCGGCCGTTTTATTGGCCGCCAACTCTTCTTTGAGCCGCTCTACCTCGGCCCTCAGCGCCATTACTTCTTCTTCCAGACTCTTTTTTTCGCGCATAAATTCGACGGCCTTTTGTATACTTTCTACGCTCATATCTATATTAAAAAGCCATAGATTTTTAAGATATAATGAACCCAGAACATATTCCTTGTAATGCTCTTATCGTAGGACCCACAGGTTGCGGTAAGACTCAGTTTGTCGTAGAATTCTTTAGGATCCTTTTAGATACAAGTTTGACTACATGTACTCCTTTGTCCACGTATGTAAGATAACAAAACTGGACGGTATAGGAACAAAGACGATGACTTCTTTTGTAGACATTCTAGACCCCAATGAACCTTAGCAACCACTTGAAGTTCTGGCATAAAGCATTTTCCACACGACACTCAGACCCTTCCTATTCTTGATGACATTGCTTGTGGTGACGACGTTAAGAAACGCACGTCGGAGTTAATTAAGCTAGCCTTCTCCGGTCGCCATGACAACATCTCTGTTTGGCTACTCTCGCAGCAGTTGACAAGCGTCTCTAAGCCCTTCAGGGAAAACATTGGTGCTCTGGTGGTATTTTACACTCCTAGTAAGAGCGACGTGGAGACCATTATTTAACGACTATGGCTGAAGAAATCAACTAAGTAAGAAACTTACATAAATACATGCGGCATTTAAAAGTACACATCAACATTCTAAGATGATCTTCTCTTTGAGGTATCCTTATAATGTTTCTATAGTTTAAATATATGGAGATTGAGCAGATCCTTGATGAAGTTCCCACACAGACTGGATGAAATGACTCAAAGAACAACTAACGTCCTAGTGTCCTCTGGGAAGTGTAAAGAAATGATTGGTAAAGAGCTACCCACGAGCAAGTCAGTAAGTTGTCGAAGCGGAAGTCAAGAAGGTTCCACAAAAGGTATGAGGCTGCCCTTGCAAGTAAGACTACAGACTGCTGTTAGCTGACTCAGCCATTAAGCTAGCCACTAAGATGTTGGGACTTGCGCTACCTATAGACGACGTAGAGCAACTTCAAAAGGACATAAGAGAAGACTATGTCATCGCCCAAGAACTTAAGATAACCTGTGGGTGGTTGTCTTTGAAGTGTGGTAAGTTAATGGCAGTGGCGAGTGCTGCACTTCACGTTGCCCAACATATTGACTTGAAAGAACTTACCACTTCTTGGAGCGACTTTAAGAAGTCAAAGATAAGTCAGGAACAAGTTCTTGAAGAAGTTGAAGACAAGTCATCTGTAAGTACTTAATCAAGTCGTTTGTAGGTTACTTATCAAGTCGTCGTAGGTTACTTATCAAGTTATCAAGTCCTTTAATATAAATGAGTGACACTGAGCAACCACCCGTTGAGCACCAAGAAGCTAAGATTACGAAGCCCAAGAGTCCAGGCAGAGTAGCAGCCGGAAAGAAGCTGGCAGAAATGAATAGAAAAAATAAAGCAAAGAAAGACAAAAAAGAAGAAGACAGTAGTAGCGGCTGGGATATTAACCCTGGATACGTCATAGGACTGTTTGGATTGGCTATTGGAGCAGGCAGCCTTTATTTGCAGTGGAAGAACAACAAACCAGTACCTCAACCTATAGTAACACCTGCAAACTCACCAACACCACAGCGTAAAAAAATACCCGACATGGAATAAATCTTACTTTTGTTATATATAATGTCATCTCAAGTGATGAAAACAGTCGAAGAAGCTCTTATTCTAACTTCTATTGTTGCAGGCGTAGGTTGGGTTGGCAAAAAAGTATTCAATTCAATTCAATTCAATTCAATTTATTAGATAAGTAAGAAGTTAAGATATTACAGTCTTATCAGTATTAAAAGAAACCTTTACTGGAGACCCAAGCACTACTGTTATGAATTATGTTAAAATGACCGCTGCAGTTGCTGGAAGTATTGCCTTAAAAGATTACCTACAGAAAGAAAAAATTATACCTACTGTATAATGGTAAGTTTAGTTGCAGGTGGCGTTATTGCAGCTTTAGCGTTTACAGGCGCTAATTATGGAGGTCAATATTTAGATCGTTTAGAGGAGATCATAACAAAGATCTTATTGCAGAGAGAAAACGTCATGACTTAGCTTTGGAAAGATATCAGAGGGATGTGGAGGCATGGAATAAAAAAGACAAGCCTATCAGGACTGGTTGGATGAAAACTACCACGATAAGATGCAGGCTGATAAGAATTTTAAAAACACAGACTATGCTTTTAAACTTTATGCCCAAGCCCATCCACAACACCATTTCATGTTATCCAAGCCTCGATGGGATCATTACTACACCCCATCTGAAAAACAAAAAAATAATGAACTTTTATTTGTTGGTGTTTCAGGACTGGCCATCGGAGGCACTGTAGCTTATTTTATATAATGATTGTCTTTTTAGAAAGTGACAAAAACAATTTTACTGTGAATTTAAATCCGCCTATTTATGCTTCTAAACTTCGTCTTGTGAGTTGTAGTCTTTACAACAGTTGGTATAATTTAATTGGGGGTAAAGCTATTACTTTTAGTTCAAACTCGGGAGGCGCTACCACAAAAGTTGCTCAAACTATTCCTGATAGTCATTACACCCCCATTACCTTAGCTAAAGAATTAGCAAAACACGATTTTACCCTCACAACAGGATTACCCCATGAGATGAAAATAAAACATAATACGTCCGGTCAAACAGCAGCTAACGATGATATTGGTGCTTTAGCATCGCTACTAGGAATCACTGGGGGTGTAACCGATACTAATAAAGACGTAAATTGGAAAGTCCCTGGAAATTATGAAGTTTATTGTAATCTTGTACAGAGTTATAAATCATGAAAAAAAATCCCATCTTATGTCTAAATTCCCACCAAAGGGTAATCCCTTTGACCTGGTAGAATACAATCCCTATACTTTATATCATGATTTGTCTTGTGACTTGGTTTCGCAAATAAACATAGTCATTAAAGTTGACGGTGAAGTTGTAAATTTTAACAATAGAAAGATGAACCTTGTCCTGGAATTCATATAATGCCTCGCGTCGAAGACAAACTTAAGAGAATTTATTATGGACCTCAAGGCTATTGGAGAGGAGCCTCGGCTATTAAGAAACTTGCTGTAGCGGCTAGAGTCTCTGAAGACACAGCTAAGAACTGGTTAAAAAAACAAACCCTTTGGCAGGTTTATCTTCCCGCGCCCAAGTATATTCCCAGACCCAGTTTCACTGTGAATGTGCCCAACGAAGTTCATCAGGCGGATTTGCTTTTCTTACCACACGATAAGGTGAAAAGAAAAATGTACAAATATGCATTGACTGTCGTGGATATCGCCAGCAGATACAAGGACGCCGAACCCCTAACCAGCAAGGATTCCGGGGAAGTCGCCGAGGCTCTAAGTAGGATTTATAAGCGCGTTTTAAAATGGCCAAAGCTGCTGCAGGTTGATGCGGGCACAGAGTTCATGGGCGTCGTCACTAAAACGCTAAAAGATAAGCACACCACTATAAGGAGAGCCGAAGCAGAGTACCACAGGGGCCAAAGCATCGTCGAACGATTTAATCGCACCCTAGCGGAACGGTTGTTTGGGTATCAGTATTGGAAAGAATTAGCAGATCCATCCAAAAGGTACAGGGAGTGGGTGCAGAGACTTCCAGAGGTCATTACGGCTTTAAATAATGAGGAAACAAGGGCAACGGGAATGAAACCTAAGGATGCTATAAAAAAGAAACACGTCGAACACAAATCCTACGTTAGGAGTTCAAGAGCTGTAGGAATGAAAGAAAAAAAGTTGCCCAGGGGCATAGTCGTCAGATATCTTTATCAGCCTGGTGAATTGGAAGGAGGATCCAAAAGAGGTACGGACCCTAATTGGTCTTTGAAAACGTATCAGATCTCAAAGTCTATTATCAAAGAAGGACAGCCTGTGTTGTATTACTTAACAAATGGTCCAAGCCGTGGATTCGTTAAAGAAGAGCTGCTCATAGTCCCCAAGGATTCAGAGTAGTGCTGCACCACTCTAAGCACGTCAAACGTATATTACCGACAGAGTGACCTTTCTTATTATTTAAACGGTCCACAGAGAATTGCTTATCGTCGCTAGGTTCATAACTCCAAAGCAGAGGTATGTTGCACTTAGCACACCTTGCATCAGGTTTATAAACATCATCGACCGTTAAGTCGAATACCTTATTTTTTTCCTCGTCTATCTTCTTATACCGATGCAGTTTCTTAAGTATATTAGCCTTAGCTACTTCAGGCGGTGTATTATGAAAACGTAACTTTGGACCCCACGCTCTTTTCAGTTGTCTGTAATATTCGACTCTGCTAACTGCCGTATAGATAAGATTGCTCCAGCATAAACGATGGTCTATAATCCATAGGTTTTCCCTTACTGTTAGTCCTTGAGCACTATGAACGGTCATACAATAACCCAGTCTCCAATCCAGGAAGGACACTACCTTTTCTACTACGTTAACGGGTACCCAAGCTCTGTCATGTGTGACTGCATTTTCTAAAACGATGTCCGTGTGAGGTACAGTGACTGTTCTTCTTTGAAACCTTGTACCACGGGGTTTATAAACTACAGGTACATCGTGGTCGGGATATTTTGTACGATGTAGGTTAAGTAAATCTTTTTGAATACGAGACTGTGGCACGTCGACTACTGAGTACTAAGTCTTTTGGATGCCACTGGTATAAGAATTTTTGATATTTTATAGCCTTTAACTCTTTACGCATTACCTTACACTGCTCTACGTCGTTTAACCCACGTAAGGACATTTTAAAATCCCTAACAGAGTCTTTACTCCTATAGTCTGTATTAACTTCTTTTACATAACAGTTGGGTAACGTTTTTAACCACTCATGGGGCATTTCTCCTCCAATAGGTGGTGGCTGACAGGGATCACCGGCAAAGATAACTTGCGTTTTCCCATCTAAGAAAAAGGTTACAAATTTTTTTAGTATTTCCAGGGGTACTGTACAGACTTCGTCCCATAGTATTACAGGCGGAATGTCGTGTATAGCTTCGGGGACCCACTTTTGGTTGTTATAGCGAAAGAAGCTGTGGTACGTTTGTGCGTCGTAACCCATTTTACAAAGTTCACGTTCTAAACGGTGAGTGGGTGTAAGAACTTTTGGATTACGAAATAGTTTTAGTACACGGGTTGTTTTACCACTACCACCAGTACCGTAGATATAAGAGAATTTATGGTAACTAATCGGATCTTCTACTGAGGGGTACACTTGTACAGTAGGTTCTGTTTGTCCCTGAATGTGATTACCGCCGTACTTGACTCTTTCACGCCAAGCTTTAATTTTTTCATTTTTTACCCTCCACTGACCACTCTCTGCGTAGTTTTCTGGGGCATAATGGTCTTTTATAATTTTTAACATTTCTGGTTTAATGTACAAACTGTCCGTAGCTACACGCGGTACATCTTCTTTGTCAAATCGAAGCATCATAGCTAATAAAGATATGTGTGCGTAAGCTAACATATTAGCCCGAAGATGGTAATACTGTGCTTTGTAGTCGTGGTAATAGCAAAGGATATTACCTAAACACCATGTTTCAACAGACACAAGAACACCTTCTTCGTGGGAACGTTTAATTAAAAACTTTAATTCTTCGTTGTCCGTTCGACGCTGCATATGTTTTTCACCCATTTTAGCACCCTGTGTAAATTTACCAATAGCTATCCTAGCTGTTGGGTTATCTTTTGGTAACCACTGTGTTTTTACAGAATGACATAGTATAGCTTCATTGGCAGTGTAGGTTAATAGGTTACGCTCTTCAAAGAATTTTAACAAAGGCACCGGAATCCAAGGGTTGTTAGATAAATGTTTACCATACCAAGCGTAAACAATTGGATGTAAGTTAGGTTTAAACTTCCAGGTTGTTAATTTTACAAAACCCGTGGCAGGTGCATCGTAATGACCCGGTAAACTTACACGGAAAAACTGACTATCTGGATGTCCATAACGGTTATAATAGGGGGCACAATCACCGAATGCCAGTACTTTCGTTCCAAAGTCAAGTCGATCCAGGTCAACTCGATCCACTATAGTGACAATCGATCCACATATCAGGTCAAGTCGATCCACATATGTATTAAACACACTAATCGTGTATTAAAGTGTAATATAAGAGAATTTTATATTTTGGTAGTCAACAGAGAAGGTACGTGACAATTTGGTTGAGAAAATTTACCAGTCATTTAAGTATTTTGCCGCGAATACGAACGGATGTTGTTGACTTATTAAACTTCGTATTTCTATGAGTTAAATGGCGATTTCGAGCGAACCTACTACCTTCACCTAAACATTACTAGTTTACGAAAAAATTTGTAAGAAAATATATTATAATGTAAGAAAATATATTGTAGTAGCGAAGAGAAGCGATAAGAGAAGGTACACGAACGTTTGAAAGAAAGTTTGGGTATGTTAACTTTCGTAATTCGATGAGTTAGTAAACGGCCATGTTGAGCGAACCATCTACTCACCTAAACGTACTAGTTTAGTTTTAAAATTCATCTTATTTCAGTTCTAAATAAATCTCCAGTTTCTTATGTCTAGCACAACAATGCGCCTCTTTATAGCCACTTCTAATTTCTTTATTGCTTCTATAGTACCGCCACACCTCTGTGTATTTTTTTCCCATGTCCTTATAGCCTTTTTTCGTTCGTCAGTTAAACTGCCGCCTTTCGTAGAGTCTGTAAAATATTCTCTAATAAGTTTGGCGACACAGTTGCCGGGATGTCTCATCGGCTGTAGCTTTTCTGCATCGGGCTCTTTTATTTTATAACCCAAGTAAATAACCACGGTTACAGGATACGCCTCATCGTAATACAAAGAGTCAATGCCCACTAAAGCGCCGGGCCTAGTATTTTTATTCAAGATAAATAGATCTTTACGATTACTTGCCCGAATAGGATTTCTCCCCTCTTCAACTATCCACTGGCGGCCATCGTATTTTATAAATGCTAACTGCAGACGAAAATCCCCTTCGGGCAGTCTATTAATAATATCTTCCGCGCGTTCTTCAGTCATCGAAGCATCTGTATTTTTTTCTATAAACGTTGTAAAAACTATATCTGCATTTGTGTTATCGATTACATTCTTTCTGAGACGCGCTATTTCTTCATTTGCAATAGGAGGTAACTCGCCTTGTAATAGCCAGTCAATAGCGTCCATATATCTATATATATTTTATATTCAATAAACAATACCAACCGACGATGTCTCCAGCAGCAGTAAGGGGTTTTGCCATTTTTAATCTCCGGGCCCCAAAACGCCATAATTGGTGCAGTGAATCCCTGCTGCCGACACCCCTCGATCTACGCAGGCAGGGCCTGCATATTTCAAGGTCCAAACGGAACAAACCCTTACTGCTGCTTAAGTTTTTTTTCAGGACTTGACATGCATTTGTTCGTGCTGATGTCTGAACAATGTCCTTCATCGACATCATGACCTAATTCCCCAGAGACTTAAATTTTTTGCAGCAGCATTATTCAAGTTGGGGCAGGTGGTCTTGGGATGAAGCAATCAGAGAGCAGTTCATGCTGGAGTGTAACAAAGGCTACTACATCAATAACGTGGTCCACAATGTATGTAGTCTTAGGAATCTCTTTTTCCAACCATGGTTTGCCATATATGGCAACTTACCGTCATCTTTCTTGTATGAAAGCTTGTGTTCAACAAATGAACAGGGTGTGATATCCTCTACATTTTTATCAAGCCCTACACTGGAAAACAGCAGTTCCTTTCAGTCAATAACAAGTACACTTTTGAAAGGAAATTCCAAAAGTTTTTCCAGAAGAACTTACCATACCAGTTTGAAATCTACAAGATATATCTTATGATGGTGTTGTCATAGTAAACAACTTGAAAGGCCAAAAAATTGCAGTGCACTACCAGTGCATTGTGTCAAAACATGTAAACATACTGAGAGTGTTTGGAGTTATAAGAACGAGTACATTATTGAAAGTGGCACTATGGCAGTAATAAGAAAATGTAAGAGGAAAATGACCACTACAGAAATGAAAAGACACTAGTCGCATAAACGACATACTGTTACTATAAATAAATACAAATGAAACAATGCCTGCATTGTTTTTTCGGTTATTGATCAAACAAGTCAACAATCCGAAAGGTATTATCAGATTATCACTTTCAAAATGTCTCATGGAAATGGCTGAAAAAGCAAAACAGTGAGATTGAATACTGGTGCCTGTACAAATCATGGAGTATTTGCCCCTCTTGTGAAACTATGCAAAAATTGGAACCCTCTTTAGTTTGGGGAACATCAAAAAAGTTTGGGGACTGTGTCCTTGTAAGAAGGGCTGGTATATCATTCGGCATTATTACGATATACCTGTCCCATTGCGAAACCTCACGGCACGATATCATAACTTTGAGACAATCGAGTAAGATAATAATAATAATAGTTTATTCACAATTAATCACAATCATGGCAAGGAAGAAAAGAAATACATACATATATGGTAAAATACATGAAAAACTGTGAAAGGAGATGGAAGAGGTTATCCCTTTCTAGTCCACCTCCCTGATGTCCATATCCCAAAAGAATGATGAATGGTATGGCGAAAACGAGGTGTCATCAAGCGTATAACTACTTAATGAGGAGTAGTTCTTCAGCTTACAAAGACTTTATTTAGTTACACCAAGAGTTAATTAAAAGAAATGAACGGTTTAATATCTACGACTATGCTACCAGTAAAGGTCTTGAATGTGCTCTCTGGCCAAATCTGCACCCTCACACTGCATGCAGACATGTCCAATACACACGAATCGAGTCGATTCGTAACCGGTGGTTTACGATTCGTAACAGATCGTGAACCTCATTGATATGCAGAGATTGCGAATCTTATTAATATGCACTGTGAATCTTATTTATATGCACAAATTGTGCATATTTATATATCCTCTTTATAATAAAATTAAATATTCTAATTAGAATAAGATATCAATTGCCGCTTATGTGTGGTCTTCCTGTGGTTCTTATCTCATTGTACACACCACCACCACTGCTTGGTCACCCTGTGGTTATTGCATTCAGGGCCATCAGGGCCCGGGCTGTAAATCGTACGATTCGTGTCGATTCGTACGAATCGTGAATGTTCTTTACGATCCGTGCATCTTATTAGTCGATTCGTCGATTCGTGAACATGATATCAACTACGAAGCGAAGCTGTCTGGATTACTATGAATATATTGTTTTGTCGTTTTCAAAAAGCCCATTCAGAGATTCATTAATTTGTGTTCTAACTCCAGCGACTAAATAAAGACTTCATTGACATCTAAACCGGTCATTCCAAAGTAATATTCGTAGAAAAGCAGTCACTGATGATCGATTCGTGAATTTGATATCTACTACGAAGCAAAGCTGTCTGGATTACTATGAATATATTGTTTTGTCGTTTTCAAAAAGCCCATTCAGGGATTCTCTAATTTGTGTTCTACATGACACCAGCGACTGGATAAAGACTTTATTGACATCTAAACCGGTCATTCCTAAGTGATATTCGTAGAAAAGTCACTGATTATCGATTCCTGAATTCAGAAATTACAACGAAGCGAAGCTGCCACATTACTAAATAAAGTCTTCATTGAGATCCAAACGAGCCATTCCACTAAAAGTGCTGATATTCGTAGAAAAGTCAGGGCCAAACTAAATTTTGTGTATTGCCGTTTTCAAAAAGCCTCCTGAATTTGTGACACCGAATCATTGCCTCAATCAGACGATCTGTAGGCTTATTGTTTTGTCGTTCTCAAAAAGCCAATTCTTGGATTCTTTAATTTGTGTTCTCACACCAGCGACTAAATAAAGACATGATCATGACATCTAGCTAAACCGGTCATTCCAAAGTAATATTCGTAGAAAACTGATCACTGATTTTCGATTCCTGAATTTGAAATATTACAACGAAGCGAATTGAAGCTGCCTGGAACTATGATGACAACAATATTGTTTTGTCGTTTTCAAAAAAGCCCATTCTTGGATTCTTCAATGTGTGTAAACACCAGCAACTAAATAAAGACTTCATTGAGATCTAAACCAGCCATTCTAAAGTGATATAAATATGAAAGCCCCCTGAATTTATGACAGATCATTTCTGGGCAAGCAAATTAAGGCAACATTTTAAATCGTTTTCAGTCTTTTTGTCGTCAATTTCAAAATGTTCATCTGATTGATCACCATTTCTAAATGTTTTAATGTTTTCTAATACTTAAAACAGTGGGGGTATGTTTTAACGCTTTCTCGACCCAAACTATTGATGAAAAAAGTGTTTATTTGTGAAAAGCTATCACCATTGTCCAAAAGGGGAATCAACCGCATTCAACGCACCTCCCTTGGATCCACCCCTGTAAAACCATGCAAAACTACTATAAACCACTACTTTAATATCAGAGTTCTTTATTATAATATCAACAAATGCATTTCTCAATAAACAAACAATACATGCTACAATAACTTATTTATTTATCAAGATGAAAGACTAGTGGTCATATTTTTTGAATTAGCTGTTAAATGCACATTTAGTATATTTTTACAAAATGAGTTCTTTTGAAGTCAATTAAGGGGCTAAATTTATTGTTGAAAGTGATAAAATGACATACAATCCAATTTTCATCTTGGTCATAAATACATAAACAAATGCAACTCTATTACCAAAAAAAAAATATATTTTATTTTTTATCATTATGATATGAAGCTAATTTATATTTTAAAAATCATAAACAAATTGGAGTATTTTTTACAAATACAATCATGCTATCACAATGACATCAGCATAAAATAATTTCTGCAAACTTCATTTTACACAATATTTATAAATTCATGAAACATGAAAAAGTTAAAATTCATTATTTAGAATGCCTTTTTTGACATCTTCATTATGGTTGTCTAAGACATAAAGCATTACAAAAAGAAACCACCACCTATTCATGTTTTGATATTATTGAAAATCTTGACAGCCAAGAAAATAACTGCTTGCACACTTCAGTGTTTACATCCTACAAAACAACAATAGATTAACATAAGTAATAAAAATGAAGATGAAGAATATGAAATGTTTGTTTCAAAAAATTTTTCCTGTGACATATACACAATATATACATGTGCACACATAAAAAATCATGTATCAAATGATGTTCAAATAATAACAGCCCATCTTCTTACAGTGCTTTAATTGGGGCCACTTGAATTATAGTGACCAATCAAAAACCAGTAAAACCATACATGTATACTTAGAACTAATAACTGAAATAAACACTCAAATTATAGTATTCTCATACATGCTGATAACAATGTAGAGTTGAGAGCTGCAATAAATTGATTAAATATCAGTTCATCTAAGTGGTCCTGGTTGAATTAGCAGCATTATAAATCAGTTACCTTTCAAAGATATAAATTTGTAAAGATTTTTTATGTACAAGATTCAAATTACTAAAAAAACACTGGAATCAAGGCTAAAGCACCACACAGAACTTGGATTGAAATATTATTAATAGAAATATTACATTTATTTTATGATATATCCAATTTCTAGTATTGCATTTTCCTATAAATTAACATTATGTACATAAGAATCATTTATCAAAATATGACTGACAACTTATGACTTTTTCATGCAATCATGAGCTAAGTTCTTCATTTTTAAAATTGTAAAAAATTGTTTATGTTCTGCAAATTTGTAATTACAGTATCAGAAACATGAGCTATAGTTAACTACATAACTACATATACATTACATTCAGTTTTAATGTGTCATTCAATTATTAATTACAAATAAAATAATCCTTACTAAATTGTTTTCATGTTATTGAACTGTTTTTAATATACACATATTAACTAAATCAAAATTGCTTGTGTGAAGACAACTATACACCTGTTTCATTCTATTCTCTTGATAGAACAAAAACATTGTCAAATCAGAAATAAAATCTTGTTATGTATATCCAGTTGAGGGAAATTCAAAAGGTTCAGTTTTGGAGAATTTAGGCCAAATCTCACTCAACAAAACTAACTTATTGATTGGAATAAATATTCTCTAATGAAGATGACTAAGCTTGCTAGTATATTTTTCAGGAGACTAAAGGGTAAAGATTACAAACCCTTAAGCAAATGCAAATAAAAGCTTGATAGTAGCAATTTTTGTTTGTCTATTACCACAGGGAGCCCAATTCAGTTGAATAAAAAGGAAATATTTAGAATTATTACTTATTTAAATTTGAAAAACACAAGTTTGAGTCTGGAATTAATGACAAAATTAATAAGAAAAAGATGGAATTTTGTATCCAAAATAGATTTGTTTTAATATTTATTATGAATTGCTGTAAAAACCATTAGACCTCAATACAAATTGAAAATACTTAATTCTATGTTTTCTTCTCGTTTTCTTGATATGCCAGATACATGTAATTAAACCATGTTATCAGACATAAACTGGAAGAGACAATATTCACCTAATGTGTCATTCTATTCTACATATTAATTAATTAACTAAAGAAGAAAAATAACAACAACAGCAACAAAAACAATCCAAGATATCCCAAATATAGAGAAGACAAAAAATCAAAATATGCTGTTCTGCAATATAAAGCTGTTGAAATGCTTTATTTAACTTGTTTGAAAATATGAAAGTTTTGGCACTTGTTTCCTTTCTTAGAATTATTAACCACTACTGCAAACTCAATTATAAAATCTGACACTGAATCTGAATAGTCAAGTTTCCCATTACTAGAGATAACTAATGTTCCTGACAAAAGCAAATTTATACAGGCTTAATTAGCCCAAAGTCAATGAAATTATTCAAAATAGATGCTAGGAAATGCACAAAATTTTGATAAAAAACAACACAAACATCGCATTTATTCCCATGGGTTTCCATGGAAAAAAGGCTAAGCTTGTACAGATGTGCCTTTTGTCAAGAGGTTCAATGTCTCTTATAAAGGAAAACTAGACTATTACTGTTAATATCTATAGGTCAATGAGCTTGCAAATTGATATAATTCACCAAAAGACCAAACTGTTATAGTATATGCAAACTTAGAACAAATGGATTAGCAATCTTTATTTTAACTTTTTCAAACCCTTTTTTAAACCAGAGTGAGCCCATGTGTGACATTATCAAGTCCCCACAATAACTCGATTCTATGTTTGCATTAAACAAGTTAAAAATGGAATCTTCTTTGGCCAATAACACAGGAGGCCCAATTCATTTGAAACAAGAGCATAAAAAACTATTAAAACTTGAGGCGCTGTTACCAATGCAATTTTTCTTGCAACTTGCAATGCAATATGCCATTGTTTCAGAAGAGATTCCCTTTCACAACAATGGCATTGCATTGCAAGTTGCAAGAAAAATTACACCGTGTAACAGCGCCTTTAATAGGGAGCTCCACAATTAGGTAAAACCTAATTTCTATATTATTCTATACAATGATCTTCCTTTTAATAAGATAAAATCACATTGAAACAAAATAAACATCACTAATCACTAAAAGGAACAATTTAAAAAGTGGAAGCGTACTAGAAGAAAACTAGTTTATGCCACAATAAACAAAAGTAATTCTTTGAAAAATTCTCAATTATTATGATTGCAGTTGATTGTCAGATGTTTATCTACAAAACACTAGAGCTGCCAATGTGCAATTCACATATTTTCTAAAAGAAAATTCTAATTTGTTTGTTTTAAACCCATGCCATGACTGAGTTTCTTTGAAAAAACAAATGATTTGAAAAAGACAACATAATTTCAAAACACTTGTTGTTGTATAGTCTCCCTCACAGCCGTGTTTAGCCTCGTCACGCAACGCTCCCTCGGAAAAACACGGCTGCTTCAATGGGCGCTACATTCCATTCCAAGTCCTTAACCAATCAGAGCTTGACTCTCAAAATCAAGGAGTCATTCGCGCCAAAAATGCCAAAAGGTCTACATATAGCGTTCCGTTGACTTGGAGAATAATTGGATTAACCTCGGATCCCAAAACAACAGCTAGTTTACAAACACTTCACTTAGTTTCATTCGAAGTGTCTGGTATCATTTGAGAAATATACAAAGAAGAAAGTTTTACTGATCTTCCATCTGTATATATCTTTTCGTATTCAAAAATTTGAAACTTATTTTTGGTAGTGCAATGTTTACTCTCTTTGTGGTGTTGACAGATATAAAACTTATTTCCGGAACACGGGAAATGGACCGTTTGCTGATGTATCTTCTGATTGGACAACTGATACAATTGGAATGGAATGTAGCGCCCATTGAAGCAGCCGTGTTTTTCCGAGGGAGCGTTGCGTGACGAGGCTAAACACGGCTGCGAGGGAGACTAGTTGTTGTAGGTATCAATGAAATTCATCTTGTTATAATATTGCTTAAGTCAACCAAGTTTCAAAACATTTTCAACAGTTTGCTTATTAGACTAAAACACAACTTTCATAATGGCTCCTGCTACTTGGCAAAAATAAATTTAAACAACTAATGATTTAAATCATTGAAAAAATATGAAGTTATGAAATTTCTTAATTTACATGAGTATAGAAGTATCAAAACATCCAGGATCAGGAATTAAATCCTTAACAGAATTGATATTTAAAAATGCACCAAAACAATACCAATAAGGCTTTTAATCAATTTCACATACAAAACAGCTATTTCTCACGGTGAATATTAGACTTCTCTAATTTTATAGTATTCAATATAACTTAAGTAACTCGTAGCATTAATTCACTTTCTGTTAGAAACAGCTAGTTTTAAATCGCTATAAAAGAGTAATATCGCTCTTCAAGCTGTCTCGTTTCGCAACGTATTACGATACAAGATGAGTGATTTTCATTTTCACATTACTGCGCCTTCAAACTCGTTACGTCTCCAAAAGCAGACTATTTTGACAAATAATTTCGATATCTTACGTTTTAAACAACTTTTATATCAATTTAAATTTATTTTCTACACATTAAAACAAACTTTAATATAAGCTAACAGTGAGGACACTCAAACCATGAACACTTGACTTTAATATTAAGTTTAGATTATTTAGATTTTCTGAGCTTTCTACTCCTTCAAACCTTCTAACAAGCTAGTAGGATTGAGCTGAAATATACTATGTGATCAAAATGAAACTAAATTCTAGCTCATTCTCTCAAGGAATGCATGTTAAAAACAATTTTAACCAAGTGTTCACGGTTCCAGTTAGAGTGTCCTCACTGTAAACTTTATAGGTAGCTAAATCTTATAATAAATTCGATACGTACCACACATCAACATCGATCCCAGATGGTTAACATGCTTTACTCAAGTCGGTCCAGTTCCACTAAAATCAATTCAGCGTAAAATTTAACTTATTCTCACCATTTACACGAATCGATAATGAGATGCACGATTCGTAAACCCCTTTGACGATTCGTACGAATCGATCGAATCGTACGAATCGACAGGCCCCCTTCGAGCAGCTTTGAGTCTGCCAGAGTCTAAGTCCACTATATGCCCATCTGCGCATGTGTGAGACACAGGAATCCCAACAACATGCGCTAACCATTCACACGAATCGATAATGAGATGCACGATTCGTAAACCCCTTTGACGATTCGTACGAATCGATCGAATCGTACGAATCGACAGGCCCCCTTCGAGCAGCTTTGAGTCTGCCAGAGTCTAAGTCCACTATATGCCCATCTGCGCATGTGTGCGACACAGGAATCCCAACAACATGCGCTAACCATTTACACGAATCGATAATGAGATGCACGATTCGTAAACCCCTTTGACGATTCGTACGAATCGATCGAATCGTACGAATCGACAGGCCCCCTTCGAGCAGCTTTGAGTCTGCCAGAGTCTAAGTCCACTATATGCCCATCTGCGCATGTGTGCGACACAGGAATCCCAACAACATGCGCTAACCATTTACACGAATCGATAATGAGATGCACGATTCGTAAACCCCTTTGACGATTCGTACGAATCGATCGAATCGTACGAATCGACAGGCCCCCTTCGAGCAGCTTTGAGTCTGCCAGAGTCTAAGTCCACTATATGCCCATCTGCGCATGTGTGCGACACAGGAATCCCAACAACATGCGCTAACCATTTACACGAATCGATAATGAGATGCACGATTCGTAAACCCCTTTGACGATTCGTACGAATCGATCGAATCGTACGAATCGACAGGCCCCCTTCGAGCAGCTTTGAGTCTGCCAGAGTCTAAGTCCACTATATGCCCATCTGCGCATGTGTGCGACACAGGAATCCCAACAACATGCGCTAACCATTTACACGAATCGATAATGAGATGCACGATTCGTAAACCCCTTTGACGATTCGTACGAATCGATCGAATCGTACGAATCGACAGGCCCCCTTCGAGCAGCTTTGAGTCTGCCAGAGTCTAAGTCCACTATATGCCCATCTGCGCATGTGTGCGACACAGGAATCCCAACAACATGCGCTAAACCATTCACACGAATCGATAATGAGATGCACGATTCGTAAACCCCTTTGACGATTCGTACGAATCGATCGAATCGTACGAATCGACAGGCCCCCTTCGAGCAGCTTTGAGTCTGCCAGAGTCTAAGTCCACTATATGCCCATCTGCGCATGTGCGCGACACAGGAATCCCAACAACATGCGCTAACCATTTACACGAATCGATAATGAGATGCACGATTCGTAAACCCCTTTGACGATTCGTACGAATCGATCGAATCGTACGAATCGACAGGCCCCCTTCGAGCAGCTTTGAGTCTGCCAGAGTCTAAGTCCACTATATGCCCATCTGCGCATGTGTGAGACACAGGAATCCCAACAACATGCGCTAACCATTCACACGAATCGATAATGAGATGCACGATTCGTAAACCCCTTTGACGATTCGTACGAATCGATCGAATCGTACGAATCGACAGGCCCCCTTCGAGCAGCTTTGAGTCTCCCAGAGTCTAAGTCCACTATATGCCCATCTGCGCATGTGTGCGACACAGGAATCCCAACAACATGCGCTAACCATTTACACGAATCGATAATGAGATGCACGATTCGTAAACCCCTTTGACGATTCGTACGAATCGATCGAATCGTACGAATCGACAGGCCCCTTCGAGCAGCTTTGAGTCTGCCAGAGTCTAAGTCCACTATATGCCCATCTGCGCATGTGCGCGACACAGGAATCCCAACAACATGCGCTAACCATTTACACGAATCGATAATGAGATGCACGATTCGTAAACCCCTTTGACGATTCGTACGAATCGATCGAATCGTACGAATCGACAGGCCCCCTTCGAGCAGCTTTGAGTCTGCCAGAGTCTAAGTCCACTATATGCCCATCTGCGCATGTGCGCGACACAGGAATCCCAACAACATGCGCTAACCATTTACACGAATCGATAATGAGATGCACGATTCGTAAACCCCTTTGACGATTCGTACGAATCGATCGAATCGTACGAATCGACAGGCCCCCTTCGAGCAGCTTTGAGTCTGCCAGAGTCTAAGTCCACTATATGCCCATCTGCGCATGTGCGCGACACAGGAATGCACAATCCATTTAAACGAATCGATAATGAGATGCCATTCGCAAACCATCTTTACCGTTACGTAAATATTCATTATCCCTTGGTGTAATTATTCATGTTTTATGCATATCAATAACCTGTACTGTCTGCAATGCATTTCAATGAAGTTCACAATCTGTTACGAATCGTAAACCACCATTTACGAATCGACTCGATTCGTGTGTATTGGACAACCCTCACTGCATGATGTGAAAGTGTCTTGTCTGGCGATGAGACACACTCTTCTGGGATACAGTCATTCATGTTGAAAATATAATTGGAGATCATGGATTACAATACAAATTTTGAACTTCTACAATGGCAGTATGAAGCATGGATTTTTAAAACCCTATCCGGTGCATTAACTATTGGCATACGTTTTCATTGTAGTCCATCTCGTTTCTCTGGAAACTTAATTCTTTAGTCCACATAACGGACAACTACCCGGCATTGAAAGCTTACATATTGCCCACATACTTGAGCAAATTGTTTGGGGCTACTTAAGGTAGCTCGGTCTATTTTTTTTCACGGTCAACTAGCAACGTTTAAACAGCCATAGCTCCCGCTGCAGAGCGTCTTTTGCCAAGATCTTTTCACACTTGTCTAAATATAGAGTGAAGTTTTTAAAAAAGCATATTTTATTGAAATCCGTTTGTATGTCGATCATTATGTCGTCTTCTTTACTTAAAGCTCATTTTTGAGAAAAATCAGCCTAAACTTTTAGAGCCACATATCCAACGGTAAAGTTGTTAGTTAGGTCTACATTCTGAGGAAGTGTCAAAAAAATCGTACTCATAGTTTTTGAATAAAAACGGTTTTATTTTTTTGTATACAAAAATTCATGTTTTGTACTACTTACGATAACAACCCACTCTGACAAGATACAACAAAATCCTTGCTCCCAGTTATTGCCAAGACTTAGTTCTACACTTTCTGTGATTTTCAAAAGATTCGGCCAAGACAATGATTTTTAAGAGTGGTACAAGTCATGTAATATTTTTGTTCATTTTCTCGCATGTGCTGAATCGACTGTGCAGAAATATTCAATTCGACGAGCCTGTCGTTTAGCAAAACAACCACGGCAGAAGCAAATGCAAATATACCTAAGTTTGAAATTTTATTTGAGCACCTTAGAGGTATTCTTTCGATTACCACTTGGAACCATAATTGGACATATTCTGAATAATTAATAGCGGAAATTAAAAGAAAATTCATTGACGATTTTTAATTAGCACGTTCAGAAGCAAAAATTTCAGGTTTTGCGAGAAAATGAACAAAAATATTACATGCATGTGGCACAATGTGCCTTACATTACGTCACAATGTCAAAGTTTATTATCAACCAAATGAGTTTAATTATTAACCAAATTCGTCCCTGCGTTCCAAAGAATGCAGATTTTTGTCTGGAGCGACAGCTTTGAACGGACGGATACAATTGAAAAAACCTTACATAGGATACTTGTTTGTCATGTTTTAATATTTCGGCCAAAAGGCTGAGGCCATCTTTACATTGTGCAGACTAGTTATCTGAAGATGGCCTCAGCCTGTTGGCCGAAAATATTAAAACATGACAAACAAGTATCTTCTCGTTTTACTCTTCACATTTAAACTGTGTGCCCACGAATTCTCAAATATATACATTTATTAACTCCCTTGATATATTCTAATAAAAGTGTTCATTTTACACTAATAGTGACTGTGGAATTCATTTTATATATACCAAGTGAATCGTACAAGAGAATAATAAGAACAGTCATGAACATTTAAGCTGACAAGGAATCTTTAGCATTTAAGAACATTAATTAATACTGGCTTCTGCTTGAATTACGCAAATTCGAATGTTACACACTTGACGAGGAATACATCCTCGCGGAACCCAAGCTGTCTCGAACGTTTATGAACCGTTAAAATATTTCTCCCTTTTGCCCGTCTCCCTTCCTTCTTCCTCCCTTCCTTAAGCCCTGGGTACCCGAAGATGCGAAGAGTTGTGAGTCATTATTTACTTTTCTATATAGTTTTGGAATTTAACGGGATAATAACTGCAGAATTCAAAAGAAAAATCGGGTTTTTCATTTAGAGGTGTTCCGGTATTCCGGTGTTCCAGTATTCGGGCGTTCTGGTATTCTGGTGTTCCGGCATTCCGGATTTAGGTACATGCCAGGTAGTTGAGATTGAAATCAATAACAAAATTGACACTTGAAGAATGCTATGCTTTACACGACGAATGCTAGTATGGCCAAGTTTGGGTTAGATACAATGAAATTCTATGACTGAAATCTTAGAGAAACAAAAATACGTTCTTCAGAAAGGTCAACCAGAAATGAATGTTATTGGAATGTTCTGGCTCTAAACATCCATTACAAAAATAACAATAACAAAAGTTATATGAAAAAGAGACAAATTTCAGTTTGTATGGACCCAATAAAGTTAAAATAAGTTATTGTATTGTATTGTGACAAACTAATTTAGCCTTAAAAATATTAATAAATTGTTTGCAATAAACTAAATATTGTCATCTCTTGGACCAACTGGTTTCTTTAGTAAGTTCACCACATGAGCAGCAAGTACCAGCAAGTACCCAAGAGGTCAACCCTGCCAGAAGGCCAACATCGGTTTAGGATGGACCAATCTCAAATTCTACCAATGGCATTTTCATTGTAAATACGAAGTGTTGCTATGTCAAAATTGAGACATATGTCATTTCATCATATTGACAGTTATATTTAATGGGTGGTCTGTTGTGATGCAACCCTCGTTGGCATCAATTAGTTTATTTTCCTTGTCAATACAATCTGGGTAAATCGGGTAAATTAGTAAGTGTTCAAATGGTGCTAGACAGTCATAAAGGCAATCAAACTCCTGTACTGTAAGACCACACATGTAAAAAAACTCTTTGTCATCCCTCTTCAAATTTGTCTAGTCAAACTTTCTCTTTCTGTCCTTCGTACTCAAAGCATCTATCCTGTAGTAGTTTAATTTCGTTGTGAAGTCTGTCCTCGCCCATTAATTGTTTTGATAAAGCGTCATTTTCTGATTTTAATTTTTTGAGTTCTTCTGCAGTAAATGATTTTCTTTTTTAACACCTTTCTTGTTTTACGTGGAATGACTGCCTTTCTTTCTCTTGGAGGTTTTCTTTTCTTTGATTCTGTAACTGACTGTACAGTGTGTATGCGTGTTTTAATACAAGCTATCTTCTTTTAGCTTGCTTGCTAGAGAGTGTTTTCACATATTTTGTACTAGAGCAATTCTTTGCTTTCTCAAACTTTTCCAGTTGTTCCTGTGAGCAAATGAGGTCAGGAATGTGATCTGTAGAATGTCTTATGCCCCCAGTCCAGTGGGAGGAACAGATCACTTGCTTTCTCCAATTAATATTGTCATTTTTTAGTATCGCAGAATATCTTCTCCTTCATTCTGAGTCAAAAGGCAACTTGTAGTAGCTTATACCGTTTTGTTTGCCAGTTATTTTCACAAAGAGGGCTTGCACACGTCCAATGCCAAACCATTCTATATTTTACCACTCCGCCATCTTGGATTTTGTCCGGCATAGAGCCCAGTCACTAACGGTTTGAAATCCAGCAATGCAGCAGTATTAGACTTCAGTAAGGCATTTGACAAGGTCCCACATGGGCATCCTCTCATGAAACTGCAGTCCTATGCTATCCAAGGTCCTCTGTTAAATTGGTTGAAATCATTCTTAACCAACTGTACCCAATCAGTTGTCTGTGATGGAAAATGTTCTCACCATCCCAAGTACAATCAGGGGTTATTATTCTCATAACAACAAAGAAATCGCCACCTCAGATGAAATAAAGCGGGAGTTTCTGAATTAAGCTAAGGGAGTGTTGAGCCTTTTCTTGTGTCTGTTGTTGTTACTTTAATTAGATGCATTTGACTCGTTTCTTGTGAGAGAAAGCGGGAATTATTAAATAAAGCTTAGGATTCGTTCAGCCATTTCTGGTGTCTGTTGTCGTTACTTTAATATAGTTCAGGGCCTTGTTCTATGCAGCCCCTGAACTTTGGAATGTTCTTCCATCATTGATAAGATCTAGTCAATGTACTTCACAGTTTAAAAGTGAAGTAAAAACGTGGCTCTTCAAGCAAGCTTTTTATTGATTTTCTCATATTTTTAACTAGTTTTATCATTTGAAATTGACATTAGTATAATATATGTTTGAAATCTATATTATTTCATAATCAAAACCCAAAAAAATTAATTAGAATCATTTGTCTATTGCTATAGTCCAGGAGCTATTTTCTCAAAAGGCCCTAAATTAAGAGTAGGTTCAACCCACCCAACAGAAAAGGTCTGACACCAGATTTGTATAGGTGAAGAACGGCTCTTTACGACTGGGTACTATGTAGTCCCGATTTGTGGTACCAGTAACGAGATAATTAGGGGGTTTGCCCAAATATGGTATTTAGCATGAGAATGAGGTTTAACCAATATTTACGTTTTAAATTTGACGTCTTGCAACAAATTGTCCCCGAAACTAACACAAAGTCACAAGTAGGTCTAGATCTAAAATTTGAATGCTTATACACCAGGATGATATGTCACGTGACTGTCACATGGCCATTTATTAGTTAAAATTAGTCATATTTCACACAATCCAGCATGTTTCAATGCAAATAAAATTCAATCTTATAGTTGCATTGTTGTTTTTTACATTTTAAAGTATGAAAAAAAGCATGCTCTCTGTCATCATGCTAACAAAGTTCAATTAGTAGCGCAGAATGTATTGAAATAGGCAGAGTCTTCAATTGCTTTATAACAATCATATTCTGTAAACATGTAATTTGGTAATTTTCCACTTAAAAAACAAAAGATTATTTAAACTACTTTCTACAAAAGAGTTTTAACATTAAGGAGTGTTCTTTCACTCTGTCTCAGAGTAACTTGAATCATTGTAAGGAAGCATCTGCTCATTCATGGGTTGCTGCATCCTTCCTCAGCCATACAGTAACAGGCCTCAGTGCAAGGAAGTTCCTTCTTTCTGCAGGAACAATTCTTTTTGCACTCAGACGATCAGCACTGGCAAGTCCTCAGTTCTGTGACACTTGATGGAGCAGGGCTCTTTGTCATCAGTACTGGCACTAACTTGTCACCATCCATCTTCCAACCATTTCTCTCTGGTGAGGGAATGTTTTGAATTTGGACCAAGGCATTTTTCCACACAAAAGCTTGGAAGTTTGCCCTCTTGATGTGATGGGAAAGGCTTTCTGAGGTGGGAGGTAGTTCCTCATTCTTAAGACTTCTCTGGCAAAACAGAAAATATCTGACCTAGTCGGAAATGGAAAAGCTCTTTGCAGGAGCGTACATGGAACAGACGAAGGATTCAGCAACTTTCTTTGTCGACTCTTGTATATCAGGACTCTCTCCTAGACTGCAGAGATCTTTCTGCATGTCTTCTTTCTTCAAAAGCACTTTCCAGGCCTTCTTTTTTCCTATACCAGAAAAAGCGCTCGTTGAGTCACACCCAGTTAATGCGTGAAATGATAGTAGACACTTGGAAAATGTTTGACACAGAGAAGACTGAATATCATGTATTGGTACATATCTTTGTTTGTCTTTCACACCTGTCTTGAACCACAACTCTTGGCACTGCAAATCTTGGAAGTGCGCTATGGAAAGTACAACAACATCAGTATCTGGAGATTGTATTACGATTCGTGGATGTGTGGTTACAGCATGTTTTGCGCGAAGCAAGAGCCTGGTATCAGCCTCCTCATGGTCTGAACATAGTGGTAATTGAACATCTGTGGAATCCTGGGTTATGAACAGTGTTAATGACCCATCCATGAATCCACCAGCCAGTACAACAGTTTGCAAAGGATCTAATTGAGCAGGCAGCTGTTCCTGTAGGGAATTGCATAGAAAAGCAGCAAGGGTAAGCGTGTTCTTTGGGTTGTAGATGAACTTTGTCCATTGCTTTGGAATGGGAGTGGTTCCGCTGCAGATCTGTACTTCAAGTGCACTACATTCTCCTCTTTTTCCACGTTCTCCCGACTTGATTGATATAGGGCGATACTGGTCAAAAACTAAGTCAACACGGGTGCAACTGTTCTGTCGCAACATATGCATCAGGATGTCTTGATACTTATTAGAAAGCTCACCAAACGCTGTGCAACCTGTAGATCGTATCATCTGAATGAGAGCCATTGCATCAATAAGGTATGCCACTGGAAGTTGTGACTCGGGTAGCCTTGATCTGCTGTTGATATTTTCTTCTAGGATTTGCATCAGGGAACTCTTCGCAGTCTTTCTAAGGCTTCCATCTGGATGTGCCAGCGCTATTGGAACACTGCAAAGTTCATAGCAAGGCACCTCACTCAGGTTGATTTCCCTGCTCTTTGCGGCAACCAGGAGGCGACCAAAAAGCTGACGATCTGCATTTCCAGTTACAAAATTATTCTTGGTTTGCACGTGACGTCACACATTTGGCTCGAATTTACTGTCCGCCATGTTGGTGTACAAGTAGCTAATTTGCATATGTCAGATTACACACATGTGTCTGTGTTTTGGTTCGCGATTTTACATGTCCGGTGATTTAACTGACGATTCCTCCACAAATAACTTTCCAGCAAAGGAAAACTTTAAAGAAGAACCTTCTATCAAGTTGTCTGAGTATGCAGAGCGACTCGAAGGTCACATAAAACGCAGATATTTAGAGAAAATAGCGGCGATTGGAGTCGACCCTGCGTTGTTAGTATGTGCGAAACTAGATCCGGAATGTCTTCCACCGATCGAAGCAGTAGATATCTTTACATATCTTGTTTTGTCAACCAGCTATTACACGCTACAACAGTTCAAAGCTTTCAAGAGCCTAGAGGCTTACAATCAGATGATATCTGGCTTCATAACATGTATTCAAGGGAAAATTATTGCCGATAAGCATTTGATAACCGGAAAGGTGCGACATTCTCAGCGTATGAATGAACCTCTTATTCCAGTATGGATCATCACAACTAAAGAAGGAACAATAATATCGGCACACTGCATCGGTTGTAAGGCTGGACTTGCAGAAACATGTTCCCATGTAGCTAGTGTTCTTTTTTATGTGGAATCGTGGACACGAATTGTTGGCAAATTAGCATGCACTCAAGTAAAATGTACGTGGCTTCTGTCAACAAACGTGAGTGAAGTTACTTACTCTCCAGTTAAGGACATAAACTTCAAATCAGCAAAAGGTTTAAAAAGTGAACTAGATGAAAGAATTGAAAGTGAAGCGTGCATTTCAACAAATTCGTGTGCGAATTACAATGTTAACATCCCGACAGCTTCATCATCAGTTGGTGCCCCGACCAATGAAGAAATGAAAAATTTATTTTCAAAGCTAAATGACACTAAAGTAAAGCCAGCTATTCTGAGTTTAATTCCTCCGTATTCGGATCAATTTGTTCTTAAAAGTCGTCGCATTACTACAATAACAGGCCTCTATGATCCAGCAAACCTCAAGCTGAATTATCCAGAACTGTTAAAGAAGTGTCTAGAAGTTGATTTATCTTATTCTGACGATGACTTAAAATTGATAGAGCAAGACACAAGAGAGCAAGCTAAGGGAGCTGCGTTTTTTAGGCACCGGGCAGGCCGTATTGGAGCATCAGTCAGTCATTCAGTTGCACATACAAATCCAGCCCAACCATCTCAATCTCTTATTAAGACGATTTGTTATCCACAGTTATTCAAAGTAAACTCCAAAGCGGTACTTCATGGTTGTAAATATGAAGATAAAGCAATCAATGCATACAATAATATGATGTCAACAAGTCATAAAGATTTCAGTACTACCAAGTGTGGGATGTTTATTGACAAACAAAACCCCTGGTTGCATGCCACTCCTGATTTTGTGTGTACATGTTCTTGTTGTGGTAATGGGTGTGGAGAGGTTAAATGCCCATACACTATTGAAAACAATGATTTTGATAGCTATGTCCAAAAAAAAAGCTCTTGTCTGGAGAAAGTTGATGGCAAGGTTCGCCTCAAGAGAACCCATAGTTATTACTATCAAGTTCAGCAACAGCTTCGCATAACTGGACTGAAATACTGTGACTTTGTTGTTTTTGCTACAGATAACAACAAACCAATGTTTTTTTTGGAAAGAATTTTACCTGATCAACTTCACTGGGAGGCTGTAGTTCCCAAGATAACAAAGGTTTGGAGAACATGTGTTCTACCTGAAATCATGGGAAGGTGGTACACACGAAAACAGCACCTTACTACTCTTGATCCTGCAAAGAGTTCGAAGGGGGTTTGTTATTGTAACAGACATACCCAAGAGCACACAGTCCATTGCAGCAATCCAAAATGCCAAATTGTGGAGTTTCATTATTCATGTCTACAGATGTCTGCCCCTATTCCAAATGTCTGGTATTGCCCTACCTGCCGTGTCTTAACAAAATTTCAGAAAACAAAAAAAGGGTCTAAAGCACGAAATGCCTCACATGATATCAAGCTAAATGCTGAAGTCATGGGTTTATCCAGTATATGTGTCTGTGGTGCAAAACCCAAGAGTGCAAATGAGAAGTTACTGAAATGCCACAGCTCAGAATGCAAAAGTGGAAAATTTTTCCATTTATCCTGTTTGGATTACAAGAGAATGCCAAACAACAGTAAAACAACATGGATGTGCAGTCATTGTAAAGTAAACAACACAAAGCCCATCACACCACTTCCTCCATCCATTTCCATTGCTTCAAATACAGCTCCACCTGCTTCTCAGCCAACTGTATCAAGCTCTACATCAGCTAAAGAATCAACACTAAGCCACATCCCTTCTAACCAATCTACCACTTGTACTTCTTCTATAAATGCAACTAAAGCAACTACAGCATGTAAAAATAACAGTGATAGAGATGAAAGTGATGAAAGTGATGATGACATAGAAATTATCAAAGTAGCTAAAGGGGCTACTAACAAACATGCAAGCCTTGGTGATCTAAATGAAATTCATTATAGCATTGTTGCATCTCCATCTGGGTGGCTAGACTGTACAATAATTCAACATGCCCATATATGTTTAAAGAAAATTAACCCTTTAATAGAAGGTTTCCAAAGAACGACCCTTGGTCCTTGCAAGAACTTTGATGTAATGGGTGGAGAATTTGTACAAATTTTGAACACTGGGCATTCACATTGGGTGTGTGTTAGTTCTATAGGCTGCCAACCTGGTATGGTAAATCTATATGACAGCCTCTTCAATGATGTTATAGAGAATGAAGTTGAACAACAAGTTAAAGATCTAATGGCTGACAAATACATTGGAATTACCCGTGTACCCGTTCAACAACAAAATAATGGGAGTGACTGCGGTGTTTTTGCAATTGCTTTTGCTACATGTCTTTGTTATGGCCAAGACCCAAGAGAATCTACGTTTGACATTTCAAGAATGCGCCAGCACTTACTCCAGTGCCTGAAAAATGATAACACTTTTTCCAACATTGTAAAACTCAAAAAGTAAGTCATTTCAATGAACCTAGGATCAGTAAGAAGCTATTTATGTTTCACTAGATGTAAAGCAACAGAAGAAAACTTTAGCATCTAATGATAGTTGCTTAGTTACTAAGTGCTAATAGCAAATGAAATTGAACCATGAAATAAAATCTAAATACTAACAAAGTGATTTTGTTTGACCCATGAAAGAAAAAGAACAAGAGAAACCAGTGTATGTTGACACTAGTAAGTACTGCAGTAACTATTTGCCTTACTTTCATGGGCGAAATAAAATGTCTATTTCTAGTAGATATTAGTAACCAATTGTTGCTATTATAGTCAGATTAATGCACAAGTTCTCAAATTGCATTTCAAAAATAGAAAAATATAATTGTGGTTGAGTAATAGCAACTATAGTCACTTCTAAATTATTCTTTGTCATTGCTCCATATTGCTCAGGATAGAAATGACTGATATATTACATTTTGTGATATTCAATAATGTAGTCAATTTGTTTTGCAAAATACCAATTTATTAATAATGTTAATGTTACAAGAACAAAACTAAAGGTTTTGAATTGTCTTTGGAGGACAATATTATTTAGGTAAATTACTGAATACCTTCTTGGACTACAATAGAGTGATTTTCCGTCGTCTGTGAAAGAAAAACGACTATTTAGCACAAGTACTACATCGATAAAGAACAAAAGAAAACAATAGGTTTAGAGTCCTACTTACGTAACTATTAGCCTGACTATTCTTTAACAGATAATGGAAAATCACTCTAGAATATATCTAGGAATAACAACATTGATGACAACATGTTTCTGTCACTATCCGAGGCAGTGTTCAAATTTGTAACACCCAAAATTGTTGTGACAAAATTGTAAAAACAAGTTATTTAATAATATTAATAAATAAATAAATAAATGTAGCCAAAATGATGTTTAATAACTGTGTTTCAATAAAAGACTGTTGCTTAGCTATTTTGCTCAATGAAGATGGAAATATACTGATACTGTTGGCTCAACAATTATTAAAATACAAGTTTTTAGATCAAAATAATTAACAGCCTTTTCTTGTGCTGCCCATTTAAAAGATACTAAAAATTACTTTAAATTGCAAAATTAGGTTTTACAGTGCCAGTACTAAGACTGGGTACACTTTGATAATGGTTTCTTTACATTCTAGCTAGATTATGATTAGAACAGATTCTCGTGACGCTCCTTTTCTATCAATTTTTTGGTTTCTGTCTGTTTATGCTTCTGTCAAACAAAATCAAAATAAACAATGATTGCAAAATACCAGAAATTCAAATTAACAATTTCAATATGACCTGTGTAGAAAATATTTAACTTCTCTATTTCTTCATAATAAATTTTTCGATTTCTAATTTTGATTGACAGATGCAATTAACAGCATTAACTTGATGTTATTTTTCTACATATCATAATAAATTGTCAAAATTCCTCTATTCAAAAGGTACAACAGAGGGACAGAGGTTTACAAGACCAGAGCAAACCCTAATGATGTGGTCGATAAGTGGTGTCCTATCTTTCTGTGTATAAGTTGGGTTGCTCATTAAAAAATCTGTACAAAGAGTACTTTGTAAGATAGTGTACTTTCTTCTCAAGAGTCCAATCACTCTCTCTACGTGTATTCTGACATTTGCAATCCCCCTTGTTTTTTCTATATCTACTGGATCTAGTTGTGATTTACCTTTAGTAAAGGCAGGGATGGTCAGTTCTGCTCTCTTTAAAGCAACACTCTCATTTATGGTAAAACCTCTATCTGCCATAACCATGTCACCAGGTAGGAGCTTCTCCAGTAGACCACAATTCTCTGTTAAAAATTTATCTGATGTCCTTCCCCCCCAAGCATTGGAAACAAAAGAAATTGTTCCCTGGGGTGTTATGCCAATTAGGACCTTGATGGTATTGTAGCTCTTGTGTGATGAGTATGTTTGTGCTCGAGCCAACAGGTTTGTAGGTTTTTCGATGAACACTTCGAAGCAATCTATGATGATAGTAGTTTTCTTACCAAATGAGTACTCAAAACAATTTGGCATGGTTTCCCATAGCTGTTCACGTTCTGGCCAGAGAATCAAAGGACTGAGTCTTATGTCCATAATTGCAATCCAGGATGCAAACAATCTTGAGATTGTCGAAACAGACACTCCAAAACGGTAAGCAAGATCTTGAAAAGGCATATTGAGTCTTAACTTCATCAAGACCATAACAAGCACTTGGAATTGTGTGAGTGTTTTCGATTTCCTAGACACATAAGGAGCCACATACTCAAATAAAGTCAACAAAACTTTGAAAGAAGCGAGGCCAGTATAAAACCTCACTTTGGCATCATTTCGCATGTCCTCTTGGTCGAAAGGGACTTCCTATGATTTGACAAACATGTATTCGAACGCCTCAGTTTGAGTATCTGAATCCTTTTTTTGAACAAGCTCTGTCTGTGTACTTGCTTGACAGGATAGAGTCAGTTTATCGAGCTTCTCACCAAGTGACTCCACGTCGCCAATGTTGTGTTCGCTGTCATCATGTTCTTCTAACATATAATCGAACGCCTCAGTTTGAGTGTCTGAATCTTTTTTTTTGAACAAGCTCTGTCTGTGTACATGCTTGACAGGATAGAGTCAGTTCATCGAAGGAATCGAACTTGAGATCAAGTGCATCGCCATGGTTGTGTTCGTTGTCATTTTTGGTATCTTCCACTTCAGGAGTAGCTTGGTTTTCAGTCATTTCAGAGTCAAAAGATATATGTTTAATCATTTGTCCATCAATGTCAAGCAATTGAACTTTCACAGCTGCCTCAGCCAAAGCTTGCTCGTGCTTGCGTTTCTCTCTCAACTTCGCTCATTCACTTCTCGCGACCATAGATTGTTCGTCCTTTATAGCCTTCTTGTTGTGCCCTAAGTGCAGAGTAGGCACCCAGTCGATATTATACTTGTCCCATCTGGCAGCAGGTCGTCCAGAAACAAAATGTCTACAGCAAACTCTGTCGTTTTGGAGGATCTCTTTGGTGAGTCCTTCCCGGCTAATGGCGGAAATCCATCTCCTTCTTCGCTCAATTGATAATTCTTCGACTTGTTCCCCTTCATTTTGAACAACAGTAGGAACTCTGAAGAAAGATTTTCCCTTATCTCTGCCACTTCTTGCATGGCAATCGACCACGAGACAGAGAACCATCGAAAAACTACGAAATTAAAGTTAAAATGAGGAAGAACGCTGTGATGTGTCTGACGCCATATTGCCGAGTTGTACACCAACATGGTGGTTAGCAACGGTTGTCAAGGTCATAGTCACGTGAGTGCAAACCAAGAATACTTCTGACTCTTCACACTAACAGTAACCTTTTTTGATAAGGAACTGAATGATGACACTCCTAACTTCGCGATCGGATCCCAAAAGTTGACTTTCCTACTCTGAACTCTTGATTTAATGAACTCCTCCATGCTTTGCATAGCAAGATCTTTGGCACCAATAGGCTTGCTTGCATCAGTTTCGGGAAGAACAACACCAGTGGCAAGATTGATCAAAGGCAATGATACGTCCTCATCTAACACCTCATCTGAAATGTGGAATGGGTTAGTGAGAAGGCCACTTTCAAATGTGTCAACTAACTTCTGAACATCTTTTTCATCTCTAGTCACTCATGCGCTCGCAATGATCTGTATAACATTTCTTTCAATGCTTGTGTAATGGCTGCCCTCTCATGGCTTGTAATAAACCATCTCTCCACAGCGTCTTCTCTTGTACTTATTCCTACGATCCCAATTTTGACTTTGAATCTAGATTGATTGACTGCTCAAGGGCCATATCTGTCCAAACTTGTGCAAATGGCTGCTTGGAGTGGCTAACAGTGTGATTTCCGGCCATGAACTCTTGATAAACTTCTGGATGTTGGACCTCCAAGAGGTTCATATCTGAAAGATAGACAGGGAGCAACCTTGCATAGTTTATCTTGTCCATTGAAAAGAAATGGGGAACCATAGCTGCTGTGGTGGTAAGATGGAGTGTCCAATTCCTGTTCTCTCGGCTTTGATGAATTGTAGGAGCATAAGGACCATATCTATGTAGTCTGACCAGAAGCAGAAAGGTTTGGACTTCTTTTTCTTTCAGACTGGAATGCAGCCAGGAGTGAGGTCAAAGGCTCGACACATTCTTGCAGCTGACCAGCCGCCATCAACAAAGTTGTCTTCTTTCAGTCTCACGGCACTCTCTACTTCTGCAAAGAAGGAGCTGCTTTAGCCTGTCGTCCAGCCCATCATCTTGTTTTGAAAGCCAGTCTAGGAAAGCTTTCCACAGTACCCTGAATAGTGCCTCCATAGTCAGCTTGTGAACACGAACTCCCCTGTTATAGAATTTACCTAGCATTAACTTTGACATGGTGCCAGCTGCATAAACTCCAGATTCAATCAACAGATTTTCTAAGCCTGATTGAGTATACTTCTTTCCAAGCAGTGACAATAGTTCAGGGCAATGTGGAAACCTCCCATTCTGATTACAGTGGTTTTAAACTCGTTGGGTATTTCATCTGTATCTGCTTGGCTTTTGCATAGAGGGCCAGATCCGGAGTGACAACAGAGTCTCGCTGCCATGACGTCACTTATCTTCTGAGAAAGCTTCATCACAGTATAGAGGGTATTGAAATCACTTGCTTCTGCATTGATCATTTGGTGGTAACCGATGACGGTCTCCACAGGGATGCTGGGATGTGTGATGGCATTAAATCCACTCCATCCTGGTATCTTTTGCTGCTCAGGTCTCTGCTGATTGCATATCATGAATGGATCTGAAAGACGGAGATACAACCAGCAAAATTCATCTATGTAAGTAGATGTGAAGTGGTTGATGCACTGAACCCAGGAGATGACATCGTTCTCAGTACTAGTTAGTAAGACCAGGACGTCTGCCTCCCACATTAACATCTTCTATAACAACCAAGTTGCGAGAGGAATCCAGTGAACGTTTCCTATTGGAATGATCACCATGTACCACCCGTTCAGGCATTGGACCATACTGTTTTCGCTGGTAGATGGCCACTGTTGTTGCACGTGTTGTGTGTTTGCCATCTATTGTCTCCTCATTGATGTCGTTGTTGTCCGCTGCAATCTGTATAAAGGAACCGGGAACTATATTGGTTGGGATTAAGACACCATTGACTTCTGCTCTCGCAAGACTTTCATTTGCCAAGCTGGTCTCTATTTGTTCAATCTCTTCATATGATGAGCAGTGACCCATTCTATTCAACAATGTTACCATTTGTTTCGAACCAGTTAGGTGTTTCACAGTCATACCAAGGCCCACGTGTTTGGGAAGTTTAATTCTTGCGGGCGACGCCAAGTGAACAAGATCTTGTCCGGCCATTAAAATCTTCCGTTCATCTGAAGCATTACTTGCAGGTGAAGGTAAACACTCATCATATCCCTCTCCAGTTACAATCCATCTTACAAGCCAGTAAAGCTTTGGCGGAAAAAGCACTTTCGCAGTATCCATTTGTATGTCCCCGATATTAAGTGGGTTGATGTTGATGCCACGACAACTGTTCGTGATTTCTCGTCTGATATCAGAAGCCAGAGAATAGACAAAGGAAACTTCCAGTGGCTGTCTTTGTTTTTGATGTTTTGGCAGGGCTTGTTGTATTAGACGGGGCATCACAGTTGTGTGCTGCATTGATGACATCCATTAGTGAAATAGCACTGCTATATACAATTTCTGGTTTTGATTGTTGAGGTAGCTGATGGAAAGTTAGGATTTCTTTAAAGTGTGTGAATTTCTGCTTAGTGTAGCTATCTGGATTGGCATACCCCAGGTCTTTAAGATTTTTTTGGTACATATCCAAAAGGACATTCATGTCGTATGCCTTGCCATCTTCAATTTTGAGGCTTATGGTGTTTAGAAACTGCTGGAAGGCATCATCAAAAAAGCCCTTTGCCTCTTGTTGAACGTCCTGTTTTCTTGTGATATTAACTTTACTTATATAAGAGGCGTGGCACCCTTTGTGGTACTTTGCACCTGCCGCTATGAGGTCATAGCTCACCAAACTGAACACTCAAAAGCTTGTGGTCTTGTCGGACTTCTGCAGAGTTTTTGATACTATTACAACATTCAAAAGTAGCAACATTTATAAGTTGCTTGTCCTTTTTCCGTGTTGCATTTTTGTAGAAAATACATCTTGACCAATCAAATGCTGTGCATCGATCTCTAGATTCAACTTCAAAAAGGTTTGTCTCAGATGAATGATAACGCAGGTTTTGCTTGCTAGTATATGACTCATAGCACGATGAGTGCCACAAAATGTCCTTACCATCTGCCTGTCTTCGTAGATCATCAGGTGAGATGTGCTGGAAAACTTCATCTTCTCTAACCTCCAGTGCATGAATCACTTTTTCTATGGAGGAGAACTTTGCCGTGCTCAGGACCTCATCACTTGTCTGGCAGAAAATCCACTTATCAAAGCTAGTTCTTCTGGTTCTCTTTGAAGTTTTAGGTAAAAGCTGCCAGCCCTCCTCATCCTCCATCGTTTAGCATAGTTTCCTCGATGGCACTGGCCAAGTCGTACTGGAACCGGAAGAGCATGGTTTTACCTGGATAAGTCATCTTGTGGGGAAGGAGGCACTGATGTTGCCAATACAGAAAGATGCGCAATGGTTCTTCTACCATTGTCAACTACAGGATTTGACCTGATGTGTCACTTCATGAAGGGGTCACTATCGGAAGCCGTAGCCAATGATGAAACGCTTCATCTTGAGCTACAATATGCACTAGCCGATGTAGATATCGACATGGAAATGATAACCAATATGGACCTGGGAAATGAGGGAAACTTTCTTCCAACTTTCTTCATAGCAGCGATGAGTTTGATCATAGCTCATTACGACAATGTAAGTAAACACCAGTTAATGCTGTTGTCATTTATAAACTCATACGGACAAATTATCAAATATTACTGTGGGAAAATATGATATGTAAATATGTGATATAATTATGTGATTTGCATTGTGTGACATACTATTCTTGCAATAAAACATCTTGTACATCAAATTAAAAGTAAAATCTATTGGATGAGAATTAAATTTTAATTTAAGAATTAAATTTTAATTTAAATGTTTTTGAACCTATGACGTAACGTGAAAACAAAGAATAGTGACAGTTTTTCACGTCAGAGGTCATGCTGGTGTGAATCTAATAAAAAATCATTTCATCTTTGTACACTAGCACTGCATCAGGTTTATATTCGAATTCATCAAATTGGTCGAGAGGGCATCAACAGAATTCACAGAATATTGAAATTGTTGACGTGACATAACTTTCTAAACAAACGAGTAAGCAGTTACATGTAAATGTTTTATTGTTTGACTTTCATGGAATAATTACCAAATAAAATCCTTCACATTCATAAACAAGGTTAATTTAGCTAGAGACAGGACCGAGACAGAAATAAAGCCCTCACAAAACGACACCATGTGCTTCTTCTGTACTCACTTAACGTAAAATCTTTCTTTGTGAAGCATTTTTAGAGCACCGAATCTTTAGTTAATTAATTTGAAATTCGCACAGTACCGTGGCTAAAGTTCCAGTTGTGACATATTAACAAAACCTTTCGTTTTCTCCCAATTGAAGCATGCACATGCAGACACAAAACAAATCAATTAAATAGTAACAAACAAAACAGGAATAAATAAACATCATTTTTCTACTTTTATCTTCTAGCTATGTGTTTAGCAGATGTCACCCAAGCAACTGTGTCACGCTGAGGTCGTCAATACAAAGAGAAGGCTTGGCGCAGAGCGTGTGTTACTACAGTACCGCTCTCGAGTAACGTAACCTCCACTCGCGAGTACGAGTAGCGAGTCAATCGAGTACTCGATTGCTACGAGTCTTTAATGAGCTTGAACAAAACAATAGGGACTCGTTTGACTCGATACTCGGTACTGGCGAGTCAAAAGAGTGAGATCACTTGAAAAACTCATTGTGGATAACTTTTAGGCAATCGATCTGATGTTTTATATGCAAGTGAAGGCAAGCAAAACAAAAATAGACTTTCAATCAACAACCTGAGAACTTTCAAAGAAAATGAGACTGCTGATTTCAGCTTTTTGGCATCTTTTAGTTGTTTGTGGGAGCTGTGTTATGACGGCCCGTATTCATGTAGAACTCTCTCCTGTATAAAATATAAAGTTCCTATTTAGAACTAACATCAAGCTTTCAAAAATATCCGCTTATCTGAAGAGGTTTCAAATTGTTTTCGACATTTTGGTTGGTTATGCAAAGATTTGACAATTGCATTCCCACATGCTTATTAATTAACTCCGTGACCTGACTACAGTAAATGCATTATTGTGTTCTTGTGAAAATTTACTCAAAACGATTTTTTATTCATCTGTTTTATCAATTTCTTATTATCTAAAGCAGTGATTGAAATGATTTGTTAATTTCTTTAAATGTTGTTCTAATTCAAAGTCAAATTTGCATGATGAAAGTTCTGGTGACTCGTCTGTTTATCGAACACGATAAGATACCGGCGAGGTTGATTAACATGGAACAAAAGTTCCGAGTTCCGACCTACAGATGAGTCTGTGTTTAGTAAAAAAATGATCAAATATTTATCTACAAAAATGTCCAAAGTTATCGTTCTGAATAAAATATCGGCTAGAAACTCAAGAATTTGGAGAAGAGATTTTCGCTCCGATAACATTCGGTGGGACTTGTAGATTTCACATCGAAAGTGTGTTTATTCACACCCTATCTGTCACTTAAAAATATAGAGTTGAAAATAAACTGATACTTCCTCTGGACCTACGTTTAGAAAGAACTATATTTATGACTTTGGAACTCAATTATTAAGTGGATGAGCAATAACTGTTGAAAATAAGCCAAAGAAAAGATGATTCAAAAGGAATGCCAGATCTGAAGTGCCATTGTTTATTTCAAGTTGTCAACCGCAACAGTGCGTTAATTCTTTTTATTCGACTTTATTTTGACCACTTCATCAAGAACATCCAAAATCTGATGTTGATCGACATCATCGAAGAACTAGACATGGACGGGAGTTACCACCAAAACAATCACCGTTACTTGTAAACCGTTTTGCCTTGCGATCTATCTTTTGAAAACCATCCCATAACTACACAAGTTTGTTAAACTACTCCAATACTTATACAATTCATTTTGTTCAATGCTTTTAATTTTGATCTTGAAATCTTCATGATTTCTACACAATCCACCTGTGCTTCAGAAATGAATTGACTGGTTCGACTCACGAGTGACTCATTATCGAAAGTTGCGAGTCGTTAAGTAATTCATGAATATTCAGAAATCAAGGATTCTCGAGTCACCACTCGTACTCGCTACTCGTACTCGCGAGTAGAGGTTACGTTACTCGAGAGCGGTACTGTATAATGTTCAAAACCAAAATTCTCAGACTTTCAAATAATTATATGGGTTTTTTTTGGATTTGGTCTCCAAATTTTTGGTTTTTGGGAACCCTGGTTATTAGTAATTCATGAAAAAACAATGTTTATGCTATGAAATAATCAGTTAGACTATAAAAAACCGTGAGCCCATAGATTTAAACCAACTTGGAATATACAAGATAACTACTACGGATCTCACTAATCTGTCGCAGACAATCAAAAATTTGTGTTGCTACCACGCCCACTTTTGTCTGCTGACACGCCTACATTTGTATAAGTTTTGAGACATGATCATCTTCAGTTGCAATAATGCAAGTGAATAGTTTGGGCTGTAGTTACAGAAGAGGGAAGGCTCTACCAGAAGAAATTCAGAACGTTAACTCCAAGGCACGATACAAGCTCTTGCAATAACAAAAATACAACTGAAGGTTTGTGTTGATTAATAGAAAAGATCCATGATATAAGCCAGTAAAGCCCTATGAGTAATAAAGAAAACCGTGTCAAGACTGTCAAATTTGAACTAATATTTGCTATTTTTTTCAAGTTGCAGAATCACTTCTTCAAATATCTGTCGTTCCCGCATTAATGGCAAAGAAAAAATTGCCACCAAAAAAGAAGACATTTGTCCCCTTTGTGGGACAATTAAATCGAAGGATGTATATGGATAAAAGCCGAGATTCGAGGTAATTAACTGGCTTATTATATGATTAATGCCAAACGATATTAACGATCTGATCATTGTTACTGAATTCCCAGAAGGAAATCTTAAACAATTGCTTTTCAATTCTATTCACGGTGAAGTTAACAAACTTTATTGTAACAGACAAAATGATTCTTTGTTGATAAGTTGATAAGTAAGGTTGTAAGGCTGTAAGGCTCTAAGGCTCTAAGGCTCTAAGGCTGTAAGGTTGTAAGGCTGTAAGGCTGTAAGGTTGTAAGGCTGTAAGGCTGTAAGGCTGTAAGGCTGTAAGGCTGTAAGGCTGTAAGACTGTAAGGCTGTAAGGTTGTAAGGCTGTAAGGCTGTAAGGCTGTAAGGCTGTAAGGCTGTAAGGTTGTAAGGCTGTAAGGCTGTAAGGCTGTAAGGCTGTAAGGTTGTAAGGCTGTAAGGCTGTAAGACTGTAAGGGATGTAAGGGATTTCCAAATTGTTCCAAACAATGAATACTAGTTATAACTTACGTACTTCAGACTTTGCTATTCCTAGATTTAACACAGTGACCTACGGTTAACACTGCATTAGATACCTAGGTCCTTATTTATGGCGGAAGCTTCTTGGAATTGTACGCATACAATGTGACTTTAACAGTTTTAAGAGACAACTCAGGAAAATGGACTTGGAAAGCTTATTGGTTGACAAATGTTCAACTGGCTGCACTTTATGTTATTCTTAAATTAGTCAATACAGTATTTTTATAATTTCCATAATTTCTATAATTTTAACATTATAACATTGTTTCGTTGTGTACGAAAAATACGTAAGTTGTTTATATAACGATGACGTCATAGTACTAATTAGTGTAATTACTGATCGAACATCGCTTGAGCGATGGACACTGCCTTCCTTATCGTGATAGTAAAAGGAGCCACCCGGTAAATATATTTCTTCATGATCTGTAAACTTGATATCTTTAACCGACATTTGGTGATTGTAACGTAGGTTTTGAAAGACTCATTACCGAAATAAATTGGAGTCCTTTGAAAACGATGGCCAATTCTTGTTAGGCGCGCGATAAAGGAAACAAACATATCTTTTTAAATTTTAAATTTACATTTATATCACATTATATTCATATTTGCATACAAAATATGTATATATTTTTATATTTTATATTTTATACTTTATGTTATTTATGTTATGTTATGGTGTCCTCAATTAGCAACACCATGCTAAAGTTAAAAAGACACCAAAAAAAAGTTTATTATTATTTATTATTATTATTATTATTAAGGGATGTAAGGGATGTAAGGGATAAGGCCGCAAGGTTGTTAGGCCGCAAGGCTTCAAACGTTGCAAGGCCATAAATCAATGTATAAGTATGTGAGGGTACTAAGAAAACGGTTACCATGGCAACCAGACCCAATAAATTTGCAAAAAAAAAATGTTATCCGGATTTTCGAAATATTACTTGTATACTGCCATAAGCTGTCAGACCTTACAAAATACCTTACAAAAAAAATGTTTTGCTGAATCATGACTGGTATAAGGTTTTAATTAATTAGAATCACAGATTGGTCATAATTTTTAAAAATATTTCGACTGCCGGACATGGAGTTTTTTCGAAAACCTTGTCCGGCTACCGGACATGGAGACACTTTGTTTATTGAAACTTATCAAAGAATTGAACCACGTGCACAAAGCCAAACGAGCTCACTTTAAAGCGAGTTTTCAAATTTGTTATCAATTATCAGCAACGAAGAAAATATTCCATCAAACAACGTAGAGCTTTTCATTCCGAGAGAAAAAATGGAGAATGTCGGTTGAAAAGGCCCAACTAACTACGAACGTACACGGACTTTGGCGCCATTTTTCACCTTGTGCTGTCAAATCGGGGAGAGTACATAACGTGGCCCCCGGGGCTGTGGACCCCCGATCTGGACCTGGTCCATGGACCCCTGTTCGTGGACCCCCCTCCATAATAATCATAATTTTCTAAAAACTCATATTCATGATAAAAATTCCATAAAGAATTTGGACCTACCTGCCTTTTAATATTGCTTCCTTCAACCATTCCCGAACCGCTACGTTTCTCGTTGTTGTTGTAGATTTTTGTTTTCAGCAAGGTTCCATAGTTTTAAAACACTTGTTATCATGTCAGTTAAAGATAAAATACTTTTCTTATTCAATAGCGAGATCATGATATCAATGCCTTCCACTAAACACTAGCACGATCGATGTCAACAATAATTTATCAACTGTCGGCCATTTTGGAATGACACAGGAAGCCCAATCACATAACCATTGCAGAATATATGGGATCCCTGTGTTTTTTTACGGCCTTTCTTGTCACGTGTTCTTGTAGTTGAGACAAGCATGGAATCTGACGATAGTTCCACCTGCAGTAGTTACGGTAAGAGATTGCAATCCCTTTCCATCATACTCATTTGATAAGTAGCTTTTATCTTGTAAAGATTTGAGGCAGACAAAAACTTACATTTTTGCTGTTTTTTAATATTCTTACAGGTGGTTTTGATGATCCAATCGATGATGTCGATGAAGGTCATGACTCTAGCTCTCAAGTGGAGTAAGTTATTAACTTATTAAGCTTACTTTGATTTTTTTTGTCAATTGAAGCGATTTAATTTAAAGTGAGCACTTATCCTTTTTATTTTCAATTTTGATATAGAGTTCCTGATGACTCTGACATTGAAATTTTAGAAGTTATAACAAGGTAAGCTATATAAATCCTTCCCAAACACATTTTTAGCGTTTTCATAAACTTGGAATTTCCAGGGGGTGGGGGATGACTTTATTTTCCCTTGGAATTTCCAGGGGGTACTCTTAAATATCGGGAATATGGAATTACAATTATTGAATGGCATACTTTGTAATATTTAAGTCTTAGTTTAATAATTTACCTCGAAAACTGAAATTTCTGTGAGTTGCTAGTTACAATTACCTTGATTCATCATTAATAGAGTAAGCAAACTAAATTTTTGAAAAATGAATTCTATTGAAATTTGCTCAGTAGAATTTCTTAGTCATACTTTGCATGCAATAGATTGATTCTTAATACAAATACATTTAAAATTGGTTATTCACATGATAGTAACTGCATTTAATTGTAGGCACTGTAATTGGGCTTCCTGTGTTTTATGGGTCAAGTATCTTTTGACAGCATTTTTCATATATGATATCAGCTAAACATATTTCTTCTTTGCATTTCACACATTGTAACATTATCAGCCTGCTTTAATATGGAATATTGCCAATTGCTGATAATAAATATACATTTTACTTTAAATTTTCAGATCCCCAAAAAATGATGATGATTTAGAAGTAAGTATATTACAATGCATGTAGCAACCATTGCAAAATTGATTTTAAATACATACATGTGAAAAATCATTGTTTTTTGTACTGCATATGACTATATTTCTGCAAAGAGTATGACAAAAATAATTTTGCAATCATAAACCTTGAGTTATTAGTATGTACACCACTCAAAGAGTTGCAATTTCTTGATAGCTTGAAGTTTTGTTTCACTTTTACAGATTATTGATGTCAAGCAATCACCTATCAAATCCAAGCAATGTGCCATTCATTTGTACCAAGGAAGGGAAAAGTGTAAATTAATTGAGCCCCTTGCCAGTTATGAAAACCCTTTCCTGATTCCACTCCTTATGAACCGTCTCAAAGAAAATCCTGAATTAATAAGTGGAGAAGTACCATGTAGTATCCAGGAAGATGGCTCATTTATCATTGACTTAGAGGAACTCGATAGTAGAGAAGACATATTATCTGATGATAATGGGGTATGGGTACAAACTTCTTGCAAGACGAAACTATATGAAATCAAGAAAGACCTACAAAACAAGGTAACCAAGGCAAATAAAGTTGCTAAAGAAGAAAACAGCGATATTGCCGTCCGCCGAAGACAATATTACAACAAAGCACAGCCATCATTTCATAGGATGATTGTTAGCATTGAATACGGAAGACCAATGGAGATGTGGCATAGAATGGTGTTTCTGCAGTATAGATATGAAGGAGAAGAAGTTAAATTCAACATCCCACCACATCAAAATGCAAAGAAGAGCAAAATACCGTATGTCCGTACCAGACATAGTACCAAAGTGAAAGCTGAAAAAAATCTGGAAAGTCATGGTCCAAAACGAGCACTCTTTAAAACCATCAAAGATGCTGGTGGAGTAACAGCAAGCAGCCAAGGAACTCTACCTAAAAACACAAGACAACTAAAGCACCTTAAGGCTCAGAAAAAGAAAGAAACTGAACCTCCTAAGAAAGATCCTCTTGCCTCTGTTATAGAGTTACAAAAGTCCTACTTGTCTGGCTTTGTACGCGAAATCAGTTGCAATGATTTACCAACGATCATGCTCTTCTCTGACCAGCAAATTGATAATATCATTAAATTCTGCTGCACATCAAAAAAAATAAATAAATCTGAACTAGGTATTGATTTGACATTTCAACTTGGACCATTCTATCTCCTTGTTACCACTTACAAAAACACCATGGTAGAGGTCAAAGGGAGCTCTCACTCTCCAGTTTTCCTAGGGCCCATGATGATCTGCATGGCAAAAGATCAGTCAACATATTTGTCATTCATCCATCGCCTGATTAGAGAAATGCCAGGCATATCACAGTACCTGAGTGTCTATGGTAGTGATAGTGAAGATGCCCTAATTAATGCTATGACAGCTGGATTTCCAAATGCAAACCATTTGCTTTGCTATATTCACTGCAAAAAAAATGTCCAGCAAAAGCTTAAGGTAATTGGCATTTCACAAGAACTCACAAACACCATTTGTGCTGACCTGTTTGGATGGAATGGCCTTGTATGGAGCTCATCAAGTGATGACTTCGAAGACACATGTGCCTCTCTCATCAAGAAGTGGGATGAACTCGAAAGCAAAGAAAGAAATGGTGATCCACAGTTCTCTAGTTATTTCGTGATATCATTTATTCTTTTTGTCCAAAATTGCTTACAAACTTAAGAAAACACCTCTTTATTTATTAAAGAATGTTTTTAGTGCATCAAATATCGTTTTAGCTGGTTACTGGCTATGGACCACAAAATGTCCCATATTTCTGGTAATGTATAGATCGTTTGAAATAATTCTGCTGTAGTGTAGACAAATACCCTAATTAAGTTGATCAGTTAATAGTTGTCATTTGTTTGTCATTATTTCCAAATGTGGCATCTTATTATTGTTACTGTTAAAAAAGGTTTAAAACTAGGTAATGATGGTTAAGACAATAGAATGTAATTAAGTAACACTATTGTAAAGTAAACAAAGGCAATTATTAAGCCATGGATGATTAATAAATTGTTGTTTATAGATTGTTTAAAATAAATGTGTAGTAAACTTTAGAACATTATTGATAAGTTGAATGAAAAAAACAATAACTATTATTGATTGGAAAAATAAAGAACATGTCAAGTTGATTTATTCTATAATCGAAAAAAAACACAGGGATCCCATATATTCTGCAATGGTTATGTGATTGGGCTTCCTGTGTCATTCCAAAATGGCCGACAGTTGATAAATTATTGTTGACATCGATCGTGCTAGTGTTTAGTGGAAGGCATTGATATCATGATCTCGCTATTGAATAAGAAAAGTATTTTATCTTTAATGCACTAGGCAAAGTAAACCCCCACCCCCCCCCCCCCCACCCAACCCGGGACAGGGTGGGGGTAACGTGGGGCTTGGGATCACTTTCATCAAGCAATGATGCCCAAGGGGGTGGGGATAAAGTGAGAATTTGACAAGTGTGCTAAATGGTGGGGCCGGTAGGTCGGGAAAGGGTCGGGATAGGTCCAGGCCATGTGATTGCGGGCTTCCTGTGTTACTCCACGTGCTTCCAAGATGGCGGAGAACGCCAAGTCGGTAAGTTGTATTTTGACATTTTCAAACATGAATTAATGCTGTTTTTCATTCTATTGTGTCCTTTAACTGATAAAAACTAGACAAAAAACTTTAAATTTTATTCATGGATGGAAAATCTCAAACTTATTTGCATTATAATTGATGTTTTGTGCAAGACAAATCAGGTGGAAATTCAATGTCATAGGTCATTTCCTGACGTGAGATTCTTCGATACAGGTGTTATTTCAGCACGACCAGAGCAAAAAAGTGCTAAAATTTAAACAGAACGAAAATGTGATTGACCTAGTGAAGAAGGCTTTTGGTTTAAATGAATCTGAAAACAAGGATATAGTTCTCCAAAAGTTCAATGATGAGTGGAACGAATGGATTGACACCAAGGAAGAGGAGATTCAAAACATGGACAAGATCATGGTACATGTCAAGAGGAAGACAACACAGCCCCATGATGAGGTTGATCAAGTAGCCAAGAATCTTCAGGAACGAAGGTCAAAGCTTATCACCTTTTTGAGAGGTTCACAGAAAGCCAAAAACAAGTTGAAAGATACTGATCCAACTCTATATAAGTATTTTGTTGAAATCTGGGATATACGAAACCGGCATATGGTTAAGGCATTACCAGAGAAGTATATATTCATGTTGCGTCCATGTTATCAATCTGATTGTTATCACCCAGTGTGTATTAAGGGAAATGAATCAAATGAAGACCTTGAATGTATCCCGATTCCTATTGCTGACCCCAAACGTCCTGGCCATTATTTAAAACCCAAAGAAGCATTTGCGCATATAGAAAAGCATGGCATTAAGGACTGCATATTTGAACCACCAACAACTGTCATTCAGAATGAATTCAACAAGAAGAAATCAAAAGACAATCTGGACCTCGAAAAGCTTGCAAAGAAAACTCTTCTTACAGTATCAGAAGTTCAGATGTGGTTGGACCACCTCAAGACTGTTTCGAAAAGGCGGAAAGAAGGTGCAGCAAAGGCAGTAGAAACAAAGAAGAAAAAAAAGGCAGAGAGAAAGGGTATGTGTATATGTATTAAATTGCCTAGAATTATTTAATGTTTTTTTTCATGCTTGTACTGAACACAACTTTTGTAATATTAAAACTGACCATCTTTGCTATCTATCTAATCAACAGCTGAGGAACAACTGAGAAGCACACCTAAAGAAGATGACTTTCAAGATTTAAATGACATTTTTTGTATTTGTGGAGGGCCAGAAGAGGGGGAGATGATTGCCTGTGATGATGAGAAATGTGAAATTGTATGGTTTCATTTTGAGTGTGTGGGGGTAACAGTACCCCCACAAGGTGAATGGTTTTGCCCACTATGTTTGAACAATTAAAGAAAGTTTTAGATAACATTGTTTCTGTCCTGGACTTATAGGGTGGGGGATTTGTTTTTTAATCATGCTCCACTATGTGGGGCATTTTTCAATATTTTCACAAGCATTTTTCAAATGCCTCACCAATCCCCACCCCGTCCCAGGTTGGGGGGGGGGTGGGGGTTTACTTTGACTAGTGCATAACTAACATGATAACAAGTGTTTTAAAACTATGGAACCTTGCTGAAAACAAAAATCTACAACAACAACGAGAAACGTAGCGGTTCGGGAATGGTTGAAGGAAGCAATATTAAAAGGCAGGTAGGTCCAAATTCTTTATGGAATTTTTATCATGAATATGAGTTTTTAGAAAATTATGATTATTATGGAGGGGGGTCCACGAACAGGGGTCCATGGACCAGGTCCAGATCGGGGGTCCACAGCCCCGGGGGCCACGTTATGTACTCTCCCGAGACACTTTGTTTATTGAAACTTATCAAAGAATTGAACCACGTGCACAAAGCCAAACGAGCTCACTTTAAAGCGAGTTTTCAAATTTGTTATCAATTATCAGCAACGAAGAAAATATTCCATCGAACAACGTAGAGCTTTTCATTCCGAGAAAAAAAGAGAATGGAGAATGTCCGTTGAAAAGGCCCAACTAACTACGAACGTACACGGACTTTGGCGCCATTTTTCGCCTTGTGCTGTCAAATCGCTTCTTCGAGTGATCTATTGGCATACAAATCTCTAATTTTCGAATGCACAATATTTCTAATACAATAAATAACCACTTACCAACATGTATTTCCCACAAACAAGTAGTAAACCGCCATATTCGTAGATAAAAACAACCAACAGTTATAGATCTGCTCACTCGACTTATAGTTGGTTCATCACGTGTTTTCAAGGCATCCCAGTATGCATTGCCAGTAAAACACAGGCTACCCAAGCCCATCCCTCGACCATCTATAGTTTTTTATTGACCATGCTTATAAGTTGTGAGTTCTAGACATAGACTCGATATAGTCTTTTACTAACCATGCTTATAAGTTTATTGCCTATGTAGTCGCTTGTCTATAGAGCTGCTCGAGTTCGAGAGAGAGTTAGAGAAATTGATTTCAACCATCTTTGATTACCGTTGCTATGGCAACACAAATCGAAATGAAATAGACAACTGAAAATCAAACTTGGAGTCAAGTCCAATAACTGGTGTAAAAACCGTCCTAGTTGCTCAAGAGTAAGTTGCTCAATTCGTGGAGTGAAAAACGGAAGCATGGTCAATAAACGGTAGTGGATGCATCTAGTCCGTTTATTTGTTTTAATGGTGCCTTTTTGGGTTGGAAAATAGATTTGGGCCCATTTTAGTATCTTTTAGAGATATTGGCTACAACTTTAGGGATAAAAATGAAAATTCCTGACGATCATCCCGACCCGGCAAAATATAGATGGTATCCCTCAGTTGTGTGGAATGTTGTGTGGTGACATTATTTGCATAGAATTAAGCGTCAAATCTCATAATGTTCCTGACTTGAGTTGTCGCTCCAAATATCCCGGTTTGCACCTCTAATTTTCGTCTGCATGCGAAGAAATCTGATAAAACGACATTTTGTATGAAAACACTTACAGTTATACAACTGAACAAATTTCGATTTTTGAAAATTCGTATCTCCTTCATTTTTCAACTGATATCCTTCAAACCTCACAGTTTTACTGATTTTGATATGCTCTTTCCAGCTATGGTAATTTTTTTTAAGTTTGGGAACTTTTGGAATTACATGAAAAAGCCGTTGTATGAAATGACTGTAGCAATTCACAAAATACGTCATTTACAGTATAAATAATAATAATGTATTTATAAAGCGCAAATACAAATCTGTTCTAAGCGCTAATAAAAAGTACTAATAATAATTATAAGATTCCAGAATACGTCTTGGTAACAGTCATATTCGGATTCAGCATGAAAAATAAGTTTAGAATAGTTATGTTACCAGCCTCTACCCCAAAATGCCTTCTGCACTTTTTGCGATCAACTTCAGTTTCAGTTTTGTGCCTAGTCTAAGCGTGTCGACTTCCGGTATTATTTAGGAGTTTTTTAAATTTCCGACGAGCATACCCGTTCCTTTTATAATGAAAATTAGTCATTAAACAGTTAATTTAATGCAGTCTATTGGTGGTTTCAGCCATAAAGTGAGTTTTGGTCTTTTTAAGGTATTGATTATAGTTGGCAAAGTTCCCGATGTTATTTGGTAATTGATTTAAAGTCTTTGAAGCACGACGACCTTGAAATCTTTTTCTAGAGTCTAGTGGAACCACAAGCTTTAGTTCATTTAAGGGACCGTTCATTTTTTATCAGGAGGGGGGGGCTGGTGGTTTTTGAGGGGGGGCCACCTGAAAAAAATGGCCATAAAATGGGGGGCCAAGCAAAAACTATTTGGCTATTTGAGGAGGGGTCACGCAAAAAAATAGTTTATGCAGCACCTTTTTGTTATCAAATCAACCAAAACGGAGCCACCACAAAGTACTTTTATTGCAAAATTTCTGTTGAGCGGCTCGCGCTTCGCGCTCGCAAAAGCCAATTACATCCTAAATTGTTACACTGCAGCCATGCTACAATGCCAAACACTACAAGCTAGTGTAGAGTGAGTTACACTGCACTGCATCAAGATCATTTCAAATCTCTTTAGGAAACAGTCTTTACGAACAATAGATTTACCTCAAATTTCTGCAAAGCAGCTCGCCCTTCGCGCTCGCATTTGTAGTTAGTGACTTGCACATTCCACCATTATGGTACGTGTTTCAAATCCTTTTACTAAGGAAGAAGTCTTTGTAAACTTATGTACTTAAATTCAGTTGTTAATTAATAGTAGATGTCGTTGCATGCAGTTGAGAAAATCCTTTTGGGAATTAGTCTCTGTTAACATATATATACCTCAAATTTCTGCCGAGCGACTCACGCTCGCATTTGAAATAAGTGACTTGCACATTTCATAAGATGACTTAAAATCCTTTTTGGAACTGATAGCCTCTCACCTAGCTGTAAACATATATACTTCAAATTTCTGCAGAGCGTCTCGCGCTTCGCGCTCGCATTTGTAAATAAATGTAGTATTTCGCACATTGTACCATAAGAACATTTAAAATTCTTTTAGAAAATAGCCTCTGGAAACATCTTTACTTGAAATTTCAGGTGAGTGGTTCGCGCTCCGCGCTCACAAAAATAATTATGTAATATTACTCTCGAATATTGTTCAACAATAATGGGCTTATATTTTCCTTTGCTACACATATGAGGATAACAGCAATGATGACTAATAATTCAATGTTATCCTAGTATGTCTGCGATAATGAAAAGGCAAAAATACATATTCCGATCTCTTGATAACATTGCATAATTTTCAGTGGTGGTGGTGGTGGTAGTGTGGGGGGAGGGGTCATGTAAATGAAACATGAACTAAGAGGGGGGGCATTTAAAAAATTGTATGACAAAGAGGGGGGGCCGGACACTTTTTGGGGCAAAAATTCCAAAAACCACCAGCCCCCCCCTCCTGATAAAAAATGAACGGTCCCTAATAGACGGCGAGCGGAGCATTCTGGATGGTTCATACGTACTGCTCGACACTCGGGAGTATTTGGGACAATATGCGATGGAGTACCTAGGGGTCTGTGCCATATTCCAACAAGAAATGCTTTGGAATGTGGTTTTATAACATCGACAAAAACACATTCGATCGAGTTGGTCCACGTACAGATCATGGCAAATCTGATAATAGACCTCTTTAAGCTTCGTTGATTGTTTACCCATTTCAGACCACGTGATGCCACGCTGATTAGAACTGAGCTGCCCCGGGTTGGTAGGGTGACCCCAGCTACCCGAGGTAGAGAAAGCTATCGTTCACATGCAATTTTGCAGCTTTGCGTGGTCGCTAAATACTTAGGTGGTGTTTACATGGCATTATACATGATCATTATACATGATCATCCTTGCAGGCGAATCATCCTACCTGCTATACATTTACTGCATTCTGTTTACGTGGTAATTTGTGTCTTCATTTCGGGTACTAAAATCATCTACTAAGCAGAAAGCAGAATGTATAGCACACAGGTAGGATGAAGTGATAGTGCTGGGATGAACCTAGTGTCATTAAAACATCCCTTTACACAAACCAGCAGTAATCCGAGAATAACAAATCGTGGCCCTATCCTGAGGCATATCCCTACTCTTTCGTTTCACATGGGCTTATGTAAACAAAACTTGTCCCTACCATGTAGGGGCACCCTAGCTTCTTTTTGCATGCGAATCAATAGGCCATTTGGACTAGCAGGTCACGTGACCCTATCTTCCCTAAATCAAGCCCGCACGGTCAAAATGAGCGCCAGAAATAGAAAGATCACCTCGATATTAGTAAAAGTGCGAAGTTTCAGTCTATAAGATGAATAACAGAAAAAATGACAGCAAATTTAAGATTAGATATTTTCTTAAGATTCGTTTGGAAAAACGCGTTGGAGGGCACGAGCTTGCCATTCAACGCGTTTTTCCAAACGAATCTTAAGAAAATATCCAATCTTAAATTTACTGTCATTTCTCTTACATCTTTTACTAATATCAAGGTGCTCTGTAGTCGACGACGTTTCGATGTTGCTCTAACGTCATTATCAAAGTTAAATGCTAACAAAAATGGTTTCAAGAATTTGCAAGACAAACAAAGACATGCCTTCAACGTCAAAACTTAGAGTCAGTTCTTGAAAATTAGATCTAGTATTCGCGTTATGCGTTTATCAGGGGCGGAACCAGGATTTTGCAAAGGGGATGTCCCAAATGGGCCTCTTGAGAGATGACGTCACATCCAAGATGCCGGCCTCCTAACAATGGAATCTGATGACGTCATCTTGCAAGAAGCCTATAGGAAAAAAGGATAAGTACGGCGCTAGGGGGGTGTCCAGTGCACCCATGGACAACCCCCTGGATCCGCCCCTGTTTATTAATGCAAGATCTTTGTCACACAAATTAAAGTATGCAAAACAAATTTTCTGTATACTCCGAGAATACGACCATATCATTTCATGCTAAATCTCATACAATTCTTAAAGCTTATATGACGGAATTTTTTTACATTTTTGTCAAAATATGTCCCAAGATCGAGTTCATTTTTGCAAAAACCATCGCCTCATAACCTTTCCTGATTTTTTTTGCGGGCTAAAACTTCGAATCCTGAAAGTCTCTGGCCGATTTCCACCCGTATCGAATCCAGATTTATTTATTCATTTAATATTTATTTTACATGCCACATGTATATGGTGGAGATTGGCAACAGAACAAGGCTCTTTCCAGTGCAGATAATTCACAACAATACTGATAAGCTGTTTTCATAAAGTATCATTAACCTAGCAGGAAAATTGTAGCATCTTGCAGTAGCTTTTTTTATTGGTCGTGCATCATTTTACATTCAATGAATTGAACAACAATTAACAGTTGAACTCATTTTGATTTATGTGCATTACAACTTGATTTGTGCCACCACAGGGGCGTACCTAGGAGGTTTGTAAGGCAGGTTCTAGGTTGTTTGATTTAGGATAAGGGGCAAGGTGATGGCAATATGAATCTAAATCAGTTTTACTGTGGGTAGAATTGGCATTTTGTTTCATAGAGACATAGAAAACAGTATCCATGAAGGTGTTTACTTATCTATTTATTCAGCAAGGAGCTTTTATCAGATATTTTTAAATTCGTAAAACAGAAAAAGAATTACCATAGCTGGCAATAGCATGTTAAAATTAGCAAGACAGTGAAGTTTGAAGGAATTAAATCCAAAACTCACGAGAATATGAATTTTTGACAAGTGTATACGTAATTTGTAAGAAAACCTTTGCAGGTAGGCATCTCTTCTCCAGCGAATTTCATACAAAATTTCAATTTCGGAAAATTCATATCTTCGTGAGTTTGGAAGTTACTTCATTCATGATCAAACTTCACAGTTTTACTAATTTTGACGTGCTTTTTCAAGCTATGGTAATTATATTTCTTTATTGTTACTTTTGAAATTACATGATAAAGCTCATTACAAACTTATTAATTTGTCATAAAATTTGGTTGGAATTAAAGGGTGGGGGGAGGGTTTCAGAACCCTGAAACCTCCCCTGGGTACTCCCCAACACCACTGCAGAAAGAAAACCAGGGGATGGAAGTTATGGTAATTATGCTTCTGAGCAGATGAAGTCAAGTCACCTGTGCCGCCCCAAATGCCCAAATAAAAACGACTGTAACACAGGCAAAAAAACCTGAGTTGTATGTTAGACATTACTACCATGTTCACTGCATTGTGCTGCCTGCCTCAAGTCTCACCATAAATTATGCTGTTGAAAAATAACTTCAACCAGGTGGCCAGTTCCTGAAAGACCAATTAGGAGGGGGACGTAATAGTTTACAGTGATGCAGTTTTGCATTATTTCTGATGCAGTTTTGAGGTTATTTTTTATCCTAACCTGCGTTTTTGCAGTTTTTGACTTCAGATTTTGTACATGGTTTGCAGTTTGAGGGATTCTGACAATTTTTATTGCATTTTTTTCTCAATTTCGTTTGCAGTTTCTATACCTCCTTGTGACCCCCTCAATTAGCACTAATTAGAGGCAGATTTAGGGGAGGGGTGCACAGCCCCTCTTGAGATGGTTTTGAGTCCTTTTTTCTCAATATTTTTCCAAGATACCCTCTTGTTTCCAATGTATATATGATGTCCCCCCTCCTGGAGACAGTGCATCCCTCCTGAAAATAATCCTGGATCCACCCCTGCTAATGCAGGATTAAACAGGGGTGACTTCAATAAAACTATCACAGTTGTAATTCACAAGCTATTGTTTTAGCTGGGCAATAGCTACATTTGTAAATTACAATGATAAAAGTTAGCCTCCTCCGCAGGCAACACTGTTTGCGGGCTTCCTGTTTAGGTGAAATGCAAGAAGGGATAAGAAGAGTGTCTCGTTCTCAGTCTCCACGCAGTTAAAATAACCGCTACAAAGGAAGCCCAAGCAGGAATAGTAAGGAGTTGCCTGCGAAGGAGGCTAGATAAAAGTATTATTGAGGTTACCCCAGGATTAGTTCTAATTGGGTTCAGGGACACAGTTCCAGGGACACAGGCCAGACTCTAAACTCCTTTGACAACAGCCACACCAGCAACAGCTTTGCACATGCCCATAGGTCCTGTAACCTGCCATTCTCCTATCTTTGGGTCAAAATACTCTATAGTATTGCGATAGGACACTCCATCATGACCCCCTAATGCATATAATAGTCCAGTTACTACACTGACTCCATGTCCACTTCGACATACACTCATTGGTGCAACAAATGCCCATCGATCATCTCCAGGGTAGTATCTCTCTACAAGGAAATGAAAAAAATGTTAGCCTATGAACAGTTGTTGCCCTCTTCCTGTAGGTATAGCATTCCCTCCCCATTTTTTCTTGCATGGAGACAGGTGGATGGCTGACATAGCTATTATATTCAATACTTGATTTGGAGCTAGCAGATTGCAGATGGCTGGGAATTTGTTGATGAAATGGATAGAAAAGATGGCAGCATGCTATGTTGAGTTATGCAAGCACACTGGAATTATTGTAAGACAAGAAAAGAAAAGTGTTAGGAGAGGCCCAAGGCATAGCCTGTATTTTTCAACACTTATTGAGCTTGTTAGGGTTGAGATATACCTGATGTACTTAGATTTGAAGTACCATCATATCCACCAGTTGCATATAGCCGCCCATGAAGAGTGGCCACACCCACGCCCCCTCTACGTGCCCCCATTGAGGCTGTGTAAGTCCACTCATTTATCTCAGGATCATAACGTTCTACTGTTTTAAGGTAATTTACTCCATCATGTCCACCAACTGCATAAAGATATCCTAACAAGAACACCAAAGGAAATTTGTCAATAAGTTACACTGTTAAGACTTTAGAGATCAGTTGCCATATCCATTTATTTAGGCTTAGAGCATGTTATATAATAAAAGTATCAGATAATTTGCTTTACTAATACTGACAGTATTTTCTCAATTAGAGGCCAGGGGTTTTTATTTATAAATCAGCCTTGTAGGCCTGCCCTAACTGTCTTTCTTTGAACCTGGCTGTTATTTGTGTACTGGCACTTATTTTTTGACAGGAACAGAAACAGCCGGAACAGGAACAATAGATTATTAACTTTATTTCTAGTCAGTTTTCTAGATGAAAACATTATATCAAGTCAGATTGGGTGACCGCTGTATTACCTTCAAGAAATGCCAGGACCCAAAATACTAATGCCTGGGGTATTATTTAAACTTCAGCCTTGCAGACCCAATGTTTATTTGAACCTGGTGTTTATTTGTGTCCTGGCTTTTAATCAATAAAATTTGGTGTCTATGATTTTTGTGAGCACCGGATATTCAACTGACTTTATTAAGGGAGCTAAGTGCATATAGCCTCTTCTCCAAGCTACTGCTTTCAATGGGTATCTTGTGGTGACAGAGAAGAAGAGGGAAAACTGGGAATATGTAGTCCTATCACCACAGGATGCCCAAGTGGTGCTTGTTGAGGAGGATAAGTTGGATAGTGGCATCTTTTTGATAAATCCTTGTCTAATGCCTGGACAAAATGATTATTTTATACAATAATGTTATCCAGTGGAAAAGAGAAGAATTCATGACATGTGCTATCCATTTATTTTGGAGCTGACCTGGGCCATATAAAGTAATAACAGTAAAGATTATTGACCTCAGGGCAAAGAGAGGCTACAGTACCATTTCATTACAAAATAAGCTATCCTGAATTGGTACCTGGATTTGTAGATGTACTAGGTAGACCTAAGTCACAAGCAGTCAACACTCCAACAGCAACGTGTCTTCTTCTGTTTTTCATACTAGCCACATACTTCCATTGGTCTGTGCTTGGATCATATACCTCTACAGAATCTAAGACAGTATTGCCATCATAGCCCCCAACAGCATATAGTTGACTACCAATGACACCAACTGCTACATATCGGCGTGGATTATTCATTGGAGCTACAAACTTCCATTGCTTTGTAGTAAGGTCAAAACATTCTACACTATAAGAAAAAGAAAATGGTGAATGCTCTACATCATTATGACATTATTAGTAACAAGAGCAGATTTCATATGAGTGTGAAACAGACCGCATCATGCCGTGACCGTGTCAGTGCCGTGTTGTCTCTAAAAACATTTGAAATTCCTGCTGTAAGCATGCCGTGACCATGCGGTACCATTTTCACACTGATATGAAATCTACTCTATAGTTAGAGTGATTTGTGAAAAATAGATAACTATATAGTGAGTACTATTTAATGTGGCATGGTTGGCCAACTGAGTTTGTTTGAAGTGCTGTTCCCTACCATGCCACAAGGGTCTTTTTCTCCAGGTTCTCCGGCTTTTCCTCCCTTGGCAAAAATCAACATGTGAGTTGAGTGAATTGTATGGAAAACATTTAATATAGAGGTAGTGAGTGTGAGAGTATAGTGTTCCCTAATTAGTGCACAAGTGCTAGAAGACATGGACACTTAAATAAACAGATATTATTATTATTATCTTTATTATTCTTATTATAAATATTATTGATAGAAATTCATTATTATTATTATTATTATTATCATTGTTAAAAACAAATTAAGAAAACAGTCAACTAAAATTGCCTTTTTTCATTGATTAATCAAATGATACATTATATAATGGATGGGAGTGATCAAGACTGTAGAAATAAAAAAATCAGAAAAGATGGCATAATAATGGACAATAACAATAGGAAGAGAAACTCAATGATAAATTAAACACACTTCACACAGTCAAGTCCCTCCTTCTCTTTGATAATAGACTGATTTAGCTTGGCTCAATAATATATTTCCAAGAGGCCTGAATCAGGAAACTTTCAAGCAAGCTACAGATATCACCAGTTTAGACTGCTTTATAAACATAACTTTCTATACATAGCATTATAATTTGATGGTCAAAAAACACTAACCTGTTCAAGTAAGAAGTGCCATCATGTCCCCCTACAGCATACAATTTATTATTCAATACAGCAACACCAACACCACTCCTTGCGACATGTGTAGGGCTCATTAGCCTGACTTTACTACTGAGAAAGTCATAACACTCAACTGTTTTTACTGAATGACCAGTAGAATCCATGCCACAAATACTATATAAAACTCCTAGGGTAGATTGTCTTGGTTTTATACTTTTTCCTGATAGCATTCTGTCTGGAAGTATGTGGTAATTTTTGGCCTCATCTAATAAATTCCTGCAATTTATATCCTGATGAATGAGTTCTTCTTTTTCAACTTGGTCGACAAGAAATTGGGGAGAGAGAAGTGGGAGACGTATCTCTTCAATAAGTCCTGGCAAATATTCTTTCCTATTCTCTACTTCTTGTTTTGTCCATGAAATTAATGCATTATAAACATCTTCTTCACATTCTATATTCAACTGTTCACTAGAGAGCAAGACAGCTAAGTCCTCTTTAGGAAGGAGTAAGAATTCCTCATTCCTCACTACATCTATAAAATGTTCATTGATAAACTTTTCTGAAGCTTGTCTAAGTCCAGAGCAAGAGTGTGCATCGGCAAATGATCTTATTCCAAGACAATTTGAAGGATGAAGTTGACGTTGCAGAAAATCTGAACACGCTTGTTGTAGTGATGATAGTTGGAAGAGAGAACACGCATACATTAAAGCTTGGACATTGTCTGTCGTGATATCAAGTTTACCCGTGTAAGCAAAATCAATGAGACTTTCAACAGCATCGCTATCAACGTCTTTGAGGGTCACAGTGTCTTCAAAGCTTTCAGCAAGTCCTCCAGTGAACATGGCCTGGAAGTACGAACTGAACGAAGCTAGGACTAGACGATGGGCGGGCATTTTTTTCTTGTCCACACAAATTGTCACATCACATAGCTGCACTCGTCTCCTTAAATCATCCATCACCATCAACGCTTTAATCCCGTGTTTACTACCAGCTTCGTATTTAAAGACATCTTCATCTTTACGAGGCTTTCCTTCATGTAACACTCTATCGAAATCCATTGTCGAGGGGATGTACTCTATAGGGTCAAGATTCTCTAAAACCGTAACAGCGTGACGAACTCCTGCCACTTTACTCGTTATTTATCTGCTGAGCTTCTTATGCAAATCTTGTACATCACTTCTAGCGTCATAGGGAATTAATAATGTACAATGCGAGCACAATATGATCAACAAAGTGGCTCAGTTTACGTCAAAGTTGCCTTGACGTTATTTAATAAAGACCATTCGATTTGCTGTCATTAGCCTGGGGCGTAAAGGATTAGCCACAAGGCTTTTGAGTGCTATTTGTCGTTACGTTGATCCAATTATCATTCGCGTCTTTACAGATAGGAGCAATTGGTCATCTAAAATTTAGAGTGACGGATCAGAGAACATTACATTACGTCCGCCATTATGTAACACAGGTAACCCAAACCTATTTAGCTACGTGTAGGTTCCAGTCTCTCTCTCTCTCTCTCTCTCTCTCTCTCTCTCTCTCTCTCTCTCTCTCTCTCTCTCTCTCTCTCTCTCTCTCTCTCTTTCTCTCTCTGCAAGAAACAAGTTATTTGAATTTACTATTTTTTCAAATTATAATCAAAGTTTTGCAGAATGTCTGTAGGTTATGACAAAAACTCATGAGAATAAGAAATACTGCAAATATTTAATTTTCATTTTTACTTTTTTTGTCTTAATATTTTGACAATCTTAGGAAACTCACTTTACAGGTCAGGTCCTAAATATATATATATTTTTTTCATATATATATATATATACAAAACAAGCATGCAGTAAAACAATAAGCATTAATTTTGAGTTTAGTAAAACTTTTTCCACTTTATGGTGGTTTTCCTGTGTATTTCTCAATCCTGTCATGTGACATCTAGTCAAATCGTGATTGGTTGATACCCCAAAGCTTCGCTAGCAACCGAGCAGACGGACGAAATACAAAACAACCGACCAAGAACAGTCCAGAGATCTCTGAGAGATCTCGTCCTTTTTGACTGAATATGACTAAAATTTAGCCGAAAATCTATATGAAAGGGATTTTAAGCAAAGTGCTATCCTCCATACGTTGGACTGCTTGACGATAAATACAGAAAAACACAGTTACCCACGACTCGGTGAGTTTGTGAGCTGAAGAGAATAATGGAAGTTTTTATATTTCTTCTGTTACTAATTAAGACTTGTAAAAGTCTGTTGTGAGGTAGTTTCACTGGAGTTACAGGTTTTGTTGGATTAATATGTAACCTTCAAGCTACCTCCTCCCAAGATACGTTAATCATATTAACGAGGTGGTTATCGTGTTGATTTTCTCATTATAAAACAGTAAATTACTCGATAACTATTTACATAATCTCTTTTACCTGGTACTGTCCTATTAAACCCAGTCGAGATTCTCTATGTTGTAGATAAGAGGTGGCAGTTCATGCTCAGAGTACTTTATACTTGTTCAGACCCAGCTACTAAGATTTATTGACACATCTCGGCGTGAATGTCAATTACCTCACTCATAAATGTATTTCAACTTATAATAATCGACTTATAATAATCGACTTTATATATTATTACCCACATGTGTAAGAGAGACGTTGAAATTATGGCAAAACACTCAGTATGCATGTTAGTTAGACTTATGGAAATGCAAGAAGGAGGCTGCATCTACATCTACATACATTGTCTGCAGCAAAAACTATATGCAAAGTGCACAGTTATCACACTAACTTTTAGTCTTGATTCATTGATTGATAATTTGATTATCAGCAGCCCGCCGATTTATAGCTTCTGTAGTGCAAGTGTTGATCACTTGTTTTATAATGCAGCCAACCATAATATTTCCTTTTTCTCAAATTGGATCAGTACATTTTAGTATGTGACTGTTTTAAAAACACCTTTTACATTTTGACAAAGAACATCAGTGGTTGATATTTGGATACAATTTTTGTTCGTGCATCCTATAGCACAAAGCTCAAAAGTATGACCAATTATAATGTATTGTTTTACACTAAGCAATCATCCAATCAGCCATGGGAATTCTCTTATCTTATCTCTTATCTAAGTGCTAATTGGAGGATGGTAAGACAAAAAGTTTGCAAAACATTAACAGTGGTCCCAGTTATGAGCTTCGTACATGAGTTTATATAGTCATACAAAATGTGCTATTTTCAAGTGTATCATACCTTAGGGGATGTTCTGATGTAGTTTGGTCTGGGATGATCCCCATATATATACCTTTTAGAGGTCAAAATCACTGTTAACTTTTAGGGTTAAAATTCATATATGGGCATTAATAGTACTTTTATGAAAATTGGTACCTCCTTTTACATAAAAATGAAAAATTTTCATTTCCTAATAATCATCCCTGACATAAATATATGAGATTCACCCCACCCCAAAAAAATAGATTGAAACACTTCTAGGTCTTATACATGTACATTCTCTGGTCATTGTGTTTGAGGGTATAAATATCATCTTTTACCTTCATTGACCTGAAGTAGCTCTTTTAGGGATATACATGTTTTAATTGTAAGGAAAAACATGTGGTGTAAATATATCCCCTTAAAATGAAATGAAAAAATATAAATGAAGGATGTAATCTAAATTCCCTTAATAAAACTTTCTAAGTGGTGACATCCTTGACTGTTGGCATTTTGAATTTCTTTGGTGGTTTGTTTTTTTCAAGCTGTCTATATTTCACCTATATCTTCTGTTTACAATTAGATCATACCATCAAAGGCTGATCTACAATGAAAAGCACAATGAATGGTCATCTCAAAGACACAAAGTCAACCTCCACTGTACCAAGTAAGAGTGAGCGCTTGAACTCACCAAACACAAGCAAATGGGAGCCTGATGTCAGAATGATGATGTCAACAAATCAGTGGTTAAAGGTAATTATTAGTGCATTAATAGGACTTCCTGATAAAATACAAGTTATATAATCCTACCATTTGATAGTTAATGGTGGGTCTAAGAGTTCTGCAATCTGCAAATAGTGTTTGTGTTAAGGAGAATGTTTTCTCAATGATGAGCAATTATAATGTCAATAAATGAATGAATGAACAATAATAGTCACATTTACAAGTAAATGAAGAAACTAATTCCTATTGACCTATTACAATCTATTTCTAGGTCCATGGATTAAAGAAACGTAAGCTGGACATGGCTCAAATTTTGCCTTCTATTGGCTTTAGACATTCAGATGGTAAGCTATTTAATAAATAATACATTTGAGTGTCATGTGATAGAAAGATGCCTCACACTGCCCAGTAAAACTTAACTTGAAACCGCAGTACATATATAAGTAGCCGTGCTAACAGAAAGTGAAGTGCTGCAAGCTGTGAAGGACAAGTCGAGTTCAGAGCTGGTCTATAAACACGCCACACATGACACACAGGAATCCCACTGCAAGATTAGTGTCACTGCTCGCTTTGCTCGCAGCAACAACAAGTAGTCAGCTGAGAGAACTTCGGTCAAGACTACAAATTGCAGATTGTGTTTATTCCTAGTAATATGTCATAGTGATGCTTACTAACATTAAAAGCCTTTATCATTATGTGCCAACCTTAATATTGATTGATTGTTTTTCCAAAGTTTTCAATTTACTCTAACTTTTGAATTTTGTATCAGACTATGTACAACCACTACAAAAACCTGTCCGAGCAAGATACTGTAAAGGGCTTTTTACTCAAGTCCCCTACAGAAATGGCTCTGTTTATAATGTAAGTCTATTGCACTGTAATGTTGGTAGAATTACCATCAACTTGCCAAGTAAATATTAATATTGTCATTAAAGGTGATTGCAAGTAAAGATAAGCTTCAGGCATTGGAAGAACAGTTAAAACAAGTTATAAATTTGTACAAAAGACGTTTAGAGTGGCTTACTACTGAAAGGTAAGAAGAGAAAAAATCAGTGTATTGTATTTACAGAGATGCTAGAGACTTCATTCAGTGGAAAGAATAACTTATTTATAACTTTAATTTGATGAGGAAAAAGAAATAACCCAAGGGCTTCAATAAGATTTGAAGTAGGCAGCTACCCAAGGTACATGTATAATAGCTGGCTGCAGTTTCATTTATATGTGAGGTTTGGTTTTTCCTAACTTAGGTGGAGAGACAAAGTAGTTGGTGCAGGTATACTGCCAGTAGCAACAACGGCGTGCAGAATGGTTGAGACATTGTGCCCTAAAATTGACATTCTTTGATATTATACCCACCATGTAAGTCGTGGAACCGCCATATATTCTGAATCCCCCTCCCCCCGACACAATGTTGGTTGGGTCAAGTGTTGGACCTATCAGGAATCTCCCCGGCCTACTCAACATTGAGAGAGGGGGGAAGGGGGAGTATAAAACAGGGTTGGCTAATTAAGGCCAAAATTGGGACAGTGTCTCAACAGGTTCTGCACGCCGTTGAAGCTCCTATTGAAACCCCTGATAGCTTGAGAAGTTACAATGCACCACTGTTTGCATTTATAATTATGTACCAGAGCTTTTACCTTTAAGATTTGAACACTTTGTTGACTTCATGGTAACATATCACCCTGGTTACCAGTCACAATTGTTGTCTTGCAGGGTGCATAATCAATATACAAATCTGTGGTAATTGATGGCTCTACAAAAATAACAAAAATACAGTGAAAATTTGAATAATAATATTGTAATTCTGATCAAATATCAACATGAATTGTTTCAGCCGTCGAGTCTTTGGTGTGATAGAAGAGAGGTGTATTTCTATAGTACTTGACATAGATGTAGCGTCAGATACTCAATTTGACACCTACCGACATGCATTAATACAAGTCATTAAGGAACAAGTGATGTTTATAGCCAAGTTAAATCTTATCCGATGTGCTGCTGACATGCATCTTTGGCAAGAACATGCTGTATGTGTCACACTTGATAGTATGGAGGATGCTCTTGATTGGATATGGAGGCTAAACAAAATTGTACCCAGAACAACTACTTGTACTGTTGAAGCTATTACTAAAGCTATAAGTGATGAACATGTAAGTTTTGAAATATATGAATACTGTGTTCAATAACCAAAGCACAATGATTCATGAAGAACTACAGTGTTTGCAAGTATATGGATGGAGTTGTCACTTGGAAATCTCACACAAATTTCACACTCAATGACACAAACACAGTAACATATTTATTATTTTTCCATGTGATAACTCCATCCAATTTTTTTCCAAAAACTAGTGTTGTTTATCTATGTCTTCTTTTCCACAAGGTTGAGGCTGTCTATATATTTACTGAGGGAACAGCATCAGATGGATCATTTGAACTGCTTAAAAGAAAGGTACACTTTGTATACACTCAGTTCATAGAGAAAAGGGGGAGGGGAGGAATACAAATCATGGTGTACATAAGTGCCTATTGTATTGTAGGTTAGTACAGTAGGTCCAGTTTTTTCTATTATTTTGTTCAGAATTTAATGTTGCATGTTTTATCTACAGATACATGACAGCAGAGTACCTGTTCATGTAGTTTCCTTCAACTGCAACAGTCCTTCAACTATCTCATATTTCAAAGAAATTGCAAAAGATACACATGGCAGGTATGTAGGTGTTAAAAAATGCTTTATTCCAACATTTTTTCATCAGAAAGCTATCTGTGTGCTCTAGATATCTACGAAAATAAGAGTGAAAGGTCAGAAAGGAATGTGATGTTGTACTATATGGTCACATCCTTGGAAACCTGGTTATTACTTTTGTCACTTGTTTCTTGCTTCCAGAAAAAATAACCTTGAGAACATTAGCCAGGGCCATTTATATGGGACCAAATAACCTTATATAACTTATAAAGCATAAAACTCTTCATATAAATGGCTCTTTTAGTCTAAGGTGAACCTTATTGAGGAACAGCATTCTGAGCTGTAATTCCTGAAGATGCATGTGTAATGAAAACTGTCTCTTTTTATTTATTATTTTTATTCATTTCTGCATTTTTCAGATTCCATGCATTTTCAGTTGGTGATGAATACAGTGATACATTAGCAAGTTTCCAGAAAACCATGGATGATGACAGTAATGGTACCCCAAATGGGCGTGGCAGGGGTGATGGGATGCCCTCTCTTAAGCTAGGTGTAGGAGTTCGTGAGGATGTTATCAGTCTCTGGCAAGAACTTGATGAAGCAAGGAATGCTTTAGCTGAGATTCAAGCACTACAAATTGAAATCTCAGACCCTAAATCAACTCCAAGTAAGTGAGCCTGTATATAAACCACACTTGATTCAAAGAGGTTGTCTGATACAAGTCCTAAAACTGACAATACCAAAAAGGAGCATATATATTAGATGTAGAACATAACTCGGTCTTGGATTTCTTCTTGATTTTGAACATCAACAAACAGAAGGGTGAAGGAAGCAAGATGTGGACTGTGTTGATTTTCATGGTGGTTTCATAGGTTTAGTAATTTTTACTCATATTCCCTTTTTGATCAGTCCCTTGTTTTCTAGACCCTTTGTAGGAGCAATGATGGCACAGTTGGTTAGTGCATGGCCTTTGGTGCGAGAGGTCCCTAGTTCGATCCCCAGTCCTGACCTTGCATCCTTCTTTCCACTTCTTTCCATTCTGTGTAGCTTTAGTTAGCTTTAAATACCCTGAAAATGGAGCATTGGTGGAGAGAGGCATTGGCCTCAAGTTTATCAGTGTACAACTGTTATGAGCTACCAATGTTAAATAAGGTTGCTTTACCTTTTTCCCTTTACCTTTGTCTGACATTTTGTTTTTTGAAATAGCTGAATACAAACTAATGATATGCACTCTTCATTAGCCAAGCGTTTCACTTGTACATGTAGTTATTCCATGAGAAAGGCATATCAGTGCTCATATATTGTAAAGTACTAATATATTTCATCTATTCTAATTAGTTTCCACAGCTCAACCTCCCAAGGATATGAGAAATGAAACAGCAAGGCCAAAAGCTAGTGCTAAAAGTGAGCTTTACATGAGTTCTAAAGAGTGGCTAAAGGTAATGTATTCAGTCAAGAGACCATAGTATTATGGTCTCTTGATTCAGTGTGTGATACTGCCATTGTAGTAGGTTGATTTCCTCAAACACAAAACTAAACCAAGGAGTATACCCAACATTATCTGACCAGAAATAAGGACATCAGCAGGAGTAATAGAATAAGTAATAGAATGGGTTTGAAAAGGCATCAATGGCTTTTGTTTGGATGATATCAACTGAAGTAGAATTCAATTCTACTTCAGATTATTCCAGAGGGTATTCCAGTGGAATACCCTCTTTTTAATTAGATTCAAAAGTCGGTGTGTTCAGATTTTCTCTGCAAAAGCAGCTCCTATTATTGTCATTATCTATCAAATAGTGTTAACACATGTTTGTCTTTGTAGCGTCATGGTCTTAAAAATCGTAAACTTAGTTTCTATGACCTTCTACAAACGCTTGCTTTCAAGCACTGTGATGGTGTTGTGGATATTCAACGACCACCTGAGGAACATGGCAGCGATGCAGTAAGTGGTTACAAAAAACATTAGTCTAAGCACATATTTTTGGCTTTGGTGTTTCCTGGCTAAAATTCGAAAAAGCACAATGCAACTCAAATATCATAACTTGTATTCAAAATATACCACACCAAACTGCATATTTCGGCTTTGTATATATCAGAATTTGCAGCTGGCCAGTCAGCGTAGATGTTGTTGTTGAAATAGGTGTACACAGGTCACATGGGAAACAAATCTAAAATGCTGCACACTCAATGCAACTTTCCCCGCAATGTTACGTGCAACAGAAGTGCACCATTGTGAACTCGTGTAACAGTTGCAGGAGTTCGACATTTGCAATGTTGCACATGAAGCAAAGAAATAACGATGGTTGCAGCTCTGCATTTCATCCCGTTAGTAATCTTTGGAAACTTGGCTGCACAGTTACACATTGATTAGTAAAACTGTTAGTAGATTTGTTGGTGATTCAATGTATACTATATATATTAAATGATTTACGACATGTTTTCAGATTGTCCGTCCAAAGTTGATCAACGCTCGTTACTGTGACAAGTTTGCACATGTACGATGGAAAGATGGCAGTATAATGCACGTACATGTTAGTGGTCCTGTACACAGAAACTATGAACAAAGAATGTTATCAGCACTAGACTCGTACAGGAAAAGGTTTGTGGTATTGTGATCGTTTAGAGAACTATATGTATATTTGATACATGATATGACACTGCATCGCCGCGCGTGTTTGACTTGCCAGAAATTCGTTTTCTTCTGTTTTTTGTTTGTTTGTTTTTTGTTGTTGTTGTTGTTGTTGTTGTTTTGTTGTTGTTGTTTTGTTTTTTTACAGTTCGTTTGTTCTTCTTTTCACACGTACACAATCATCAAAACCGAACGTTGAAAACACTCTAACTTAGGCCAAGTTCAGACGTCGAACTTTTGCCGCGTCGAATCTAATTGTTGCATTTTGTAGATGAGAAGTGCGGCGTCTGAACCTACTGTATTTGACAGATTTGATTAAGTGTTAAATTGAAAAATTCAGTTTGAATCAAATTTGTCAAATTCATTTGGTTCAGAAGCCGCACTTCTCATCCACAAAATGCAACAATTAGATTCGACGCGGCAAAAGTTCGACGTCTGAACTTGGCCTTACTCTCCAAAATGAGAGTAGCAAATAGGGAAAAAAATAGAGTATAAAGTTGTAAAAATGACTTCAAAATGTTGTTACTTCTTATTGATGGCGGACTTGAAAGTTCATGTAAAATGCTGTAGATTGATCTAGATGGATATACTTCGCAAGAGTGTAAAACAAAGTTGCGTCTTTAAACGAATGGAGGTGAACAAAGCATATGTGTTGAAAAGAATGAAGAAATTCTCAAAAGACAATAATTATGACATGTTATAAAGTCTTGATTTCAAGTATTGTCGTATTTTAGGATTGAGTGGCTGCAACAAGGTAGTCGCGAGTTGTTTGGAACAATAATTGAAGACCAAGTCACCATTCTTATTGATACCTCAGCGTCCATGGCATCACGTCTGTTCTTGGTCAAAGACAAATTATATCGTTTAATGCAGGTATGTGGTTCCATGCACCACCATGAACTTGAGATATTCAAGCTCGTAGAGGAAGAGTGATTTGATGTTGAGAAAGCCTTATCGATTGAGAGATTCAGTTATCAAATCTCTTGTTTCTTGTCAGGAACAACTCCGTCATAAAGTCAAGTTTAATCTCATGAAGTTTGACACCAGAGTACAAGCATGGCGTGATAGACTTGTTGATTGTAATACACATGTAAGTGAACTGAACCTTTGTAAACTGAATGTGGTTTATTTCATCTCCATCAAGTGTTGGAAAGACTGGAGAGAGGGAGAGAAGGGTAATATTTTACGCATAGACGTTTATACATTGCCCGTAAAGCCAAAAACTGGTATCTTGTGCCACAGATACAGTAACATTTCGGGATGTTTTGTGGTACTACTGCCACGCGTCTTCACATCCATGCGATGGTCCCTTGAGAAATGACATTCCCCTCAAAACGTTGACGACGAAAACGTTGAGCGGGTTGTGTGTCCGGGTCTGAGGAATAAAAATGATAAGAAATGTGCGGCGTTGCAATTTAATGAAGTCTTGGTTTGTCAAGCAATATGTTGAAGTTTTGTGGTTATCCATTTTAGAATCTTGACAACGCCTGGCAGTGGGTGAAGGGTCTAAGTACTGGTGGATCTACCAATACACTAGCAGCTCTTAAACAAGCGTTAACAGACCCTCAATGTCGTGCAATCTACCTCCTTACTGATGGTCGACCAGATCAGGTAAACAGTGATTGGTTAGTTCTATATTAGTTTCAACTAAGTAGTCAGCCATCTGAACATATATTTCAAATGTAGATATCATCAATTGGAGTGGAAATAGTGAACTCTCTTGACACCTCCCGCTAGAACATGACTAGTGTATTAATAGGGCGTAGAAATCTTTAGTGTTTTTCTCCGAATACAGGATTGGGCATCAGTTTTTCACCCTCACTCAAAACCAAATGCTTACAAAAATCATCACGTGGCTTAATGTTCGTTATGTTTTCGTACACACTTCGGCACACTTTGCGTACAGCTAACATCACTGAAGGCCTTACATACTCCATCATTTACGACTTTTCTTTAGACTTTGGACTTTACCCCACGAAAGCAAATTTTCCTTAGTTAAAAAAATATTTGTTGTTCATTTCACAGCCTCCAACTTCCATACACGCCCAAGTACACCTACTCGACCCAGTCCCCATTCATACTATCTCGTTCAACTGTGCTGATAGCGAGGCTAATGAGTTCTTGTGTCAGCTGTCTTCAGCTACTGGAGCCAGGTATGTATCTCATTAGACAGCCTGAAGCACAGGTAGCCCAAGCTCACTATTTGTCTCAATTTACAAGAGAATGTATGGGGATTTTTGAACCCTCAATAAACGACTCAAATTGTAATAAAATTCAACAAAAACTTATCAGTGTCTTGCTTTATTCCTCTTTAGTCCCCTGACGGCGGTTTTAGAATCGAACTCACGGTCATGGTTAAAATAGTTTGTGTCACGCCAGTTTTCGTACCCATTAGGGATCAAAATATTTCCCGAGGATCTTCCCCGTCCATAATATATGAGAAGGGGGTGGGGATACACTTATTTCAAAACACGTTGTGTGATGACTGAAATGCCTTAAGCTTTATAGCAGTGTGTATTGTGTGACCTGCAGATTTGTTTAAAACTGTATGTACGTACATAGAGTGCAAAATCGTGAAATGGCAATTCTTTATTCGTAGGTTTCACTACTTCTCAGAAGATGGCTACGACATCAATGGACCAAAACCATTTGAGGTAAACAAAGACGTTTGTAGTGCTCAAGAATCCATTTCTTGAGCACTTTCCTCAAGTTTTTCTTTATTTTAGAGCGAAGACCTGAGGCTGTTGCGAGAGGAGATCGACAAAGGCTTAGCAGATCTTAAAAAGATTGCAATGCTACGAAACGAGTGTGCGCAATTGGACTGGTATGGCTCTAACAATGGAAGGTGCTCCAAGTATGTACTATAACTAATTCAAACTGTTGTTTTATTTCAAAAACACTCTGTAACTGTTGTAAACAAATTAGTGGCTGAGGTGGTGCTGAGGCAGCCTCTGTAGGGTTTTCAGTAAAAAGGAGGCCTTTGTGGAGGAGTGGTCGTCGTAGAAAAGTGGCCATTATAGAGAGATGGTTGTTACAGAAACGTAGCATTCGAAGAAGAAGTGGCCCTTGTTCGACAAGTTGTAAGATATACGGTCTGTCAGCGAGATTGCATGCATGTGCTGTTCAATGGCTTTAATGAAAGTAAGCTACATAATTCGTGGTTATTTATCAAGCGATTGTTTTAATCTAGAAGTCATCCAAGGTCTGCTACTGGTCCTAGAAGACCCACTTCAGCGAAGACAAGAATGGTACCATCACCTCCTTCTACCATACGTCCCTCAAGTGCTCGCGTACGTCCAACGAGTGCGCGCTCTCTGCCTGGGAATACCAGTATTACACATAGTAGTTTTAAAGACTATATTGTGACCAGTGCAACTAAGGACATTCCTGAACACAAGACAAAAAGCAAACGTTTTCAGGTGTCTGAAACTCGTTCAAGTCAGCTGAGGCTTAATCTTAGAAAGCAAGCAAAGAATGATTGGATGTTGGCTGAGACTAGACAGTACTTGAGTAGAAAACCAGAGAAAACTAAAACTAGAGGTTAGGGAATCATTTCTTTATCCTTTTTCTCGGTGACGTAAATACATGCAACATACACATAGTATACATTATTCTGCTGCTTGTCTTTTCTCAAAACTTTGCGTTAATTGCATCATTGGGTCTACGTATATCACTTGCGCTTGTTTAAGTCGACAACTAGACAAGCTTATCCACTGCCTTTGAACAGTGAAGGCTATCCATCGCTAAGTTTAGGGACTTATAGCCATTGAAACATGAATTGATGCAACTCCTCTTGTCACGTTGTGCACAACTTTGGTGTGGAACTTTTGCTGCAGCGTATTTGCAACTTTTTTGAGAGCGAAGCCCAGTTCTTTGTTTACAAAGATCGATTTTAATAACCATACCAAATCCCAAACGTTGCAGCTATCGGTACTTCATTTCTTTACTACGTGATCCATTAACAAAACGTTGAAGAAGTAGAACTCAAATCTTTTCAATTGTTCTCGTTTCTGTAATAGTTGCACTAAGAATGGACAAAGTAGGCACTGCTGTTGCGCGCGGCCTTTAAGGGCAAGCACTATCATTATAAGTTAGAGAAGAAAAACAAAGCCAGCTAGGGATGAGTTAGCAATGAAGAATAGTACATAATGGAGAGACTTAAGGGGAGTCGTAAAGTACTAACTTAGTGTCCATATATACGTAAGAAGAGACGGGCACTTCTAATGAGCACAAACTAATTCATCCTTGTTGGTATGCTTTTGCTCAAACCACAACTTCGTGGTATTGAATGCTTTTCTTTACTTCTTTTCTTAGGTCGCACAAGAAAAAGAAAACCTGTGTCAACTCAAGAAGACGATGAGTAAGTTTTGTTTACAAGTGATACTACCACTACTATCTTGTCTTCTATAAATGTTTGCACTGATCTTTTCCATACAACATTTATCACTGTTGATCCTATTCATCAAGCGGCAAATTGGACACCAATATTATAAACTGCACCTCTCGTCTCTTAAACCATGAAGGGCTCATACCCTAATCTTTTCCGGTGCACCATTAAACAATTAATAATGAAACTTTTTCACCTGTTTATTTTTTGACAGCTTCCATGATGTATCCGTTAAACAGTAAGTATAAAATCGCAAGAATCGCACAAACTACGTTTGTGGAACAGGAAATTGAAAAGTTCATCTTAGGGACCCGTCATTATTTATCTCCTGGGGGTGTGTGTGAGGATTTAAGGGGGGATCACTCGATTTCAGAAGGCAAAAAGGGGGGACTAGTTACACCTAAAGACCCTCTAAGGGGGGGATCATTTGTCATAAACAAGTTGGCTCATCAAAGTTAAAAATTAAAAGTGCATTTATTTTGAATACCTGGATATGTTACGTACAAATATCGGTATATTACAAGGAATCGACCTCACGTTTATTCATATTGAACTGAGATCCCTGATAGAAAACTAGCGAGAAAAGATTCTTAAGACAATATTTGCAAATCAAAAGTACTATAAATTGAAAATTTTGTTTGTTGTAATTGTCCATAAGTTTATATGACGTAATATGTAATATTAGTTGATTAAAGATCAAGTTCCGCGTCATCCCCATCATCCTCGTCGTCTGTTTCTCCACTACTATCATCTACAGCTTCATCATTTGTGTCATCTACTTCGCCCTGGTCATTGCAACTGGTCGATGCTTCACCTTTTGCTTTCAATATCGCCGCTACCTCCTGCAGACGTTCCGTTAATTTCTTGGTGAAAACACCTCTTTCTATCAGCCACATCAATGGGTCTAGGTGTAGACGTTTTACAAGATTTTTGGTGAAGTCTGCGTTGATTTTCTCAACAGCAGTGAAAGTTTTATTCTCTTGAATAAAGTCAAAAATCTTGGAGACGACTTCGATGGATGTCAAATTCCCCAGCAGAGAACGAGCTCTTTGCTTGAGTCGTTTATCCTTTGTTTTCATTATCTTTCTTCTATTTTCCTTCTTTCTTCTTGAAGAAGACGCTCTACTCGTGTGAAGAGGAAACCTCTTTAGCAGTTCGATGTGGGTGGTCGTGAGCTTCCTAGAGTTGGTTGATGGATGATGATGAAACAGCAATGATCTTGTCATCGCTGATCTCGACGAAGACAAGTGCTACTTATACTTATACCTGTACTTTACATTTTGTACCTGAAGGAACAAGTAACCAAAGTAGCAGTTTACTCATAAGGAGGACTAATTAGTCTTAGAAGAGGCATTTGGTCCAAAAACAAAGACTGTAAAGTATTTTGATAACATTCAGAACTGGTTATGTTTCGGCCTATTCTGACAAGAGGGGGGGGATCACAAAATTTGCCAGCCCTTATGAGGGGGGATCGGTAAAACGTTCAAACCTTTTGGGGGAGGATCAGATCAAATGTTTTATAACTGTGATAAAATCCTCACACCCCCCCCAGGCGATAAATAATGACAGGTCCCTTATTGTTCGACAGATGGCTGAAGGAACATGGCTTAGTAGCTCGTAAGCTGACCATACTGGACGCTCTCTCTCCTACACTTATTCCACATACCACTAAATATGTTCCTATACTGGATAAACACATCTTGTCCAAAGTCTTTGACCAGGTATGTTTCTTTAGTCTTTGTTTAAGGTGATTTGGTAATAGAGAGGAATAGGAGGCAGTACGGTCGAGTGGTAAGTGCGTCGGTCTCGCAATCCGGTGGTCCCGGATCGAGTCCCCGCTCTGGCCACTAGCTGAGGCTGAATTTGTTCCGGGCAACCCCTAGTTCAAATTCCATGCTTGTAATAGCCAACTGGTTCGCCTTCTTGCTAGCCTGCGTTGCTGGCGGTCTGCGGTTTTTGGGCGGAGGAAGAAATGAAAGACCTTCTTCCTCTGCCCAAACGCCGCAGACCGCCAGCAACGCAGGCTACCTCCTTGCCACTTGGGATTCTTATTTGATGGCCATTATGTAAACTACCGGGTCACCAGTAATAATGTTTATACCCTCATTAAATATAGATATTTTTTAGAGCCACAGTCATTCATTTAAAGGGCTTTAGTACACATTCGATATAAATACATGCAGCCATTTACATTGACAAGAAAAAAAGACATTAAGACTATTACAATATCACGTGACATTTACTGTAGTCCAAATGTCTTTTTCAGCTGGACAACGTTAATGTGATTGACTGTATATTTGTTTGCTTTGTTGCTATTGATCTTTAGTGTTCTGATTTCCCATGTGCTTGTATGTCAGGTTCTTCCCCTAGCGCACACATCGGGAAGTAATCGTGACGAAGTCCAGCTCGTGAATCCTCAGGCTGTTAACTTAAAGGCTTACGAGGCCAAGTTAGAGGATGCTATTAAACTTTATACCAGGTATATGTGTATATTCCTATCATAAGTAGAATCCTATACTTTATGGTGCATGTGTACCAACCCACGGTTTGTGTAATCAAATAGACACTAAAACATTTCTTTGTCTTCCCATGTAGCAACATTGTGTATATGTATTGATATTTGTATTGCTATGTGTATAGCTAACGGATTTCAATGTTAACCATCAACACTCTGTTTACCTTTCAGGAAACTTGATGAACTCGTTTATTTTGGTTTAAGTGACCAAGAAAGAATTAAGTAAGTCCAGTACACTATGGTTCAAAGATATTTTTCTGGGCTAATTTAGTAATAAATAGAATGACTGACGAGAAGTTTTGTTAACAAATGATATTTCGGACAGTCTCCACTGTCCATCATCAGATAATTTAATTGCTAAAGTCTACAGGTTATGAAGGAGACTGTCCGAAATATCATTTGTTAACAAAACTTCTCGTCATTCTATTTATTACACTATGGTTGTATTTACACTAGCTTTATTGTACTACGGCCGTATTTACACCGGAGTTCTCGAATCTGAGTTGAGTCTAAGTTCCACTTTCCAGTCACAATGGACTTTATTCTGATGGGCGGGTTTCTGATGGGATTGTCTGTGGAAGGGTTTCTCGTTCCAAAATGACTGTATTTTGTTCTGGGTTTCACGTTTATGGAGGGTAATTTTGACTATAAAGTACTGTGTGTTTTACTTCCTTTTGGCTATGCGGACATAACCAGCCGAGTCGTAACTAATTTTTTCCGTCTGTCACAAAATGCAGACGTCTCTATAGCGCATGCTCAGCCTAGGAAGGTCCAGAGTCCGCCAAGTGAACACTCAAACGAGCGTTTATTTCATGAAGATTATCATTACTTTATATTGCTTTTTATTGTCACCACAGGTATCCCGAAGACCGTGTGCCATCGTTCTCTGCCAACAGGGAGTCCATGCTGGAAGACTTGGAGCAACAAGGTTGGCAAGTTACGATGGAAGACATTTTGATGCTAGAAAAAGAGATTGAACAAGCAAACACGTTTTTGGTTCAGTCACAAGATCTTCGAAAAGCCTCTGAACAGGTAAGTTAGCTCTTCTCAGTATGGGTTTTCTGTGTATTTTTTGGCTGAAGATGATCGGTTTGTTTCTCTTCAAAATGGCTTGCCGTTTATCTCCTCTCAACACACTCTACCACCCCTCACCTACTTGCGTTCATGGGCTTGGTTACTCGCCCGAGAGCTTTGGATGTATTCTTAATTGCTTTTTTTCTTCTTGCTTTAGGCTGCTAGAGAAATAGCAGAGCAACAGAGAAAAGCCCGTGAAGAGATGGAAAATAAAAGAATCGAAAAAATTATGTCGAAGGTAAATAAGCAAGGAAATCTTTGAAAATTACTGAGTACACGGACACATTCATTTCTTTTTCAACTAAAGTGCGTTTTCATTTCCCACTTTTGGAAGAACAAAAACCACGTTTAAAACTAATCTGTACGTAGGTATAATATTCCTCATCATTGTTATTCGTGTACGTTAATGTTTTTTACAATGCTAGATATCGGAGCTTTCGAATCGACAGATCCATCTTAAGGGAATGGAAAATGATACAAACGATGAAACCATGTTATCTCCGCGTCGGCGGGTCAAATTGAACTCTTGTAAAATCGTTTCATCGGTGGACAGGACCAGTAATTGTCAAATGTTAACTTAACTCTTTGTCTTATAATTAGAGTGCCTCGATGACATCAGCACCTACTCAGCCCACCCCCCAAGGGAACAAGTATCGTCTTCGTCACCACAAAGTTGTAGCACGTAATGAAATCGACGGGTTTTATTATCCTGGTTTAGTATGCAAGTGTGTCAACTCACGATATGTGGAGGTGGATTTCGATGGTTTTGAAAGACAATTGGTAGGAGTACGATATGTTATTCCTATAGAAGGAGCAAGACCTTGCCCATTGCTAAAGGTAAAAATATATCATAATCGAAATGTTATCTCACTAATTAAACTTGGACAAAGTGTTTTATTTAACAAAAGGCTCGTTTACACGGGCAATATTGTTGTATGAATGCGATGGCGGTGTTAGTATCTGATTAAATTTTTTTCTAATTGTGCCGCAACAAATTACAGCCAAGTCGTTGTAAATTTGAACATACTCGAAATTAACTCGCAGAGAAAATGGACACTCGATGGGCGTGGCCTAATCGTCCGTAAACGAGCTGTAGTGTGTCGTTGGTGTGTTGAATACAATGGAATCCCGTCAGTACAGATCACATTAAAGAACCCCACCCCATAAACTTGAATTTGGATATATTCTTGTTCGTCACCCTATCTGGAATACGCATATTTCCCTTTGAACGGCCCCTTTTTAACCAGTCACTGCTGGTTAACTCAAACCCCCCCTCCCCCCCCCCCCCCCCATATTGACCAATGTTCCTTCATTCGACTAACATTGGTGTTTACCCCGCTCTCTTGAGTGATATTACCTATTCGAGATTTTCGGTTCCCCGGTGTACATCGCATACCAACCGCCCATTTGTTGTTCATTTAATGGTATTTGATCCTTGTCTTTAGGTTGGTGATTATGTTCTAGTACGGACACTCATTCCCCGCGAGGAAACAGACGATCTTTTCGTTGATGGTGGATACGCCTACGTACCGGGCATCGTACAAGTCGTACCCTTGAGAAAGGCTACCGCCTCGAAATGTTACACCATAATGCGTTACAACGGGAAGAAGGTACGTCGAACTTGGTCCACGATAGATCTTTCCATTGGACATAACTTCGTGTGAATACAATCGAACCTCCCATAAACACACAGCAATCCCACAGTCCCTTCTCCTGATAACCTCTACATTTTTAAACTCCCATAAAAGGATACGTTTCGGGAGGGTCAACTATATCATTGAGTTTGATCTTTGAATCAAGGATGATCAACCGTACCTGGATTAGTTTTATACTATTGGGCACTATTAAACTGAAACTGGAAGAATTTTTGTGTTGGCAAATGTAGGCAGGCGGGCAGGTGTTTAATCGAGAAAATACTGCATATGTCTAATGTTACTATACATTTACCTTCTGATAAGAAACGATTGTGTTTTTTGTAGATTACCTCATTACGGAAAGACCTGATAAAAATCTCTAAAGCACGTTACACATTTGCTTGTCGATACATACGAGATGCTTTGATATCAGCCTATAAAGCGTAAGTATGTTGGGATTACAGGACTTATAAATAGGACAATATTAGAGACGCACCCTGTTTAGTCTTTGAGGAACAAAGCCCCAACTTGCTTTGACTTTCGTTCTCTTGAACAACGCATCTGAAAGGGAAGGTGTCAGTTTTCTGTGAAGTGGAGAGGGGGGAAAAAGAAGAGAACGAGTTCGAGGAAATGAGAGACTAAGTTTATTCTTAATTAGTTGTTATATGATCTTAAGTACATGGAAATATTTTTGTCTGTAGGTCTTGTCCATTCGGTTTGTACCCCAAGGGTGTGGATGAAGGGAAGGAGTTAATAGCAATCAATACAGGTTGGTATTGCATACCTTAATTTTTTTAAAGAAAAACTGTTTATAAATTGTACAGTTTTGAAAGTGGTTGCGATAATCGGAGATAATATGGACAGTGGTTGAGATACAGCACTGCATCCTACTATTTACTCTGCTATTTGCGCCGGCGTCGGACGGTGGTGGCAGGTGTTCCATTTATTCTACTAGTTGTGGTGATGACATGCACGTTTACTCTATTTTTATTTACGTGCACGGAAACGGCAGAGAGGATCATGTGACCTTTTTTCTGGAGTCAGCCGAAGTTCACATCTGGCGTACCGTTTAAACGCGGTGAGTCATTTCGCGTTTGCCGTAAATGCCAAAAATCACGATCACGTTAAGTATCAAACGCGCGTCGCCAGGCGCGAAAAAGGCAGGCTGCATGAACTTCTTTGTCCGTCGTCTGCCGTTTCCCGTGTACGTGATGCTTAAGCTCTCTAAACTACAGTTCTTCGTCCCTAACAAATTGCAGACAGTTCTTTACAGCGCATTATCAGCCCAGGAGGTCGAAAGCCTGCCAAATGATTTGTCTGAAAACAAACCTGTAACGTGTATGTTGTTGTATAGGTAAACCTAAACCAGAAAAGGCCAGAAGTCGATCAAGCAGCAGCTCTAGTGATCATTCCGAGAAAGAAGACCGTAGCCGGTCAAGAAGTCGATCAAAAAGCCGATCAAGAAGCCGATCCAAGAGCAGTAGTAAAAGTCCCGATAGATCAAAAAGCAGAAGTCGTTCAAGAAGTCGTAGTCGGTCTAGAACTCCAAGTGACAATTCATCTTCCAGTGAAAGTGAAAGTGAAAGTGAACGAGAAAGCGAACCTCCCTCACCCAAATCCCCCAAGTCAACCGATAAACGTAAGTATCATTTGTGATGGTGGACGATAATTGTAGTTTAGTGTCACTAATGACGACAGCTTCCTTTTAAGGGGTTTTGAAAATGTAGTTTGGTGTGGCTGAAAACTTTGATTATAGTATCTATCTTTGAAAGTTATTTCAAAAAGTTCCAGTACAGCTGTGAAGGTGTATGCCAAGGCTGAATTAAAGTTTCCTTTGGCCTAAGCATTGCAGTTAACTTGAAGATGAATTGTTCTTGATAACCAGGAATAATTCTTTTGTCTACTTTTCTCTCTGGGGACTTAACTAAAAACCAAAGATGTTTCCCGACTGCCAAGGGAACTCATCTTTATATACCGATTATATACCTCCCATGTTACTAAAGTCACTCAACGCGGGTTGTAGAATTGTCCTTACAATTGTTAATTGACTATTCTGTCTTTTTGAAGGGAGGTCAAGAAGTCCCACTGATCATTTTGAAGACCTTAAGAAAGAACTAGATGAAAAGCACGAGACACAGTTAAATGAGATCCGAGAACAGCGCGAAAAACTTGAACAACTTCAAGACCAACTGGCTGAGGAACAAAAGAAACAACGGGACGAGCAGCAAGCATTGGAACAAAAACAAAAAGACCTGCAGGAGCAACAAGACAAATTATTACAGTCACAAATAGAAGAACACAAAGAAAGACAAAACAGGTATGCGACTACACTACAGAAGATGACTCGGTGCATCATTGCAGTTTTACACTACCTCTATACACTGTGAATTTTTGACCATAATTTGTCGAAAAATGCAATTTTGACACTTATTTTAAAATTAATTACGTCAGCTTGCAGACAATTTTGATCGTACTGCCATCACAATGACGTGTATTTCTAACTTTCTGATAAAAACGATTTAAATTCTTCAAACGAAGAAAGGGTCGTTAACTGATTTCGTCATTAAAAAGGCAGAAACCGGCATCAAAACTCTAAGCGTCTAAAACCCCTCGTTAATTAAAGGGTTAACAGTATTTTGACTCTTTTAATTTATCAACAGATTACAAGAGGAACAGAAACGACTACAAGAACAACAAGAGGAACTCTTAAAGAAACAAAAAGACCAACAAGAAGCAGTTACTAATGCAACAATACAACCAAACTCAGGCCTTACAGTTACAACAACAACAACTTATGCAGATGCTGGCCAGTGGTCAACAGCCGAAAAAAGACCAAGCAGTAGAGACTGATAATGGTGTACGATCAGGTGGTAGTTCTCCTGCCACGTCACCAAAGCGTTCACCGACCCCATCACCCAGGACCTCTAAACCCAGCTCAAAGAGGCTCCACCCCAAGGAGTTCACGGACCCTCATCGAGTAAGAAGTCAAGCCGCAAACCATCTTCCTCTGGTGAACAGGTTAACGTGAGTGCTAGCGATACGGACAGCTCTTCGTCCTCTGATTCAGAAGTCTCATCACGATCATCTGTCAAAAATGATGAGGTTGACGGTCCCAAGGAGTCAGAACCTGCAGCAGGAGAAGAAGAGGAACCACCAAATATCCGGGTCCACTTGTCAGACAACAACGAAGCGTGTCTACTTACTAAAGGTTCCCATGGACTCCTTATATGTAAGTATAATGAATTACAATCGAACCTCGTTACAGCGGCCAACCAGGGAAAGGATTGGCTGGTCGCTGTGGAGAGGTTCCATTCGATGAAAGTGAGTAGATTGTCAGGAAATGAAGGCAAACATTGTAAGTGTATCAGTCATTCAATGGGAAGGAAAGAGGAGGGAAGCTTCTCTTTTCCCCTGCCCCTCCACTTTTCCCCGTTGTCTTAGCTTACCACCTGCTACGTAGTTGAAAGTTGGCCGTTAATGAGAAGATTCAATAAGATCAATTGATCTTTCACTTATTGTGACCAGAGAACAGTCGATTCAAGGCGAGGCTGGGGTTTTCAAAATATGGTACAATGATGGATTTGAAAAGCTCAGCCTCTTCTTAAATTTGTTGGTACGTAGTCAGTCACGCGAGTTCGAGAAAGGTCTAGTATTGATCCCCAGGAAACCAGCGCGAAAATCTTTCACAGTCGTTCTAGAGATGTTAATTCACCGGTCATTATTCATTGTTGTTGTTGTCGTTGTTGTCGTCGTTGTTGTTGTTGATATTTGTGTTTTGTATTTGTAGCCCGTCTACCACCAGATGTAGATCCAGCTATCGAGACAAGACACGTTCCAAAGGAGATTCATGAAGGGGAGGAAGTCTTAGCTCGGTGGGCTGATGAAGGCTGGTACTATAGAGGTAACTATGACATGTCGATTGGTCTGCAGCCATTGTACTACACTGCCTCTAATGAACTGAGCAAAACATCTCTGAGTTTGACGCATGAGGGATTGTGCTAAGAGTTCCCCATGGGTCGCCCGTACTCTCAGAACGAAGCTTCTGATTTGTTGAAATAACAAAAACAAAGAATGGTTGGATTATTGTGAACAGCGTGTTTTGTTCTAGCCTTCATTGTTTGTTTTACTGCTCTTTGTTATTTCAACAAATCAGACATTTCGTTCTGATCGGTACGGGGTACCTGTTCCCCATAGAAGTCAATTCATTTACAGAAATACCCGATTTTTATTAGGTCGTAGAGTACCAGATAGTTTCAGTTGGCGTTACCGCCTTTGATGTAGCCTTGCTTCAAATCTACAATCAATCTTTCTAGGTACTGTTAGACAAGACTGTGGCGATGGGACGTTTTTTGTCGAGGACAGTGTTGGTGATTTAGAGCAGATCCCACGAGTTGACATCATAACGGATAACGACGATGCGGATAATGTTATCAAGGTAGGTGCAGCAGCCTGACATCTGTGTAGGCAGTGGGTCTGTATTAAGGTTGCAGTAGTTCTCTCTTTAAGGCTGGAAATCGCCTGAGACTAGTTAACGAGGCACCATCTGGCACTTTTAACTTGTTTTGGTTGCGGACTCCAAGAAGGTCTCGATCTGACTTTCCATTTTTCCATCTGTTTCCTTTGTCTGGTTAATTTACGGTATATTCTATTTTTAGGAAGGAGATCCAATCGTAGGGCTGCATCCGAGTTTTTCTTATAGTTATGCTCCAGGTGAGGCTTTCTTTCTAGTAGTCTGTGCTTGTTTGATAAGGAGCAATACAAAAGCCAGATGGCAGTAATATCGGGTTCCTTTAGCTTCCCCAAGTCCGTCTCTCATATCTCCACTTTTCATTTGTTCTCTAACAATTGTACACAAATGTCATTACATTCAACGTGACAACCATGACAACAATCTTTGTCATATCCTGATGTTATTCTGCATAATTCCAGGAGTCGTCATTAGTTTAGAAGGCGATAACATGCACCAAGTTCGTTACTATGATGGTATCGAGGCCATGGTCCCACGAGAAGAACTTTACTTGTTGCCTCCAGAAAAGTTCGAAACCGACTGTGCGTACATCTTAGCTTGTGAAGAAAGTCTAGTTGGCCAGGCAGTGGTGGCCAGGAATGATAACGATGGCACCTTCCATCTTGGTAGGTCTTCTAAATTACGTTCACACAGTCGCTGAGATTTAAAAGTTAGATCAAGTGTGGTTTAGTTGCTTAGGCGTGGCAATTTAACGGCTCATCTTTCTTACTACAGGAACAGTACGAGAACGTGTTGGTAACGGACGACAATACATCATTGAATGGGCAGATCAATCGGTACAACTACAGGTTAGTAAAACAGTGCTTCACTTTTGAAAAAATTGGCATATCTTAACAATGTGCAACCTCTTTCTTTAGAGTACGGGCTATATCTTTGGAGCACATACCAAAAGACATCCACTGTCCATAGGGGACCGTGTACTCGCCCTTGCAGACCCAGGTAGGTTCAGTATGTGGTCTTGATTTAGATCTGATCAACGTGCTAAAGGACGTTTTTCTGTTTGTTTAGCTACGTATGTATATGTACCGGGATGGATTACAGGATCCAATGGACGAAGACTAGTGGTCAAGTTTTGTAACGGCAAAAGGTAACTTTTAGCTATTGTATGATTCCTTTGATTCATTACGTACATCCACTCTAAAACGGCTTTGTTTCTTTGGTTTAAGAGAGCGTTTTAGTGTGGGTTATCGAAAAAGGAGAAAAGGACCGGTTTTTAGTGGATTACTGTAGACACCGTCTCAATTTGCCTTTCGGACGTCTTTTGTATTTTCCAAGATGTTAGTTTTTAATCGACAAGCAACGCTTCAATTTTTTCTGCAGCTGGTATTGCATATGTCGTTGCGGTACAAGTTGATGTATTGCGCAAAATAGAACCGATTAGCAATGATTTTGTGTGATACTGGGTATGTTACAATGGCTGTAAAACGTATTCGCAATGCAATCTGTTAGAAACCTTATTACAAGCATCGCCTTTGAATAGTTCACATTTCACTGATAGATGTTTTTTTATTTTCAGTTCAAGTCACGTGGATCCCCTTCAGTGCTTCTGGCTGTCACGTGACTACTATGACAGAGTGGTGGAGTTTTACAAAAAACTAAACAAAGACGAAAATTAGTGGCAATTACTAGCTCTATTCTAATACAAGACTGCAAGGATCAAATACGTCACATTTATTCATCCAAGTCATAAATATTCTGTAGAGATTGTGAACCATTTATAAAATGTAAATAGTTATTGAACAACATTCTATCCCGTGATCATAAATTCATTACACTGTTGGACCTCTTCTCATGGATACACTTACAGAGTACCCTCTTCCAGTAGCCACCGTTAACAGGCAAATGCCTCTAGCTTGACCACTGCTTTTGTTCTCTCACTGGTTGGTAAACTCTGTAAAACGGACAATGGTCCCAATGATTTCTGCCTTGAAAGAATTCAGTATATGGTGCTTTCGTAGAGTTTCGAAATGACTTGGTTCATTCTATCCATATTTGAGTGGAGTCAACTGTACTTTGAATTGCAATGGATGTTATTCTAGGGGGAGGGGTAAGGGTATATTTTTGGCAAGGGAGGGGGCACAGATTCATAGATATTAAAGAGAAGTTGTAATTCAATCTTTTGATAGAAAAGTAAAAGCGCCCATTTGTTATCAAGAGTGTCCGCACTGTGTTGTCTTTTACAGAATCTGGAAAAGCTTCTTGAGTTCAATCATCAGCTGCCAATCGCTCCTCTGAAGGTCTTCTCTGAAATATTCTTTGACAGCATCTATAGATTCACGACTTATCTGGAATTAGAGGAGGGAAAAGAGAACATTTAAGATTTGCTGTAACTAATAACCAAGGCTCTGTTCACAGGAAAACGTGTTTTCGATCGACCGCCACAAAACCCAGAGAAGCCTTTTCAAAACTTTCCACTCTACACAACATTTACATTGTCATCGGTGAAATTGAAATCGTTGACGTGGAACATGAAAATCAATCGAGACGAGCAGAAACATGCTAAAGTTCCCCCCTTATTTTGCAACAGCCGTCGATAATGTTCAGTTTGTACGGTTTACCTTACAACAACCACAAGCATATTCGGTGATGGAAAACGCGGTCACGTCACTGCGTTGTCGCGCATTTTTCGACCGAACTCACACCAAAACTGCAGGACGGTTAGTAAGCTGCAAAAGTAGTCGCTACTTGACCCTCCTGGGAAGTAGCGTTGCGAGCTGAGCTCAATCTTTCTGTACTGGTGACGTCATTTTTACCCTAAATCTGGGTAACGAAGCTGATTGGTCAAAAAATCTTGGTAACAAAGCTGATTGGTCATATGACATATGCTCCATGGCTATTACTTGTCATAGTTTGATCATAACGTATACATGTATATTGTATATTCCTATATTGCTGGTTGAGTACTAAGCCGGGCTTTAGGATGTTACTTACTTTACTGACAAGAAGATCTTCGTGATCAAAATGTCTTCCATACAGTTTTGGTGTCTCTCCTGGAATATTTTCTATCTTCAGACAGACTTCCATTCCTTTACGAGCTTCAGGAATGTTTTTGTGATTGGTTTCAATACTTGATACAACACCAACGTCAATAAACTATACACAAAAACAAGGGTAATCATTGGCATGCAACTAGAGCAAACGAATAAATAGCCAGTTTGGACTCAGGATTCGGCATACACCATAATCTCAAGACAAAAGTGAAACGAAATAAAATAGAATAAAATGAAAGATCTTTGAGCTTACATTTTTGGATGGCACGCAGACGGGCGTGCCTTCCTTGACGATACCAGCCTCTATAGTCACACCTACGATAATAGGGTCTCTGGTGTTGAAGATGTGTTGGGGTAGAATACGTAGCTTGCAAGGGAACACAGCAATGTTCTTGAACTCATCTCTCTTTTTGCGTTTTTGCTCCTATAAAAACAATGACACTTTTAGAAGTCGTTAGGAAATTTGACATCAATCAATGTTATAGAAATTCTTCAAGGTTTGGTGAAGGTGTTCGGCAAGAATTCATTAACCGACAAAATAAGGTCGCATAAGAGGAGGTCTACCACTTCCTCTCTCTTTTAGCTACCCCTCCCCTCCCCCTTTGTCCTTGCCTCTCCGAGGATGTTCTAACGTTATCAGACACGTTATCAGACGTAAGAGGAGTGACCATCACAGGAACGAAAATCACGGGTACTGACCTCTCTGTATGCTATAAATTTATCAAACAAGTGATAGATGATCTCTGCAGAAAATATCTTGACTCCTAAACTGTCAGCTAATTCTTGTGCTTCTCTTTCGATCTTGACATCAAAAGCCAGAATAACAGCAAACCTGCGATACAATTAATGATAATACAATTACAAATCTCTGGCAATGCAGTAGTTTAGCGATTCCGATCCGTTTAGAGCAGTTTTCTGTGAAAACGATACGATCACTGCAGGGCATGCATAGTTACAGTAAGAACGCATTACAGGGCAAAGCCTAAAAGTATGACCAACTATAATGTATTCATTGTTTTCAAAGAGCCGAACATTCGGGAATTCTCGTATCTTATGCGTCACCTAAGCGCTAATTGGAGGATGGCGAATAAAAGTTTTGAGCTCATACCAATAACATAAGCCGTGGTTTCACATGGATACGAAAACAGCAAAACAATGACAATAGACAGAAATAATTCACTTACTGGACATCGTGTTCCAGCATAATGGAGCATTTCATGACGTCTTTCTTGTGGACTGGACCAATATTGACACCTGCATACTACAGTAACACAGATGAACAAATGTTACAATGCAGGTGAAATATTTAAAGGAACAGGACAGTTAGAGGCGAGTCCACAAACCATGCAAAAAACCGCCAATCTCGATGATTACGTCGAAAATTATCGAATTAAAATCTTGACGAGTTTTTTATTCAACACACAAACACTAAACTTGCCGTCTATTTTTTTCTTACAAATTTATAACAGCTTACTATATATCAATATAAATATGAAAATTGTAAATATATCTAAAGTTAAATTATGTGTGTATATAAAATATAAGCCTAAAAAAGGCGTCAGACTTGAAAGTTATCTTACCGGAATTTTGGAGGTTTTCAAGAATTCCAAGAGAGCCTCTAATGACCCTAGAGTCGACGCTTGAACGTAGACCCCTCTGTCTGATAGACGAATGGCTTTAAGTGCCTCTGACATTATTGAGGATACTTCATTCTGTTTGAATAAACAAAACAGCTCATAAGAACTCCAGCCATTACTACAACCTCATGCACCCTTATCCATGCATATAAATTTGAAATCGCTTTTTTTAGGGGGGGAGGGGGTGCACCTTAGAAAAAGAAGAAGAAAAAACGTTTTAGTGTGGACGGAAGACCAAAAACGCAGAAAAGTGATGCGTTGAAAATGCATTCGTGAATTTCAAAGAATGAATAATCTTCTTAGCCAGTCAAAATGTTAAACTAATTAAGGACACTTGGACGTAGGAGCGATAAAAAGACTTGGTTCTTCCCATTGAAGTCTGCATTAATTGAAGAACTTCAAGTGTAGTAAATTGTGTTCAAAGTAACCTTACCTTACAATATTCAATTTCATCTTCATGCTCAGCAACCATAATTGGTACACCAGCCAACGCCTTTTCCAGGTCTTTGGCTGCAATCTTGACTCCCTGTGCAGCCCGTAGTTCTTTATGGGTGATATACTGGTTCTTTACTCGTAACTCTTTGAGTGGTTGTGGAGTTAGAAGTGCTCTTATCTGTGTAACTATAGGTCCATCAATACCAGGAAGGACCAGGGTGTCGCTTTCTCTTAGAGTACCATTGACCAGGATTACATCAATGGTGGTACCAAGACCAGGTAATGCTTTAACCTGGAATATATAACAGCATTAGGAATATCACAAAACATATAAAGGGATCACAGAGACTGGGAAACAAATCCCCACGATTTTTTCTATTCTTTTTATTTGAATTCCATGACCTTAAAATTGTCAACTGTTGCAAAACTACTGGCCAAAGATTTGCCAATGACTTTTCCATGGTCATGTAAGTCCTGATGTAGCTATAGAAATCGATTTCTTATTGTATAAATTCTTCGATTTACTTTTATGCTCCCTACTGAACACACATGGCTAATTTCAAATAATTCTGCCAACTAACCTCCAAGACAATACCATCCAGGTACTCAGAATAAGCTAATTTGTCTGTTAGTCTGGTTTGAGTAAGGTTGACAACTTGTGATATCAGGTCACCCATGCCATCACCAGAGTGAGCAGATGTAGGAATCAAAGACACATATGATCTTGTATCTTTATTTTCATAGTATAAGGCTGCATTCAAACTCTGTAAACACAGAAAGAAAGTCTAATTGCTAAGAAACAACAACAGTATGGTTGATGTCTAATATAGAGTGGTACGTGGGAATAACCAATAATAATAATAATAATACGTCTAGCTGTTTTCTATTGGTTGAAAGTAAGTGCGTGTAGGCACAATCGTAAACAAATGAAACAATTGTAATTTTTATATTCAGTTGCCCTGAAGATGTGCAAATTGCACGAAAGCTCGGTAAATTAAAAATTTACAAACGTGGATGAAGCTTATTCAGTATGGTTGATGATGACGATGATGATAGTGGTGATGGTGATCAAAAGAGTTGTTTTCATATGGGTCTGAAATGGACCATGGTCCTCTGTGACCATGTCAGTATATATCATATCTAAAAAACATTCAATTTTCCTGCTGTAACCATTGTAATGATTACGGCAATATTCATGGTAGTTGAGGTGGCGATCACATGGCAGTGCAAATTAATATGACATCTCCTAATGAGCCTATAATTTAGGATTCTGTTATAAATTAACTAGAAATCAAAACAAGTTTTCTCACCTGCTCAGCAAATTCTTGGATGACTACTTTGACTCTCTCTTCAAATTCTTGCTTGGTGTGTCTTTTTTGTTTCTTAATTGTATTCATGATGTTGGAGTCAGGTCCTCGTTTCCACTCAAACAACCTATCAATCTACCATGAAACACAACATTATTACAGATATGTAGCTACATACTACAGAGCACACTTTTTCACCAAGTACCTTGTAAAGAGGGGACACATGGGAGGGGGGAGGGTGGACAGCAGATAGGAAGGGCATGCAGCAAATCTCTATTTATCCTTTTTGGGGGCCTATGCTGAGCAATCAATTCAACAATTGTTACCTTGTTGAGAGCCACAACAAACGGTGTTTTCTTTGCCTTGAGAAGGTTAATTGATTCTATAGTTTGAGGCTCCAATCCATGCATAATATCAACAACTAAAATAGCCATGTCACAAAGGGATGATCCACGATTACGCAGATTACTGAAAATTATAGAAACAACAATGAACAACAATAAAACTGGAAATCAATTTTACTGTCATACACTTTAAACCATCACTGCAACCACTGCTGGAATTCCCTCAAACATCCTCCTCCCTGAACTTTAATGTTGGGTAGCTTGGAAAAGAATACAGTGTTGCAGTATGTTGACCAACACTGGATGGGGGTGAGGGGGTGCTTCTACAGTGAAGTGTTTGAGGAATAGTGGCCAAGGCTATAGCCTAAGAATGTTCAGTTGAGGATAATCCAAATACCTATATTGTATATAGCTATTTCAATTAACGTTGTCGCTGAAAAGCCTAAAGGCTAAAGCCTTTCAAATGTCTTTTGTGTACTCACAAACATTTCTGTAGGCCACCTCGGAAATTAAGGAATATGTATCCAAGTTGTAGAATTTGCAAGCATACAGGGAGTTTTTTATTGTAATGATGTCACGGTGATAAAATTTTTCATGAATTCCGCTCTCAAAGCTTTAGGCTTTTTTTCAGCGCCAACGTTAATTGAATCAGCTATATATGTGAGGCTCAACCTATGAAGCTCAGCAATGCCTGTTTACTAGAAAGCCCCCCCCCCCCCAACCCCCAACCCCCAACCCCCCACATACACATTTGGAAAAGACAGACCCACAGGGAATGGAACAGAAGAACAGGGGAGAGGTTTCTCCACAACTTACAGTATAACTGGCAGGGCTACAGGGTGGGACTTTCTCTATGATGCAGACTAGATGGGGGTGTCACTAGAGTTTTATGATAGTTAAATATGACAGCAAATCAGTAATATCACAAACAAAGTTTATTTCTTGTATTTAATACTAGCAGCATTTACCTGAAGGACTCGTGACCAGGAGTGTCAATGATAAGAAGGCCTGGGATTTTTATATCAAAATCTTGAAACTATGAAGCAAAAACAAGATCTTTAATATTTCATACATTCTGGAGTGCTATTATAAATGAAAATACTGTATTATTGTGTAGCCTACCTCTTTAATCATTGAAGTCTGTTTCCTAATAGCATCTTGTGGTACCATAGTAGCACCTATTTGCTGTGTGATACCTCCTGCCTCTCCATCTTGTACATGTGTGTGTCTTATCTAGAATACACATGCACATACACTGAACAAAGTTTTAGAACCAACTTCTGATAATATATATACTTCACTCACAATGTACAAAGGAATCAACACTGAGACAAGGCTACAGGAATAAAGCTCTGTCAGTAATTGGTGAAAAGACAAAAGTTTATACACACAGCCTTGTTCTGTAATTCCTTTGTATGTGAAGCACATCTTGAAAGTGGACTATTCTGAGCAGTTTAACCTGCATGGAGACTTTCTGGGGCCTGTTGCATATTAAAAACCTAACATGGGGCATAACAATTAACATCAGACATTCAACCCAGTTATGGTAAACCATTGTTAGTAATGTCTGGTGTTAGCAGATATGTCTGGCATTATGTTTTATGCAACTGCACCCTGGTCCTTCTTGATTGTACTCTTACTTTGTCAAGAATCTTTGTCTTCCCAGTATCTACATGACCAAGTACACAAATGACAGGAGATCTCAAGTCATCTGTGCTACGTTTCAACTCTGCTTGTACTTTTCTTTTCTGTATTCTTTCACTGACACTTTCTGATTTTAGAAGTTCTTTGTCATCTTCAGATTCAGACTCTTCCTCTTCTTCTTCTTCCTCTTCATCCTCTTCTTCATCTTCTGTCTCCTCACTACTACTTTCTTCTGTTTCTTCACTGCTGCTCTCTTCCTTTTCATCTGTAGGTTTTTCAGACTCTTTTTCCTTGACAACATCTAATATAATATTGTGTGAATATTGTGAACATAACATCTTTGTGTGAAAAATGTCTTTATTTAATGTTGCATGGATGGTTGCAGAAAACATCCTCCCATGCCTGTTTCCTGTCCGGGGCGTATCCAGAATATTTCAAAGGGGGGTCACACTTTCCATTTTCCACCAAAGGGGGGTTACACTTCCAATTTCTCAATCTTTCTCCAGTCAGATTCTTTTATTTCTATCATCTTTTTGTTTTCAAAGGGGGGTCACGGGCACCCTGGGACCCCCCCTTGGATACACGCCTGCTGTCCCTTGGTAACCCTACGCACTCACTGAGATACATGTACAGCTGTATCTCAAATGCAAATTCCAGTGAATGCCTAGGGTTACCAAGGGACAGGAACAGGCATGGGATGTCTTAGGTGATTCCCAGGTGACTGAGATATACATGTACTTTAGAGACAGAGGACACCACTCAACCTCAGAAGTATGGAATTTTCACCAGAAACTCACAGACAATAGACCTAAACCATGGATCACTGACAATTATTTTCAAATTCAGCATGACAAACCTCTAGATTTATTTTCTATTGTTATTACTCTTTTAAAAATTTGTGAGTATCCCAAAAGAATAATGACACTAATCTGATGAGTTTCATAACAAAAGCAGATCGTTCCATGAGAGGTACGTTTGTCATGCTGAATTGGGAAAACAATGTCACACAATCGATAAGGTCTATTGTCTTGATCATTCTACAATTTAATACATTGATTCAAGATACATTGCACATCTAAGGTATTCTTACAAATACCTTTCTCTTTTCCATCTTCTTTTTCATCTTCACTTTCAGTTTCAACATCCCATGCATCTTTGACCTGCAACAAATCATGCAACCAGAAAATGAGTTAAAATCTACTAACATATTATTATCTTTATATCTTAAGGTGTTTTTTTAACCTCTTCCTCCACTTTTTCTTCTTCTTTCTGTTTCTCTTTTTCTACTACAACATTGACATCTTCCTTTGCATCATCTTAAAAGTAAAAAAAAATGTTAGTCAAACCTTGTAAGCGATCATGTAAAATTGCAAGTCAGGAAATATAAGGTGGTGTTTAATGAGAGGTTACCACAAGAAGAGGCTCAACTGTTTGTACAAGGCACATGTATACATTCAAATGTCAAGGTAGTAGACGGTTAATGTTATAAACTAAAGTCATTTACCACAAAGCAAGATTATTGAATCACAGGCTCACCAGCCTCCGTTTCTGTGGACAGGGAACTGTGAGCGATTTTGATGGTTTGGGTTTTCTGTGTAATCTGATTGGCCATTGAGCCGTGATCATCAACAACATTTAAGTTTGTCTTCTAAATTCTCTATTTTCCTCAAACCTCACAATTTTGTGTTCGAATTAGTAAAGTTTTTCAGTTATTTATGCATTTGTTCTGTGTATTTACTCTCATTACTTCCAAAAATTGAGGTTTTGGGGCCTCTAAAGTTCGGGGGTCATAAACACTCGTGGGGTAAGAGTAAGAAGGAGTAAAGGCATGCATCTCCAAGTCAAGCGGCCGCCAACTCGCTTTGAATTTTGCTCAAAATTCGCCGTATTTTCAAATCTCGGACTCATCTACCTCATCAAGACCAAAGATCAATTATTGAACTACATCCTAGAGAAGTCTGGGTTCGATCCAAGCGAAATAAGTTCTTTAAAATTGACGTGAAATAAAGTATTTTGCCTTTCGTACTATGATCTGACCAAACCTCTAGGACTTCCGCATCCCAAGAATACAACTTGTGGTTAATTTTGGACTGTTGGGAGTCCCAGGGAGGTAACCTTTGACAATAGAATTGTAATTTAGGGTAGAGTGAGTGGGTCAGAAAATCAGCCACAAGTTGCATTCTTGGGATGCCGAAGTCCTAGAGGTCCACAGAGGCTGGTGAGCCTGTGATTGAATCACCTGTTTTGATTTCTTGATCATTTTCATCATCATCATCTTGCATTTCAACATCTAAAATCAATCATTCCTATATTACTGCACTTACTAATAATAGTAGAGCATATCAGTGACATCACAGGTCAAACACACAAACCAAATTCTTCATCTCCTTGAGTCTGATGCCTGCAGTTTGTTTTTTACTGACCATGGTTTTGAAAATAAACAATGTTTTCATGATGTTGTACAAGGTATTTTTCTCCATCTTCTTTTCAGTTATGGTTTCAATTATGGTTTCAAAATGCTTTTCTGAGTCATACTTCTATAGCACCACAAGGGCTATATGTAGAACTGGCGTGCAGTGCATTACAACCATTATAGTTCAAGTGTGACCTGTAAGCTTCAAATTCTCATTTGAAACATGCATTCAGATGGATGTCAATCCAATTATTTGACTGACATACAAATGTGGATGTGTCACATGTCACATGCTAGTTTCCAGACTACATGTAACTTTGAACTTCACATGTCGCACTTCAACAATAATGGCTCCATTAATTTCTGAACAAATTAATCCTCAGATATAAAAGTAGTCATCTTTATCTTGTCATATCCTTGGCAAATTGATATTGACAAAGTACATGTACGGGGTGACAGTGCCATCAGAGTTAATAGAGGTGGCTATCTTTTAACTCTGGTGCCATTGATAAGTGACCAGTAAATATCATTCAGCTATGTTATCTGTAAATAACCTTTATCAACTGCTTCCCATGCAGTACAGACAATAGTCCTTGATAAAGTGTGCTTAACTGACATATATACCTCTGGGTTCTTCATTTTCTTGTTGTTGCTGTTGTTGTTGTTGCTGTTTGTTCTTTGGTTTCTTGGTGCCATATCTGACAGGCCTCTTTACAGCATCTTGTGCTTGATTGCTCAATGCAGGAATTTCAATTCCTTTGGAATGACAAGAAAAATAACTTGAAAAGCTTGTCTTTCCATTTCATAATTTTTTGACAGTTTTTCTTTTACTAATTCCCATGTTATTCCACCAACACTGGAGCAGACATTTAGATCTTATCACTAGTTCTGAGATATCCAGCCTATAATACTCAGGAGATGGCAGCTATGGCTAGATGTACTTGTGTGAGAAATGTGATAACCATAGCCTCTCCTTCCATTGTTGACTGTGACCAGTACTGATGGAACATTATGATTAGTTCAATGGCAAACAATTATTAATAAGTTTTTGTGGTTACTGGCTTTATGCCAGTAACACACTATGTCATGGGCTTCAAGGGTGCGTGCGTGTGTGCGTGCGTAATTCGGAAATCCCCGAAGTAGAGCCGAATTGTCAAGCTGAAAGATATGCGAACTTCGTGCGCCTGTCCGAGGGTGTTGAAGTCGATTATTAACGACACGCACTCGTGCCCATGTAAAAGAAGCCCAAAATCGGCTTACAAAGTACATTTAGATTAGCTGCCGCTAGAGTAAGAGCAATTGACATGTTGTCATTAATAAACTTTTTAACAAGACGCACGTCGAACCGTACACTGGTTGCCTGTAGTTCAACAAGCCTCAGTAGTAAAGATCTTTAATTTGTCTGTCAACAGCTATTAGTGTTTGCCTTTGTCCTTTTATTATCATGCATGGTATTAAATATCTCACATGCAAAAATATTCCCTGCGAATATACCAGTTTATTCAACTTTTTATTTCACTATATATCTCAATTGTTTGCTGTAAAGACTTCTACAACAGCGTTTTTGACACAATAACAAATTGTGTATTTTTTCGTTCATGTTTCAGATGTTTTATCCATTACGTGACCAAACGCATCAGGTCAAATAGAACATAAAAAATATATTGAATTTCAATAAACGTACCAAGGGCACTAGGACAAAGTCGATGTGTGTGTATGCACTAGTCGAAGTAAACCCCTACCCCCACCCCCAACCAGGGACAAGCCTTGAAATGTGTCTATATCTATATTTGGATTTGAGGCCAGTAACCACATGGCCTCATAGAGGTCTATTTTTATATATAGTTACCTTGCTGTCTCATAGCTTCTAACATCGCTTGTTGTTTTGCTTTTTGTTCTTTCTGACTCTTAGTAAGCAGCTTTCCTTCTTTCCGTTGCCTCTCTTTTCTTTCCTGAATGATAATAACATTTCAAACAAAATCACAAAATGCAACAAGAAGCATTTTGGAACAACTAGTATGCATGAGTGCATGGTTTCACCAGGTCTGAGTATATTGTGCAATAATATATTGTACATTTACCTTTTCTTTCTGCTTCTTCTTTTCTTTTCTTTCTTTTTCAAGTCGAAGCTGAAAGGAAAATTATTGTACATGTATATAACGATCAATAAGAAACACATTTTTGTAGAGCAAATATTCAGCCCCCAATTAAAAACAGCTCAAAAGGATCAGGTATTTTTCATTTAATTTTCCAGCTGATCGTGCAGAATTGCTGTAGTTCTTAAATGGTACATGTCAGCTCTTAGAGCAAAAACCATTCGTAATGAATGGGGCATATGCCATTTGATCATAAGAACAGTTAAGCTGTTCTGGCTGGCTGAATTCCACTAAATTGAATGTTAATCAAATAGTTCCTCTGAACTTACTTTCTCAAGTCTTCTATTTTCTGCCTCTTCCAAGGCACGTAGCTTTTCTTCTTCTTCTTTCATTTTTCTTTCTTCTTCTAAACGAAGCTGTTCTAACTGTTGTTGCATCTGTTTTACTAAAGCCTTGTTTGGTTTCTTTGTCTTTTTTTCTTCCTCTTCACCTTTTTTCTTTTTCTTTTTCTTCTTTTTCTTTTTGTCTTCAGTTCCTTCTTCCTCCTCATCACCTTCTTTATTTTCCTCTGGCCCTTTCTCTTGGTTATCATCAGGTTTTCCTGGCGTCCCAGGTTTCTCTTCAATTTTAGCTGTTTCTTGAGGTGCATCTACTATTTTTCCAGATCAGAGAAAAGTTAGACACAAAAAACGCAGTTTCAGTGCAGCTGCAAAATGTGTGTAGCCAATCTAAAAACATCCTAACTTTTTAAGAGACTTAAGGACGTTCATGGGCATTGTTTCTGCGCATTTCGTCTGCGCATTTCTTAAATTGTCGAAATTCCTTGGAAACGTTTTTATTTCTATAATACTATGTAGAAACATTAGAAAATGATGAAAAACAACATTTTTCTTGCGTTTTTTCCAAATATTTGTTTCTGAAGTGGTTGAATTGTGGCGTCACGCTATCACGTACAGACGTCATCAAGCATGCGCTCAGAAAGAGGCATTTTGCCGAAATTTATTTATTATTTGTCGAAATCAAAAGCCGATTTATTATGATTTTTGTGTATAAAATGCATAAAAAGTATACTTATATCTTTTTAATTTTTTTTTGCGCTCAGACGTTTTGTAGAAAGCGAAAAACGTAAGGCGTGACATACAAAGAACAACGTCACGCACTGTCACGATTGCCATCGAAAGACATTTGATTAGCTCGTATCTCAAAAACGAAGTCGGTGACCCCCATTTTTTATTTTGTTTTCTGAAACTACTTTATAATATCTATCTTACAGGAAAAAATAAAAGAAATCTGTCTATGAGAATCAAATCGAAATTACACATTTTGTGCATAGTTGGAATAGAATTTCGCGTAATTTGGAGCCTACAAGTCCGTACATTTAGCCCAACGGCATCTCATGATTCAAATTTTCTACGCAAAAATTAATCGCTAATCAATCACTTGGTCTATCGCTAGAATTTTGTTAGGTATGGGGCCAATTAAATTATTTTTCAGGAAAATATAGCTCCTTTTCGGCAGCTTTCCATTTCTGCATCATTCGTGTGTTTTGACCGCAAATAGGGTAAACTTCGAAGAAATCTGACGGCTAAACGAAGTCGGTGACCCCCATTTTTTATTTGCTTGTTTTACTTCTTATATGTTTTTCTTTCATCATGCAAAAATTTAAAAAAATTCTGTCTAGAGGATCTTTTGCCCATGAATGTCCTTAAGAGTACTTAACTGGTGCATTTATTATATAATTACATACAGAGACAGAATAATTTCATCTTGGGATGGAACCATTACTTTTTGTCCTGGTGCTGGAAAATGATATATAATCATGCTGGGAAAACAATGCCTTAATATATAAATTGCCTTAAAATAAATATGTATAAACAATGAGTCAGAGCAATCACCAGAAACGGATTGAGTGGGGAGATACCTATTTCAAGATGAAGTTATTCATGTGCATGTAAAATAGCAACACCTTAAACATCATATTTTGCCAGCTGTTGTATATACTACACCGTACCATCAATATACACCATGCATGTACATTGTACTGTGGTGACTGTTATTTTTTAGTCATGCAAAAACTGCTCTTTAAATTATTCTGTACCTTTGACATCCTCTTCTTTCTTCTCCTTTCCTGGTGTATCTTCCGTTTGAACTTCCATAGTTTCTTCTACTTCATTGGCTTTAGCAGACTTTTTGTCCTTTTGTTTCTGTTTCTCTTTTTCCATAGCTCTTTTCTTTTTCTCCCTTTCTTTCTTTTCTGCACGCTTCTGAGCTGCAGTTTTAACAACTGGACCTCCTTCTTCATCACCATCATTCTCTTCTTCTCCTTCCTTTGGCACACTATCAGTAGCTTTTACCATTATATCTTTTTTAACTTTTGGTTGATCTTTTTTAACAGTTTCTGATTCTTCATCATCATCATCTTCATCAAGATCATCTATATCAAATTTCTTTTTACTTTTCTTCCCTTTTTTAGGCTTTTTAGAAGTCATTTCATCCTCTTCCATGATATCTGTAGTTTTGTTAATTGTATCAGATTCTACAGTCTCTGGAATATCAACATCTTCAACTTCTAGAGCATCAAACATGTTCTTCTTTTTCTTATCTTTTTTATTTTTCTTTTGTTCAGTCTTTGCTGATGCAGAAAGTTCTTCTTGCTCACCATTCTCACTGGGTTCTTCAACATCTAGGGCCATGAATTTACTGGAGGACTTTGTTTGCTAGGAAAACCACCCTTCTTTTAATTTAAAAAATACTTTTTGTGTTGACATACAGTATCTACCAAGTCTAGACAATACTACAGGTCCACATTCTTAAAATAGGTATGATTTTGCAAATACAATACATATGTGAAAGAGGATGCCACAAACACACACTTTACATCCTAAACAAGATATGGAAATGGGTAAAAAGGTATCCCTGAACATTGTCAGTGTAACCATGCAATGACCAACTTCTTGAAAAAGGCTATAATGTACATGATATGTCTTTGAAAGTTTTACTGAAACAGTAGGAGGTTCTCACTGTAATACAAAATCTACCATTACACTGTAGAGGCTCAGGGGCCTTTTTGTTGATCACTTATCATTTCTATTGGGTTCCCTGTGTTTTGTTAGCATACACCACAGGAAGCCCGCAGATGAACAAACTCAAAAGTTGATATTTACCACATTAGGTGCTTCTTTACTGGCTCCATCTGCTGTTCCATTCATTGACTCTATTTCATTTAGAACTTCATCCTCCCTTTTAAGATAGAATAATATTGTTATGAATGCATCAGAACCACACAAAAAACTTTTCTCTTGCTTTGTGAGGTGATTAGAAAAATTACATGAGGCTAAATGTAATTTAGGCAAAGTTAAATCGAGACAATGCTGGCCAACCGTCTCCTGGGTAGCTGCAGTGTGGGGGACTCTAAGAGGTGCAGGGGCTTCTTATACGCATGTCATCAGACACCTGCCCTTGTCTTGCTGATCATTGCGGGTCAAACCATAGCAGACCGTTGCGGATCTATATACTGATCACAGGGTAAGTCTTCATCAGATGATGATCAATACAGATTGTAGTGATCTTCCATACTATCGACCTGATAAGTGCATTACCATTTTGTAGTTGAAACCGTACAGTCAACAAATAACCAATACCATGGGAAAGAAAGATAAATACATTCATCCATTATTTCTAAGGTAATAACCAAGAAATAAACAAATTTCGTATGTTTCTTTTGTGTCTTTTCTTGTTATTTCTTCCCTTCCCTTCCTTTCCCTTCCCTTCCCTTTTGTTTTCCTTTTTTACCATGTTTGTTTATTTTAATTTCCTCACTCTTAAATTTCCTATGCTGGGAAATGTGAAAGGGTAAACTAGGTTCTTTTGACTTTAGAAAAGGAGTGGGACATTTCAGTAAACAGGAAATGCCATACAACTTATCCGTTCTCTAATTTGTTTGAATTTTGTTCTCACTATGGTAAGTGAAAAGATGTTTTCCCATTCAAAAGAATTTATCCCTTTATAATATGTATAGTGAATGGGATGCTCATTTCAAAAAATATGGAGAACAGAGAATCATGTATACGTCAGCGGTGGTTCTTGAAAAATTCTTGTCTTCGAAAAATCATCAAAATACTATCGACTTCACCGACTTTGATATGGTAAAATTTTCAATAACTTTATATTCTAAAATCGTGTAAACTTCGGGACACTGTTATAATAAACTGAGAAAGAATTTATTACTTTAGATTGTGGAATGACACAAAACAAGTCTCGATATGTACTTGTCTCGTCTTTTTTCGATCAAAGTTAGATTACTTACCAATCGTCACCAGCCTTCTTTTTCGCTCCTTTCTTAGGCTTTCCCATGGCTAAGTATATATATTGATTATTTGTAGATTATCTGCTCGATTTTGTCGACTTAAAGTCAGCGAAATCGACCTTCGATTTCTTGTTCGTCTTGAATATCTACAGTTCTGATGACTCGACAAGATGGCACAATTCAGAAGAAATGGCATTGAAAAACAGTAAAAAACAGTTCTGACTACAATGTTAAGTTCTTGAGAAAAGATTATAGTTCTTCCTTTCCTTAGCAAACTCGCTGTACTCAAAGGAAACTGGGAAACGAATAAAGTACTTTACAACTTCACTTTCTTGATTCACACTTCGCTACTGCACATGGCGACTAGCAAGTACGTCACATGTAAGGAAATAATGTGCAACATCCGGTGGGTACCCCCCGTCACCCAGTTCCCCAACAAGGTACCCCAACTTGTTTGTTCTGCTATTCACACCCTGGACTTTCATTCTTTGCATAATGTTGTGAAACAATGTCCCTTATTATTGTTTATAGAATAAAGGAACTTATTTGTATTACGAAAGTGCCTTGTATTGAGATCCTCCGACTCCATAAGTCTACCCTCCCCTCCCCTACCCTTTACGTAACAAAAACTGCATTTTCAGCTATGATATTATTAAATGAATTTAGAGCAACTTGACTTTATAAGGAAATATGATAATAATTATTTATCGACTACGTTTTAGTCTACGACTAGAACTAAAATTGGACATAAAAATCAAAAACAGTGGGTAAAAGTGAAATTTCCTCACGTTTGCGGGCTTCCTGTGTTTTTTGTTGTGAAAAATGGCGGACCGTTGTGAAAGTTTCAGTGGCACTGAAAATCATTATTTTAAAAAGCTATATCTGTATGTTCGGTAAATTGTTGAAAATTTTCACATAATTCTTATTCGCTTCAAGTGATTTTTACGATTAGAATGGATACTGACCCAAATTCGAATGAAATCCAATGGTATACAGAAGCTCTACAACACTCTTCTCTCTTCACGAAACTTCGGAAAGATTTACAGGTAATTCTACTCTGTATCTTTGGTATTATATCGATGAGTATCCTTTAAATTATGTAAGCAAGCTATGTATTATTCGAGCTTTACTGATTAGACAGTTATGAAAAGTACTGAGCGCAACAAGCTTGTACACAGTCTAGATCTAATTCCAAGTGCAAGGGTTGTCATGGCAATGGATGTACAAGCTCAGTCTTAGCTTAGTTTGTAAAGGCGCAGTAATGCAGGCAACAAAATCATGCAATATTTCGTGTAACATTGTTGCCTTGTAATGTAGCAGAGCAAATGTTGCTCATATTACATACATGCACCAGCTTGTGCGTAACCAATTTTCCTTGTTACACATATCAGAAGTGGTAGTAATAGTAAGAGCAATATTTGCTCTGCAACTTGCAAGGCAACAATGTTGTGTAGAATGTTGCACAATTTTGTTGCCCGTATTTCTGCATCTTTACATAAAGTTTGAAGCTAGCAGTACTTTAATTACTTGCGATTCTAAACATTGGATATCCTGTGCCAGATCAGGATTGGAACAAAATAATGTTATTTTGTTTTTTATTGAAGAAAGAAGTTTCGAAATCTTATGTTTCTTTGAATGAGGAAAGCATGAAGAAAAGTCTACAAAAATACATCAAAGACTCTGGATGGGAAGTTACACTACAAAATGCTGTATACAGAGAAGTGAAAGTGTACGTTCTTACTTTCCTTTTATTTGCACTTTTCCTCTCTTCCCTCTTTCCCTCTGTTAATTAGTTAACACTAGCCCTTATTTACTGGAACCGAGGGAAACGTACAGTATGTTTTGTGGTCCCTCGAACCGCTGATGTTTCCCTCAGCTCCGCTTCGGGAAACATCAGCGGTCTCGGGACCACAAACATACTGCTTTCCTGAGGTTCCAGTAAATAAGTGTTTTGTTATATACCAACTGGTCATGTTGCTTTTGGGGGAGTCTTACCTTCCACAGTATCTCCTGCTGACGAACCAGCTATGACAGAATTCCCGGACGCGTTTCACCTTCTGGCCTCTTCAACGTACTTGTTTTCGTGTCATAGCTGGTTTGTCAGCAGGAGATACTGTGGAAGGTAAGACTCCCCCCAAAAGCAACATGACCATATCGAACTCCGCTATTGCTAAAATCAAGAACGTTTGTAAGAAGTATATACCAACTGTCAAAGAACAAAAAGCACAATGTCTCTGCAATGAATGTTTCTATTCCAAATTCACTCAAAACTTTTCAACAAACTGGCCATTTTTTGTAAAAAGGTTTCGGAGAATTGTATGACTTGCAGCTTGTTTGGTGACATTTCTGGTTGATTATCAATCTTTTCTCAAAATAGATTGTGTAAATTTGTCTTTGTGATTTAACATTAAAGACAAGTTTGTCTCAAGTCCAAGTGAATTAATTTGGAAATATGCTTTAACAAAAATGCGCCTTCAAAGCTCAAACAACTTCCAGTTTTGTTATTACTGGTCCACAACATATTGTTGCCTGTTGCCCATGGGAAACATCAAAACTTGTTCACGTTCATGTGATACCCTCTCACCAAATCAGAGCATGAGAAAAATGGACTTTGATAGTTAGTATATAATTACTGACAATAAATTATATAATGTGAAATAAATATAGCATTGTTCCTGCATGGTATAGACTTGCTTCAAGTCTTGTTCATTAATTGTTTCTGTTGCTTTGGCTACCTGTATTGTAATTCAGATTTCAAATCCAGTCAAGGAAAAAGAGTGAGACTTGTAATTAACTCAGCAGTGAGCAAACAGATGATGTAATGCAGTCATGAGGACCATGGCATTGCTGAATGTTTGGCATGTTTATTGAAAGTGCTAAAAATGTTTTAAACATGTAGAATCATTCAAGCAAATCAAAAGGAAGATTGACACTCAAGTCTTCTTTGTCAGCACCAAAAAATTATGCAGACAGCACTGTGGTCTTGTAGCTTATATCTTCAGTTTTACTATTGTGGCCTATGATCAGTGAGTCAAATCTGTATTTGCTGAATAATACAACTAGCAGTTTACCAATAATAAGATTGTTTATTCCCTTTGGGATTATGAGAGTAGAATTTGAAACATTGTTAAATAATATCATGATCTCTAACTGATCAAACGTGAGACATTGCAGTGAAAATTCCTTTGAAAGATTGCTTCATCAATCTGTAGCTTCAGCCAAGGTTAAGTATTCAACCTGAACAATAGTGATTCAACTCAGTGAAATAATATTGTAGTTTATCGTGATAGTTATAGCTTGCCATTGTTGTTGTTTTCAAGATCAGTTGAGAGTTTCCCAAGGCTGTTATTGTTGTGGAATAAACCAGTCTTCATATAGCTCTATCTGGATATGATTCCATGCAGATTAAAACATTTGTTTTCATTGATCGAGACTCCTTTACGTCATCCTTCTCAAAAACGTACAAGTAAACATGTCCATATTCAGAAACCCCATGGTTCCCCCTGTCTGCATTACATCACCAGACAAGATCTCATCCACTTGTTGCCGAATTTTACAAGCTTCACTGGTTTTTCTCTCAAATCACGACACAGGAAGCCCAAGCAAAATAAAATTGACGAGTGAGATTTGTAGCAAGTCTAGATGCATGCTAAATTGCATACTATGGGGAAAAAGTGATTTCATGAATTACATGGCATGAAATGGATACTCACAGTCCACATTTTATTACCAATGGTCTATATCCTATCACTAGCTAGTTATTCAATGAATTTAAAGACTTGTTTATTTTTATTCATCTTAATCAGTAATCCCATGCCTCAAATTGGTATCCCTGATTTTGCTGTAAAAGAGCCCCTTGCATTTATTCGCAAGGCCCAGGTTAGAACATTATCATATCACATATTTATTGACATTGGTGATACAGTTTTGTAGGCAGTCATTATATTGTTGGTAGAGACTGTTAATAAGTGGTTGGTAAGGTGTCAGGAAGTGGTTGGTAAGGTATCAGGAAGTGGTTGGTAAGGTATCAGGAAGTGCTTGGTAAGGTGTCAGGAAGTGGTTGGTAAGGTGTCAGGAAGTGGTTGGTAAGGTGTCAGGAAGTGGTTGGTAAGGTATCAGTAAGTGGTTGGTAAGGTGTCAGTAAGTGGTTGGTAAGGTGTCAGGAAGTGGTTGGTAAGGTGTCAGTAAGTGGTTGGTAAGGTATCAGGAAGTGGTTGGTAAGGTATCAGTAAGTGGTTGGTAAGGTGTCAGGAAGTGGTTGGTAAGGTGTCAGGAAGTGGTTGGTAAGGTGTCAGTAAGTGGTTGGTAAGGTATCAGGAAGTGGTTGGTAAGGTATCAGTAAGTGGTTGGTAAGGTGGATCAGGAAGTGGTTGGTAAGGTGTCAGTAAGTGGTTGGTAAGGTGGATCAGGAAGTGGTTGGTAAGGCGTCAGGAAGTGGTTGGTAAGGTATCAGGAAGTGGTTGGTAAGGTGTCAGTAAGTGTTTGGTAACTAAGGTGAATTAGGAAGTGGTTGGTAAGGTGGATCAGGAAGTGGTTGGTAAGGTGTCAGGAAGTGGTTGGTAAGGCAGTGGCAGATCCAGGGGGGCAGGGGGGCCGGTGCTCCCCACTTTTCAGTTGGGCCTTCCTTATTTTTTATCTTTTTCTCTCTCACACACTCTATATATCTTCTGTCTAAGCGTATAGGACAATATACTTTCCCAAAGCTTTACTTTCTAAATGTTTGTTGTTGGTTTTATCATAATTATTAATCAAATTGACGCGCCTTAGCTCAAATTTCACGTTTGCTATGCTCGCAACAAAGGGTAGTCATAGTATAGGTTTTTAGCCATTCAAAATTTCATTGCTTGCTACAGTCCTACGATGTTATCATTTACTTTAGAAGGGGGGGTTTAAGGAAGCTAAACCCCCACCAACATGTTTTGTAAAATGGTGCCCCCCTTTCAAAAATTCTAGATCCGCCGCTGTAAGGTGTCAGGAAATGGTTGGAAAGGTGTGACCAAGTGGTTTTTAATGGGATTAAACAATGTCATGTATCGAATACAGTACATATTGTTTGGCAAATATGTTTCATTATTTCTATGCAGGCTACATGGGAAAAAAGAATTGTCAAAAGCATAAATAGTATGTGTACAGAACTTAGTCTTCCACTTGCCACTAAGGTACTGTATCTAAACATAACTGTCATTTGTCTACAGAATTGAATAAGAGGATACCTGCTTGACTGTAGTGTAACTTTTTATAAGTTTTTTAAGTTTTAAAATACACTCAGAGACATACTTTACATGTACCTGTAATGTGTACTTGTACATTGCTTTCTTTTTGGCTACAGAGATCTACAGTAGAACAGGCAAATATGTCCTCTAGGTTCCAAACCCTTGGTTGTGAACTTGATGAAACAGGTAATTAAAAGAAATTGTATTAGTCCTGATCTATTTATTTAATATTTATTAGTAACTGCCATTGACAATGCATGGGACTGTTATTCATATAAGAATTACCTAATATTTTCACTGTTATTTCCTAGAATTTGAAAGAATAAAACCTGTTTATGCTCCTAAAGATTTCTTTGAGGTAAGGGACAAGGGTGCACATGTGCATGCCAGCATTCATTGATGCTGGATACTTCTCTACAACAGATACCATTTGCTGGCCCCTCTCTGCCAAAAATCTGTTGGTTCACTGTAAATCTCTCCATAAGATTTAAAACATATTCCTTCCAATGAAGAACACACCAACTTCATGGCCTACTCTCCTTGAATAGTGGCGTGGGTTCTTTAACGTCCCTCTAATGGAAGGGTAATGTGTAGTGGTTTTGGAGAGATGGGGCCTACAGTTTAACGTCCTTATCCAAGAAGACATGAAGGTCTAACCATTTGCAGATGTAATTACAAAAGCAGCACTTTCTCAATTTTAAAGACCTTGAGTGTTGGTCCAGCTGGGAATTGATCCCAAACCTTCCCCATAAGAAATTGACACTCAACCGAGCCAACTGGGTGGTAGTAAATGAGTACTGAACTACTATTTATACTTGATGTCTATTTATACTTGATATCTATATGCATTTGCATTTACAGTCGTATTATCACGCAAGTTTTCACCGTAATATCTGTACATTAGTCATTAGTCATTAGTCAATTGTACATTGTACAATTATTAGTCCTATGTATTATAATTTAGGCGCATCAACCTGTAATTCAGCCGTTACACTGCAATGGGTTTGAATAAACTAGATATTATTATTATTATTATTAGAAACTACAAACAGAGCACCACTCCAAATAGCATGTAGACAAATTAATGGTGGTGGCCCCATGAGTGTCCTTCTTGAGACAGTTTACTGTCTACCATTAAATGACTGACTTTGGACGAAATAGAATCAAGTGTCCTTAAATCATCTGTTGGAGCGGTAGCATTTTACTATAATTATATTTTTTTTGGCCGTCTCTTTCACCAGGCTCTTATTGCTGTTGAAAATCCAAATTTTGCACCACTTCAGAAAACTCTAAGGTTGGTTTCAGTGACTCACTATATCTATGATTTGAAAGTGCCACTGTCAAAGTGCCATTGCCTTTAGTAACAAGTGTGGTGTAACTGTTGGTGTACATGTGAGGCCTTCCAAATTAGTTCACCGAACTTGATTCTGATCATTGTAGGTTGAGCTTAAAAATACAGTCAAATCTCTAAAAAATGGCCATCCTAGGGACAGAGCAAAGTGGCCATTGTTGAGAGGTGGCTACTGAACAGTCCAGGTTTCAGTATAAAGAAATGTATAACTTGATTAATAGCAAAAGTTGAAAAATGCTGGCTATTGTGTAACAGTGGACATTGTAGGCCATTAGAGGAGTTTTGATAGTGTAACTTGAGCAAACTTTGACTTTGCCCCAGTCTATCCAGCTATTATGTACCTAGCATGGTGGGGTGATAGGGTTGAGTTTTGTAACAAAGCTTGTTGTCATTCAAGCAACAAGTTTTTCGAAGTTGGTGTGGCAGTGTCACAGTTTGATGCATGTGCACCAACCAAAACAGCAGTCAGACTCATCTTCAGTTTGATCTATAAAGGTCCTAATAGGTAATGTTTCTACTGGACAATTGAACCATTTTTGTAGAGGCCAATAAAAGACACACCAACATGATTTTATACTGATGCCAATAGAAAACCCAAGTTACATTTAGAACACTTAATAAGAAAATGAAACCATGTCACTAATTTCTTCTGTAGCTCTGTAAAAGGATGGGGTTTAATCCAGGTTAATCTTTATGCAAAAAGTTTAAATGAATTGGTAAGTCCACATACATCATAACAAATGCATTATATCCTAATATCAATGAATATAGTTGTTCTGATCTGATAGTATCATCTGTCCTTTGAGAGTAAACATAGAAATATTACTCATTCATTTGATGTTAATTTATAGCACATCTAAAATATGTGCAGGTTTTATAAATTATTCATTATTCTTGTAGAGGTCAGAGTACCAGGAACTTGAGCCACTGTCAAACCATTGTGGAATAGATGATGTACCAAGCAGTTCCACAGTTGGTAAGTTCAAATATTATTTGCAATTACAAGTTTAAATACCTTAATCCTGCTTTTTATAAATATGAGGTGTTTGTTAGCCAAGTGGACTCGTCAAGATGTGTTCAGGAGTATATATAGTGTACAGTGTAAGCAATTGCACTGAATTATCTCTTGCTTGTCACATGGTTTGCTCTTCTATTGAGAACTGTCTTTCCTGATACTTTAACATGGCTGTGACACAATGTGCACTTTGACTGGTTTAAGCCCACCACACACATCATGAGGAAACTGCGTGAGGAAATTGCCACGTGAGGCACTTAGCTCAGACCATTTCTTGCCATGACATCTTTGGCTACACGAGGCCAAAAACAGAGCAGGTAAATGAGCACACAATGAGAAAAGTGCCTCATGTGGCCATTTCCTTGAACAGTTTCTCAATGTCTGCAGTGGGCTTTAGAGTTTCTTGGTTCCACCTCAAGCAACTATTACACATGCCAACATCATGCTCTCCCAACTACCCAATATACACACGTTGCTAAGTATTGACCATTCCTTCAAAAATTGCCAGGGGTTCTGTTTGCTTTTGCTCTTCACTTAGAGGGGGAAATGTATTATAGATGATTCCACTTGCAAAACCACAGGTACCATGGTTAACCATTGCATCAAGGAACATACTAATTGTTGATGCTTTTATGTTGATCAAGTGATTGTTTTAATCTTTTTCAGACTCATTTGAAACTGACTGGTATAAACTAGGCAAAAAAGGTAAATTCATACAATTTACTACTAAAGATGCAAATACACTTGGTGTATAAGAAAATATGTTTAATACTAGACATGTTTTGGCATAACCCATGCCATCTTTGACTTCAGTAGATAAAGATTACAAACTAAGACAATAAACTTCTATATATATGCATTAAATAACCTAATAACAATATGAAATATCATATGAAATGAACTGAAATGAACAATATGAATATCATATGTTGTTAGGTTACTTAACTCATATATATAGAAATTTATTGTCTTTGTATTTCTTTATCTACTGAAGATGGCATGGGTTATGCCAAAACATATCTAGTATTAAATGTATTTTCATATACATCAAGTGTATGGCATCTTTAGTGCTTTTACGTTCATTTATTACTAAAAGTTTTCATATGACGGGAACAAAGGAACCATCACATTGAAATCGTAACATGAATTTGGCAAGAATATTGTTTTCATAAACAGTACATCATGGCACTGGTATGATGAAAATATAGCATGATGTTCTGTTTCACACTGCTCTTAAAGCTCCAGTAAGGAACACCCATGATTATAATTGTAAACATAACAGTGGTGCATGCCATGCAGTCAACCTGGGTAAGGGTTGTTCATCAAGGTTCATTCAGAATATCCATTATGTATACAAATCCAATTTCTGTAACAGGCTGCTATCAATCAGCAGTTAAAAGTCATGGATCTCGTTGTCTACCTTTGACTGGGGGGGAGGCAAAACTACCCCTCATGAACCGGAGGTGGGGGGTTGGACTCCCTTTGAGGTAGTGGTGATTGGCAGTCCTTTTAAGGTTGAAAATATTTCCTGTGCATACCATTATAAGGGGTTGTACCTCAAAATGTCAGATATGTATAGAGTATACTTATTAGGATTAATTTATTGGATAAACATGACAGAACAGAAGAAAGATGGTGTCTAGTTACTGTTTAAATAATATCAGTACAATTGCAGACTAAATCTTCTATTCTGAAAAAGATAGTAATCACCAAAAAATGTAAATGTAAATGCTTTGTTTTTATAGTGGAAGAGCACTTAGCTATCCAGCTAGTTTCCAGGCACTCCACTGAATTAATCACAACTAAATAAAGTAAATGAAACATAAAGTGTTTTAAGAATCCCAACTGGCAAGGAGGCGAACCAGTTCGCTATATTACAAGCATGGCCGAGAAACTGAATTTGAACTAATCGAAATCGGAACAAATCCAGTCTCAGCTAGTGGCCAGAGCGGGTATCGAACCTGGGACCGCCAGATTGCGAGACCAACGCTCTGACCACTCGGCCATGCTGCCTCCCAGTATGTTTGTACCTCTTAGGGAGTGTTATTAACATTGCTTCTGTCAAAAGGTTGTCTAATTTATTCATCATTTTAGGGATCATTTTTCAACAGCCTTACCATATTAGCAATGGAGTACCCTTTCCCAGGCCAATGGGCTTTCAACCAGAGAGAATTATTTTGAAAACTTATAATTCAACTATTAAAGACAGGATATGACATCCATTGATAGCAAGCAATAATCATGATTTTGTATTTTGATTGTCAGTAATACAGAATGGAAGTGCTATAGCTGCTCGTCAATATGCTAAAAATGGCTGTCCGTCAGGTCTGCGGGGTCACATTTGGCAACAAATTCTCTGCTTAGAAATTGATGATGTGGTATGCACAAAATATTATATATCATGATATTTTTTGTTGTTATTATTATTATACTAAACAATTCAGTCTTTTATTTTTCAGGACCTCCTTTACTTTGATCAACTCAAGACTTATGTCATTCAACACAATATGTTAGTTGACAACTTAATCATGAAGGTAAACAATCCAATCAAATCTGATATTGACGAAGTGACTTTTCAAACTTGGTTATGGGCAATCATTGGGCTTATTATTCAAACAGTGCTTTTGTATAAATTATCATTCAAACAGTGTTTTTAACCTTTGCCAAGGACAATCTGTTGTTGTGAAACAATTGAAACTTGAACACCATTGAAATAATTGGCCCATCATGTCATATACTAACATCAGGACAGACATACATCTACCCTCCACTGTAGACATCTTATTAAAATTGTGATTGACCAGAATAGTAGGCTCAGATTTCAGCCATCATGCACCAGCAATACTCAGCACAGGGATGAATATCATGGGCGCACAAATCCCTGCCGCCTGAAATCTGAGCTTACCGGAATAGCTGATCTGGAGATCCATATAAGACATCTGCAACAGAGGCTAGTACAGACATTTGGATTGCCTATTGTGAAATAACATTGTAAAAAAAGTTTTGCAGCCTAATTTGATGTATTTGATATTTCAGGATGTAAGAATGACAGCAACAAATGATGATGATTACTTTGTCTTTGAGGATCTTCTATACCAGGTTTATTACATGTTATTGTTACACAACATCCTATAAAAAAAGCAGCCACACCCATAGTTAAGTGGGTGGGGGGGGGGGGTAACATAAACAAATAAAATGAACGTTCCCTGTTTTTTGTGCTACAGTACAAAAACTTAAAGAAAAAACTGAGAGTTCCTTTCTAAATTAGCTCCAGTTTTCTAGTTATTTTTACCCTGCTAAAGAGAGTACGCCAGGATTAACATCTTTTGACATATCATTCATTCTCATTCATTTATCCATCCATCCATTTAATCAGTGTAAAATGCACCTGCAAAACTAGTAATAAAATTCTAATCTCAGAGGCATGTTTCAAACAGCACCAAGTTGCCCCACTGCCTTGACCATTGTTGACCCGTATCCAATGCTGCACAATGTTGCTCGTACTGGTGCGTCGTTCTCCATAGCACAAGATCACTTTTTCTCTCTGTTATAAAAATCATCACTAAAGCCCATTGGCAACAATTTTCCTTCAGATCTTAAAATCCTCATCTCTTCACGCAGATCTGCAAGTTTTCTTCTACAGTGTCTTTCAATGGTTCTTACGGATTTAGCTTCCCTGGTGGCTTCTTTGATCACTTGATTATATATCTCTTCATCTACGATACGTAGTTCAGCTATACCTACCATATCTCTGACAGTACTTCTTGGAATTCCAGCGATTGTATAAGCACGACGATTACTGCAGTGTTCTTTGTTTATGACTCGCAATACATGTTCGTAACGCTGGTGTATCTCACTTAGGTCATTCCTGGTGACTTTAATTTTGGATTTAGGTGTTGATTGATGACTGGTGAGTTCATGACATTTCGCTCGTGTATCCTGACAAACTCTTGAAACTGACGTTGCTGGTTGTTCAACGTTGAATTTCTTTGGGCTTAGTTGATTAATTTCTATATTTGTCCTCGTTTTATGCGAAGGTGATTGCTTTGTTTTCACTTTACACGTTGCTGGTTCCTTTGTTACCTCATGCAAATTTCCGTCGTATTCTTGGAGTTGTTTTCTTGTCCTTTTGAAGCTTGTTGAAGCTGATTGCTTGTGTGTTTTTGCTGTTTCATCAATCGTAGCGTGTAGCGATGCTATTTCTTTATCTTTTAAATCAAGAAGCTCCCTGAGGTAAATTATTTCGACTTTTTTTTCTTCTAACTCTTTCAGCAAGGCGGTGACTTCATAGTTTTCTGTTGTGTAAATAACCAAGGGCTTTCTCTCTTCTTCCATTATTCTCTTCTTAAATATTGGTTCTTCTTGGATTCTAAATACAGATTTCGAATGATTTTAACCACAAGTCCAAATACTGGAACAAACCCAAACGCCGAAGCAGACAGTAAACATGTCGGCCGACCACATACCGACACTTTTGAGTGCCGCGGACAAAAGCCGACCATATACCGACAAATTGCAAAGAATTGCGGTTGACATCTCAACCAATCAAAAAGCTTTCCGACCACATGCTGACAAATCACAAAAACTCGCCGACCGTATACCGACGATACCGACACCTTTGAATGCGGCGAACAAAATCCGACCAAATGACAAAAATGGTGACAGTGTAACGCCACACCAAACGAGTGTATGTTCGTGTTCAAAACGGGTGTATGAGAAGAGAAGAATAGGTACTTTATTAAATACATTGAATTGCGTTATTTACAAATTAAATTTATTAAAACTGTTAATAATAATCTATAATCTAAAACCTTAAATATATATACAATAAAACCTAAAACGTAATGATTAATTATTGATGGCTGAGGTCATGATAAAATTCATTAATTACAGACTTACGGGCGTGTCTAAGATTGTGGTTGCTGCACTCAAAAGACTTTGGCAAAAGATCCCTTAGCTTATGCTCACTATCATCTACAATACTACTTATTATGTTCGCTTTAGGGGGAGTTTACATATGCATGGCACTTAGGATCATCCTAGCAGGCGAACCAACTTTTACGTTTAGTTTACATGCCCGAAGCAACCCGAAGCAGAGTTCAAAGAAATGAGTGATTGCTCGTCCTAGATCACCCGAACTCCTCAGTGGCCCCAACATTAGCGTTTCCTAATCCTAGTTGGCGAAGTATCTCTACTTTTTCTGTTTACATGACCGAAACATACTCCTAGTGCCAGGATATTCCTAGCGGCGAGACAGGATGATCCTGCTAGTACCATGTAAACACCCCCTTAAAAAACGTGTAATGCTCCTATTTGTAACTGATATCGGATTGTTTTCATCTTTTTACATGTATACATTTCCATAAATTTACTGTCTAATTTTTTTACGGAAATTCAATTTTCGCTTTTAAAAATATTAGCATGATGCTGCTCTTGAGTACTAAGAGACCATGTCTAGTAGTATTTACCAGTTATTTTACAATTTTCACCGGAGAATTGAATTCTACATAAGAAAGAAAATTCGTAAATGTTTTGGTAGTATCCATCACACATGACTTTGGACATTTCGGATATGATTTTTTTAAATTAAAAAATACAAAACAATTAACATCGGCGACTCTCTAATTTACTACGGTGTTGTGCAGTTGAGCCCCTGAAAACCGTGAACCTACTAAAACAACAACAACAACAAACTAAATTGTAGGGGGAAAAAATCAAGATTACCCTGTTCCAGACAAGAAACTATAAAAATATGGTGTGTTATAATCGACCAGTTCCAGATTCAGAGAAGCAACAATATACCCAATCGAGCAACACAACAGCGTATAACCGATATATTTGGCAGGGATATCATATCGTGGTCATAATTGTTTTATGATTTCTTTTTAGGCCCTTTTAGTGTTTACCCGAGATACCGCTGTTCTGAAACACTTCAAGACCGCGTGCTCCACACCACCCAAGTCTTACATCAAAGGTAAACATCTATCTCTAATTGACAACATATACAAACTTATTTCATAACTTTATGCCTCTTCATTTATTTTGCCAGGAAAACTTGGTGTACAGGAATACGCGGTCGTTTACCCACCCAATGGTAAATAACAGGATCATGAATATTTCTTTAAATGCGTCATGCTTTTCTCTTGACCATTTCCCGTACAACTGTCTTGAATTAAATGAGATTATCTTTTCTTTTTTAGGAGTCATACCATTTCATGGGTTCTCTATGCATGGTAAACTATTTGACTGTTCGTCCGTCCCGCGTCCATCCACCATTCATCAGTTCGTTCGTTCGTCCGTTTATCTATCTATTTATTGGCCGTTTTTACACTAGAAGACGGACAAATCGTCTGATGTGAAAACGGGGCGAACAAAGTTTCTGACAAACAAACCGTCTGAATTTGTCCGTCTGTTTGTCCGCGCATTTAGGAAGACGATTTTTCGAAGACGATTTGTTCGTCCAGACGAACAAGTCGACCAAAGTCCTACCTAAATTCACACTAGACGAAAAAATCGTCAGACGATTTGTCCGTCCATACGATTTGTTCGTCTTCTTGTGTGAAAACGGCCATTCATTCATTCATTCATCCTTTTGTTCGTTCGTTCGTTTATTCTTTCTTTTTTTTTTTTTGTCTTTATCAAGCTGCACCATTATGTTATGTCTGTTCGCACGCCCCAAGACTCTACTTCTTATTCAGAGAACTGTATATGAGGTATGTTGAAATGTGTCCGTTAGAGCGATCATACTGCGAAACTACTGGTCAACATTTTACAGTGGAACCCTGATATAACGATGTTCCAAGGGACTATCGGATCGTTATATCGGGAGATCGTCAGATCAGGGTTCTTTTCCACACCTGAATAACAAAGAGTTATTGAAAATGATGACAGCTGGTAGTCAGAATACCAACAACGTATGGTATGTGTTTGAAAATTTGCCTTGTTGTGATTTCTTCTCCTTTGAATCTTTCTAGATACTTTTTCAGACTACATACAATGAGTTCACATCCACAGGTAGGGTTTAAACACACTGCCAATATTGCGCGCAGTAGCGAACTACTGTAGAAGTGTTCCATGCCCTCGTCCGTTCGTTCTAAGGCGCGTTTAGTGATCTACAATGGTCGCGACCGCGAATTAGTCGCAACGAGAACCCAAAAGGCTGTAGCTTTGTCTGCTTCAGAATCAAGTCGTTTTACCACCAGTGGCACTACACTAGATTTTTGTACCAGTAAATGCGACTTTTTGGCAACACAAAAGAAACGTTTTTTGTAATTATTTTTAATGGTTCATTTCAGGGCATTTTATCACTATGTATTTTATTTGAGAGACTCTTACAGACCCACGAACCTTCATTATTTTATCATCTAAAGAACGTTGGAGCTCCACCGTAAGTACCACGAACTCAAACTTAAGTTGACCGGTAACTAATACTGTCGGTAACAGAAGGAGAGTAGCGAGTGAACTAGTTTGGGCTGCATCGGTGTATACAGATACAACAAAGGTTGAATTAAAACTTGTAACACCGTATATAAAAAATGAATACTTACTGATGTTTCGACCCTTCGTCAGAGTTAAAAAAAGCGCCTTGTTTTTGTGCTGTGACGAAGGACCCAGGCTCGAAATGTCAGTAAGTATTGTCTGTCGGTGCTATGCATCGAACATTGTATCTTGTAGGTTACGTCTAGTGTTTAATTGGATGGTGTACGCGTTTTCTGGTTATCTTGCAACAGAACAGGTGAGAGAACTTGAATTCGAGTTACAGTTGTTTAGATTGATTGCTTATTCACAAGAGACCATAATACTATTATTATGGTCTCTTGTTATTCGCTCTTTGGGCTCTCTGTGGTTGTCGCTCACCCACTGTCGCCCTACTTATGCATGTCACTGAATTGTTAAATCAATCTCCTGACAGCGTTTACTCTGTGTACTATATGTTAACTCTAAGTGTGTTGTAATACAGTTGTATTCTTACGTTACATTCTTACAGGAAAACACTGATACAATAACTGATATTCCAATTACACTACACATTGTTACGCTCCTCAGAAGTGCATTAACAATTGCCGACAACACTGACTCCAGTTATGACACTCAAAACTTGTTTTAGGCCTAGGCGATCTGATCGACAGAGTTTGTGCCTTTGTCCAGAAACCATTGCTGGACGTCACTGCAAGATAACACAGGCTTTAACACTGTAATGTTTCGAGCCAATGTATAGCTGTGGTGGCTACAGAACGGCCCGACATCCCTACAGCTGAGTGACATCCATATACAGTACCCTTACTACTGCCTACGTTTCGTTACGTTTAATTTTTATGTTTGTAGGTGTTGCTACTTTGGGATAGAATCCTTGCTTATGATTCTTTGGAACTATTACCAGGTATTGCTAAGTATGGACGTCCTTCATAAAATTCATCGACGAAATGATATGTACTAATACTAAATAGTATGCCGGTGTACTACAACGGTGTGCAAAACCTGTTGAGGCACTGTCCATGCATTTTGGCCGAAATTCGCCACCCCTGTTTAGACTCCCCCTCCCCCTCCCCCATCTCTCTCTCAATGTTGATTAGGCCAGGGAGATTCTTCCTAGGTCCAAGACCCGTCCCAACCAACATTGTGTCGGGGGAGGGGGGGGGGGGTCGAAATATATACCAGTTTCAAGACTTACATGGTGAGAATTAAATAACGTTGTGCCCATTCGAGAGGACAGTGTCTCAACTATTCTGCACACCGTTGTACGTAGGATTTAACGGTGTCAGTAAATGGGAACAAAAGAGGAGGTTCTCCCCTGTCTGCATTCCCGGGAACCCACCAACCCTAACAATCAAACGTAAGATAATCGTGTATTAAATGTTTTTAGTTCTTGCCATGGCTATTTTGTCGTATCGCCGCTGTAATTTGATGGAAGTCACCAATCTACAAACAGCACAGGTAAATGAAGGATTTACTGAAAATAGAGCGTACACAATAGAGCTATGTAACTGATAGAATGAAATATTGTCAGTGGTCGAATAAACTCAGTAGAAACACGATTAATACCAATTGTTGCCGTTATTATTGTTTGTTTTGCACAGTTGGCTAGTGCGCGGCCTTCAGTGCGAGAGGTCCCGAGTTTCGATCCCCCGTGACTTCACATCCTTGTTTCGACTTCTTTCCTTTCCGTGTAGCTTTAATTAGCTTTAAATACCCTTAAAACGGAGCACTGTTGGAGAGAGGTGGTAGAGGGCGCACCTTCGAACGCTTGATACATGAGCCTCTGGCTCGGGAGATCTGGGCAACCACTCCCCGCAATTTCGAAGTAAAACATTAGCCTTTGCCTTTTTTGTTTGTTTGTTTGTTTGTTTGCTTCTAGGCAAGAGTATGGCTTGCACCAAAATGAAAGTATGCCCATTTTCCGTTTCAGACTGTACTAGCAGACATATCAACGCTGAACGTCATTGCACTTCTACAGTATGTGTTGTTTCTAAAGCAGTACGACACAGTTTTCATTCATCATGGATTCAATCCCAGCTAAAGCGGGAGATTAACACTGTCAAACAGCACTTCGTAGTCTGCGCTTTTGGACTGGTGATAAAAATGCTATTCGCAAGCTTCCTGATTCCCAAAATATCCTAAGACTCTTCCAAGTCGCCTGATTTGTCTGATTTACCTTGATGATAAGGCTTTGCCTTTATCAGCTACAGAAATGGTCTCTAATACACTTATTGTTTTGCGGTCGACATCATTGTCTTCACACACTCCACTTCTTACAGTCAAAGTTCGTATTTTGGCATTCTGTACAAATACAACATAGTATGTTGTAGAGCGATAACACTTAAACCGTGAAATAACTTAGTAACTAAATAGAGACAAATAGTAGCAAAACCCTTTGTTTTCTATTGTTTCATTAGTACTATTTGTACTTTTTAGTTAGTACTTGTTTCACGGTTTTAGTGCTATCGCTCTATACAACAATCAATTGGTATTGTATTCCATACATTAAGGCAATTGGTCTATTTCCAAAAATCAGTTTTTGTGTTTAAAAAATGCCAAACGAGACTCTACCATCCATGTTTGTCGGCATCCCATCAAACCGTTATTGCATGTTGATATTTAACGGAAATGTATTTCTTTCTTCTTAATATTATAATTAAAATATTATTTCTTATAAGTATTGAAATGCACTTTGTTTTGTATTTTAATGTGACGTTAGCCACGTAGCGGCCCATTTTCTTCCGTCTTTCCCTTCCTCCCTCCCTCCCTCCCTCCCTCCCTCCCTCCCTCCTTCCTTCCTTCCTTCTCCCTTCCTTTCTTTCTTTCTTTCTTTCTTTCTTTCTTTCTTTCTTTCTTTCTTTCTTTCTTTCTTTCTTTCTTTCTTTCTTTCTTTCTTTCTTTCTTTCTTTCTTTCTTTCTTTCTTTCTTTCTTTCTTTCTTTCTTTCTTTCTTTCTTTCTTTCTTTCTTTCTTTCTTTCTTTCTTTCTTTCTTTCTTTCTTTCTTTCTTTCTTTCTTTCTTTCTTTCTTTCTTTCTTTCTTTCTTTCTTTCTTTCTTTCTTTCTTTCTTTCTTTCTTTCTTTCTTTCTTTCTTTCTTTCTTTCTTTCTTTCTTTCTTTCTTTCTTTCTTTCTTTCTTTCTTTCTTTCTTTCTTTCTTTCTTTCTTTCTTTCTTTCTTTCTTCCTTTCTTTCTTTGTTTTTTCTTTCTTTGTTTGTTTTTCTTTTTTTCTTTCTTTCTTTCTTTCTTTCTTCCTTTCTTTCTTATTTATTTTTCTTTCTTTCTTTCTTTCTTTCTTTCTTTCTTTCTTTCTTTCTTTCTTTCTTTCTTTCTTTCTTTCTTTCTTTCTTTCTTTCTTTCTTTCTTTTTTTCTTTCATTCATTATTACGAGGGACTCGTGTTCTCTCTCTATCTCCTCAGCCAATCAGGCTTGAATTCTTCCGAGGGATGTCGGGACTATAACTAACGTTACGTTTCTGGTAGACATTCGGTTGAGGTATATAACCTTTACATAACACTAAAATAACAATTGAACACTTTAGACTTTCGTAGCCATAATCTAAATTTTGTTAATAATACCAGGGAATATACAACAAATTTCCCTCTAGAATTTTTTGCAACTGCGTCTGCACGAGAAAAAATATTAAACTTGTTTGCATCGATCGAACTGCAAATTCCGGAGGCTAGGAATTCTGATCGTGCTGAAGTCTTATAGATAACAATGGTTTGACTGTAGTGTTTTTTTCTTTATGCCTACTATTTTTTCACGGGTCAAATCTTGAAAATCACCCTAAATACAATAGAAAACAAGAATTAGAGTGAAGTAGTACTAAATACGCTAAGGTGTATTTGACGGGTTTATGAAAACCACTGTCTATAATATTTGGCATAAAATAATCAACAAATTTACGCATTTTATAGTCCAAAATCAGTATACACATTTTCAGTGCAAAACATGTAAAATTGCAAACCCGCTAGCCGCATTGTAAAACATACAGTTATTGATATGACTAAATTGACTCATTTGTTTTAACGAGAAACAATGTTCGTTCCCTAGTTGAATTACTATCTTACTACTCCGAGAAAAACCAGCTCAAAACACTTTGTCAAATGTTGGTTTGTTATTTGTGGGGTTGGATTAAGTAAAAGACGGGCGGATCCAGGATTATCTTCAGGACGGGGTGCACCGTCTTCAGAAGGGGGTGCACCATCATATAAATTGGAAACGGTCGAGAGGATATTTTGGAAAAATATTGAGAAAAAATGACTCAAAGTCATATCAGAAGGGGGGTGCACACCCCTGCACCCCCCCCCCAAATCCGCCCCTGACTAGATATAAAACAACTCAGATAGAACGCAGTTTTGCTTAAAGATATTAAAATTTAAGGAAAGTTATATCGGATTAATTACTCTGAAAAAGCTGAAGTTAAAATTAAGATATTTGTAATGAGATTATTTTATTATGCTGAAGGGTTGGCGCGACACTCCGTTTGTCTGTTTACACCGCTACATAAATTAGAACTTTTTCTTGAAATAATCTCGAAAATAAAATGTTATTGTGTACGCAAAAGGCAGTTAGTCACATATGTATGCATACGTGGTCTCTCTTTGATTTCATCTAGCAGCGATAATCTCTAGTGCTCAATTACTGACAACCGTCAACCAATCAGGTTCGACCAACTCACAGTGTTTGCTTTGTTTCACATTGTTTGTAAACTATTGATGCTCTTACCAAAGAAACAGGTCTGTTTGCAGTTAATGATTTGTTGTGTTCAATAGATCGGTGCTATTGTTAAGAATCATTGAACCTTTGTACTGCTCAGTTTACATCGAGTTATACCATAGCAACCTTAACGAGGTCAACTTTACGACAAGTGTTGGAAAGGACTCCTTCAAGCATCAACAAAAAGAACTTAATTTATGATTCAAACTTGCTGAAATTGAAGTAGCTTTGGAGTTCTGCAGGGAAACTGCCCAAAAACTGTTCGGTTTCCTCGGTGATTTTATTACCGTCAAGTGCTCCATTTCAAGTCTGAAAGGGTTTGCTAATTTTCTGGAAAAGTTTTATAAAGTTTTGAAATTTCTCAAGGATGAGAGATACGACCAACTCCTGGTAAGAAACTATCAGTGTTTATGGACTCATTACTTAGGAATTGAGTCACGATGAGTTTTTCATTTAAATATCAGTATGCGTAGTTTTCTGAACTGTTGGACAAGCACCAGTTTATTGTCCCCGAGGATCTTTCACATTGGTTCGTTTAATTCTATCATTTCTGTAATGTACGGTATTTCAGTGTGGGGAAATAACACCTGACTACTGCATCTTTAGCTACATATTCAGATGAAATATGTTCTTTGCCTTTGTACAGCGAATAGGATTTATGAAGACTGGGCTTACAAGTCAACATACACAGACAGCTTTCTTGGTACACATGGACCACCAGCACCGAATGGAAGGTAGAGATATGTCCTGTTCAATTTGCATGCACCCTTGCTGGTTGTAGCGAGAATAACCATTACTTGCATGACAGTGGGCGTACACTGTTATTGATGATTTCTATCCTCAAACTTTCAGACACGTTCATATAAATGCCTTTAAACTATATCATGATTGTCAGTGTGAATCAAATGAATGTTTTATGAGCGATAAACGTAGAAATGAATAGACCACGTAGAACAAACGTAGAATGGTGGTCTATCTACTGTACGTATACTGTCACAGATTGACTTGTTTACTTGCCATCAAGTATTCTCAAATTGAAGTTCTATTATAACGTCCTTGTTTGTTTGCAGAGTTAGGACGTCTCAGTTCTATCCGTCTAGTCGTCCACCCATTGCCTCAACCTATCGTGCAGACTTCATGAACTTTCCTGTCAATAAACGAGAAAGTATTCCTTTTGGATCATCGTCTGGATACCGTAAAAACAACCCTCACCCACACAATCTACAGGCTGCATTCAAGCATCCAAATAAAGTAGGTTTTTACACAATACAATACGAATACGATACGTATCATAGAACAGATTTCATATGAGTGTGAAACGTACCGCGCCGTACCGTGACCGGACGTGTCAGTGTCGCGATGTCTATAAAAACATTCGAAATTCCTGCTGTAACCGTGCGGTGACCGTGCGGTGCCGTTTTCACAGTCATACCAAATTTGCTCTATGGCTTATATCTAAAATCTTTATGTGGTGTTTTCTCTTGTTTTGGTTTTAACACGATTAAGGTTGACTTAATTGGTTGGTGACTGATCTGCAATTAGAGAGAGGTTCTTGGTTTGAAAGTTTATCCGTGGTCTCACATGCACCCTTCTTAGGTCTTAGCGGTTCGGAACACGAGCTGGGCCTCTTCTTCGGTTAATAGATAAACACTTAAAGCTATTTAACGATATTTTTTGTGTCATATAGGATTATTTCGTATGGTCACAATATCGTCGTCTTCCACCCCTTGGTAGCTTTACTGACCAGGGTACCAACAGTCATGCTTTATTACAGCAAGTCTGTCAGGATAAGTCACGTTCTACATACCAACAAGACTTCAAACAACCGCCATATGCTACCGGTACAACAATCATATCAATATATATTTCTTTGTTTCACTACTACCTCACTTGGGTATTTAAAATTTTAATTACTTTATTCTGCTAGAGTGGCAAGCTAATAGTTAGAAGTAGACCCTAAACTCGTTGTTTCATTTTGTTCTTTATCATGCAACAACATTGGACCATCACTTCTTCCTGCACACTTATTGGTCAATGTGTTTTAATACAAACAATTTCAATGTTCTAATAATAGCAAAGAGGCAGAGATGTCCACCTTACAAGGGTCACTGTCTGCAGAAAGGGAATCACCTATAGCTAAAGAAGTTGCAAAACTGTCTCAAAAAAATTCGTTACCGCGGCTAGTACGTGAAACAATGATCCGTGCGTTTTCATTGTTGCGACAACGTGAAAGAAATCACATGAGTTGATATTGATAAATCACATAAAATTGCACATTCAACTGCTAATTATTTTGGCGAAACAAACTAGAAAAAGGTATCGCTGCTTGTAATAATGTTGCAAGTAATGAAAGCGCTGAAACGAAATTGAGTTAGCTAGTAGACATGGTGTAACGTTTTGATGATGATGCGGTGATGAACTCATTGCGGCATTGCATACCGTGGGATTTATTACAAAGCAACGATATAACGCGCGCTATCATTGGATAGACATTGCATCTTATACTTGCATTATCTGTTTCTTCACTTAATAGACTTCGTATCAAGACCACCAACTACAGCAAGAACTGCCAGTGGTGTGACCCAACCATCACAGTCAAGTGGGCCTTACCCTGAATTAGCAAGCTAACAGTTTCCACTAATATGTCTAATATAGCGAGGGGGGAAAAGATCTATGAGAAACAGTCTTCAGATTGATTGATCGGCTAAATTGAGATTTTTAAGGAAGCGGGGAGAAGTCAATGAATATCAACTGAAACGGAATAAAGAAGCATCGACACACATGATGCAGAGTTAACGTTGCGTGCATGCAGTTTTGCAAACAGTTTAGATAGTTAATTCTTTTAAAGTTGCAAGGATTCTATTTCCGTAATTCATTTGCTGTTCCCGTGAAATCAGTTGTAAGGAAATTTAAAGTAATGTCCAAAACACGAATTTATTCTTTCTTAATTTCTTTCTTTCTTTCTTTCTTTCTTTCTTTCTTCCTTTCTTTTTCTTTCTTTCTTTCTTTCTTTCTTTCTTTCTTTCTTTCTTTCTTTTTCTTTCTTTCTTTCTTTTTCTTTCTTTCTTTCTCAGTTTCCTTCTCAGTTTCCTTCTCAGTTTCGTTTTTCCTTTTCTCTTTCTTTCTTTGTATTTTCTTTCTTTCTTTCTTATTTGTTTTGATCTTCTACTCCTTCTTCTTCTTCTTCTTCTTCTTCTTCTTCTTCTTCTTCTTCTTCTTCTTCTTCTTCTTCTTCTTCTTCTTCTTCTTCTTCTTCTTCTTCTAAGAGTGTGTGGCAAGTCAAGTAAAAGTAATAAAAACATTACAACGTTTTCTCTTTTTTATGTATTTGGTGTCATATAGTTATTAATAATAATATTGTAACAGTTATTGTATTTAATCGTGAACTGCATGAGTAAAACTGAATAAACTATTTGACATGCAGTTCACTGGCGTCTTGATTGCAGTGTGTTTTTTGACGGTAAAGTTATGTCCTTTTCTAAAAGTCTTTTCATCCACAAAACTAATTTGCGTGCAAACACTGCCGGTGTGCCGTTGAAGCCGTGTTATTATTACGTGTTAATAAAGTGACAAAACTGGCCTTTACTGGGTGATAAAACAATATGGCACAACTTTTATAATCAACGTTTTATTGAAAGTAATAAACCTCAAGCTACGACTGTTAATTAATAAAAAAAACTGCTTTCTTCTATTCACAATATCAATATTAATCCATACAATCTACATCAAGAGCTTAACTCCATGAATTCAGCCAATGGGAGCCTAGCAATTATCACGGGAATTGGCTAAATTGAATGACCACACGCGACATGGCCCTTGGATACCGCCAGATTGGACTTCAAACTTGACAACAAAAATTGCATGTCGTTCAAGCTTTTTGACAACTGAATCAAGAAAAAAACCTTTCCAGTTACTTAAACATTGATCAGCGTTTTTAAAGGTAAAGTTGATCATGGTTTTATACTTTGGTTGTTTTTAATTAGGTTGAGTAATTTGTTTATTGGTTTAGAGTTATTGTATACAATGAAATATACACAAATCAAAAGGTTTCACTAACTTGAACTTTGTTTACATAAGCAGACAGAAAAAGGCTCGCTTTTTGTAAAGACATAATATTTTCAACAAACTCACAAAGGACAAGAATGTGATTACAACCATTTTGGCCGCGATTTTCAAAAACGTTTGGAGTGTTACCAAAAGATGCCATTTCAAAATCAGCGTTATCTTCCAGCACTTGGTAAGTTACTAGCTTGTACATGTCATTTATTAAAGTAGATTTCGTATGACTGTGAAAAGGCCAAGTGCATGCACCATCATCGCACGGTTACGGCAGGAATTTCGAATGTTTTTATAGATATCACGGCACTGACACGGACACGGCATGGCGCGGTCCGTTTCACACTCATACGAAATCTACTCAATTCCATGTCCATCTGTAACATGCACCACATCAAATAAGTGTTTTAAAGAGGTTAATCTGATTTATCGCTTTATCTCTTGCTTTGCATTTGTAGCCACTCCCGTGGTATCGCGATACCAAATAGATTACAACAAACAAGATGTAGTACCATCAAAGTCATATAAAAGTAGAAATATTACAAATCTACGTAAGTTTATTCTTAGAGTATAAGGCAGAGCTCAATTTGCGCGTCACGGCAAAACTGCAGTGTATTCACCTCTGCAACTGTTGCGCGCAACATTGCATGCGTGAGCTGCAGAAGTAGAATCAAGTTCTAGTCTTTTTCTGCAACGTTGTATGCGTTCTGTTGAGGAGTGAAAAAATGACTATAGTCAAATGAATGCTTTATGTTTTACAAACGATCTATTTGATCAAAATATTTGATCAAAATATAACATAGAATACATTAAGCTTGACTTGGCTCTCAAGCTACAGCTCGCAACGATGCAGGAAGAGTTACATGCATCTTGTGATCCCCACCCCTCCCCTCAAACGTACCATGTCGTGGCACACGATCGATGGTTGTCTGGTTGCAACGTGTGTTCGGGCTTTCAAACCCTTCTTGATTTTTTGCTTTCTCAGAGGGGGATCACAATAAAATCTTTGTGTATAATCTTGAGTTTGTAAGGAATACTGAGGAAAGAGCGAGTACTTAAAGCTTAAGAATGACCTAAACATCCCTGCGCAGAAAAATCTCATTTTCTCCAATGAACTTTTCCTGCAATGACACTGTCACATTGCATTATTTGATCTTTCAGCACCAATAGCTTACTCTAACTGTCGTAGAACCGTTGGTAGCAGTTTGTATAAAGACTCTTATGAAGGCTGTTTTGGCCAAGCAGCGGACAGCGCCAAGTAAGTCATGTCCCTAGATTGTCCCTAGATTGTCCCGCGGGCTACACTACCCGGAAGTGGTTCATATGACATGCACGAAATTCTAATTGGAATGAGACAAGACATACCAACGAGACAAATTTTTAGTTAGAAATGATAAGGTTTGTTTGTCTGCACAAATAAATGGAGAGATAATTATAGAATTAGGCGAGTTAAATTCTACTTCCAAAATTCATCCCCTTTCGCTTTCATGCTAAAGCGAGAAATTCATTGACTTCAGGCTGTTCTTTTTGGATTGGCTACCACTGGTCTACAACTGCCACCAGCTACTTTATTTTACTTATTCCCAAATTCGACTGAAGTTCTTTTATTTCTCTTCAAGACCAGAACCTTATAAATTTCCTTCACTGGATAAAATCGAGAAATCTACTTATCAAGATAACTTCAGGAAAAGACAAACTTTGCAGCTGCCTCTTCTTCCATCATCTCCAACAAGACGAAACAACCCGCATCCTATGACTATGAACAACGCTTTTCGTTTTCCAAATAGAGTGAGTAGACCATGTAGGACCAGTACCAGCTGCAGTCTAACCCTTACGTATTCCATGTTAGTGAGCAATTTTCGTATGACGGTGAAAGTGTCAGCGCGGTGATGTCTATAAAAACATTCGAAATTTACGCCAAAATCCGCGCCGTACCGTCGGTGGCAGTGCCATCACTAGCTCACAGTCATATGAAAACGGCTCTTATATCGTTTAGGAATACATATATTGTTACAAACATGTCGCGGCATACGACGTGAAAGCCCTGATGCTTTACGCAACATGCCGATGCCAATATCTTATTCAAGAGCAGGAAGAAAACTCTACTACAGCGTGGCGTCGCTTGACTGTAACCAACTTACATCTGGCACAAAATCTACTGCCGAAGAGAGGGCATGCAATAGTTTACCTTCGACATTTTGGTTGAGTGATCGCGTACAAAGCAATTTAAAACGAGGCCCGCTCAGGTCTAACAATGAAAAAATCATAATTAGCATGTTACGATGGTACATCATCTGTGAAATCAGAGTTTACAAAGCAGGGGCGGATCCAGGATTATCCACCGGGGGCATCGTTATACAAATTTTACTGAGTCGTATGTCCAGAGGATCCAGGGGATACTCTAAAAAAGTAACAAACAAAAGTAACCAAAGCCGCCTCATGAGGGTGTTGCGCACCCTACACCCCTCCCCTAGACCCACCCCTGCAAAGTTGCTATTTTTTTAAAAATTATGTCATAAGTGATTACGTTTCGTCTCTGTTGTTGTAGGGGTACTGGGTGTGGCCACATCGTTTGATACCCATGAGGTACGATAAAGAAGAAGATTCACTGACACTGCGTGTTTCAAACGACCTGACGAAAAACATAAAACGAGGGCCTTTTGATACGTGGGAAAAAGAAAAATGCGTTGACTGACGAACCCATCGTTTTCTTAGATCACCTTCATTTATTCTATTCTTACTTGCCTTAGTGTTGTGATGATGGAAGGGAAGAATTCGAGTTGCTAAGTTCGAGTTTTTTTCAACTTCATTTAGCTTTCAGAATTTTAGCATATTCTTACTTGCCTGTTAGTTTTGTGATGCTGGAGGGGAAAAATTCGAGTTGCAAAAAATGGATACACCCATTTTTACTGGGACAACGCCCTTTTTGACATCGTGTGTAACTCGAGATCAAACATAGTTAAAATCAAAATCGAGTTGCGTAACTCAAACTCGACAGAGTGGAACTTTATTTTCGAGTTACGCGCTATTTCCCTAATCTCGATCGTAAATGTCCACAAAAGCTTTTTCGAGTTCCAATTTTTCGAATTGTCTTTTGACTGGCACAGTTCCAAATTATTGCCCTCCTCTTAATTTTAATTGTATCCTCTCACTGACATTAGTCTTAAATGCGATCGCTTATAAGCCAGTTCAGAGTTAAAGAATCGTTTCTCAGGATCATAGGAGGGCGGGTAAACTTCGAGTTGCGCGCTTCGAGTTACGCGCTTTTCGAGTTACGCGCTGTGCCACACCCATTTTTGCCTGTGCCACACCCAGCGCGTAACTCGATGTCTTTGGGAAAGGTTAGTGACTTCGAGTTACGTGATGAGCGCACAACTCGAACTAAACCATATCGTCTTAAAGTGTCGAGTTACGTAAATAAGACGTTTATATTGAATTATCAGATTTACAGGAAACTAATTCGACTAAAGTAATTTTGAAATTTAAGAATATCAACATGTTATGTATTCACAACCATCGTGTAACGAAAAACTACTCAAACACAGCTTTAACATCAAGATAAGAGATTCTTTTGTACCCAAGAAAAGCAAATGTAATCAAATCTCCTGCCAGAGATAGCTTAACAGCAAAAGATTTTGTTCTTCTCCGTTCCAGGGCAATGCCTGGCTTCTGCTAGTACTAAGGGAGGTCAGTGGCGTTTCAAAAACTGTTCTATTAATAATAATAATAATAATAATTTAATACTTATATAGCGCTTTATACATATGGATATGATCTAATGCGCTTATTTACTTTTTTTCAGTCATTTTTTGGACATATTTGTATGTTGGTTCTAAAGTTAAAAATAACATTATTATTACTACTGTTCTATGAAGATTTTGTTAAAAATAAGAAAACGATTAAATCAGAATGTGTTCAGTTTTAAAATGTTGATTCTAGACTAATAATAATTCAACATAAACGTCTTATTTACGTAACTCGACACTTTAAGACGATATGGTTTAGTTCGAGTTGTGCGCTCATCACGTAACTCGAAGTCACTAACATTTCCCAAAGACATCGAGTTACGCGCTGGGTGTGGCACAGGCAAAAATGGGTGTGGCACAGCGCGTAACTCGAAGAGTGCGTAACTCGAAGCGCGCAACTCGAAGCGCGTAACTCGAACATTACCCGATCCCGGATCATAGTAATCCTTGAGATGAAAAATTTTTCTCTTTCAAGTGAATGTCCCATTAATATTATATTCGGAAAGATTTATTTTCAAGTGTAAGTAGAAAAAGCATTGTTGACTTTTAGGACCGAGTTACGGAATTAGCGCGTAACTCGAAAATAATGTTTCACTCTGTTGAGTTCGAGTAACGTAACTCAAACTCGAGTTACGGACGGAAGTCAAGAAGGGCGTTGTCCCAGAAAACGGGTGTGTCGGAGCGCGTAACTTGAAAACCGAACTCCGTAACTCAAATATCGTAACTCACATAAAACCGTACCAGTGTTGTGATATATAGCAAATGATGGTATCACTGATGCGATAGCATTATATTTTAGTAATGGAAGTGCCAGTAGAGTTTATTTTAAATGTTTTACACAATAAAATCTTTTTACTATTGGGAAACCTTGCTGTGAACGTCTTAATACTTTCTTTACAAAATGCCTCAACTCATTTTACAGCAAACAAGAGAAGAAACAAACCAACACTAAACTTATGTTCCACAATAACCGCCCTATCAAGGCGCTGCGGGAATTGCGGCAAATATATACATCTCTGGGTCGATATGCTGAGCATATATATAGCAGAAATCAGAAAATATTTACTTTCGATCGAATGAAGCTTCAAGCAGACTTATCACTAACTTGCCTCGGAGCATTGCAGACAAGGTTTTTGCATGATTGTATCCTGAACATTACTGTTTACATTATAAGGAAATATCAAGTGAAAGTGAATTCATCATAAGTGATGAGAGTGAATAATAACTTCTTAACTTGACAATGTAGTTTACCGATCAATTTTCAAATTTGAAAATCACATTAAAAATCTGTTCCAGTTTTTTAAAAAAGCGCTGTGGATTATTCGTGGCCCCCTTTTGTTTTTGATATTTTTTATGCGCACCCCCCTCTCCTTCGATCCTCGAGCCTGATTTTTTATAGTCATCCAAGAATTCTACCGCTAGGCTTTTCTCGACTGTGATGGTATAATACAATTGGTATAATACAATTTTTGGCATAATTTGGGTAAACGAGCATAATTTTTGCTGATTTTATCAAATGAGAAGTGCTAGGATAATTTAGTATAAATAAGTCCCTCAGGGATATTTTGGCGCGTATTTTTCTGCGTAGGAGTTCTTGGACAAGGTAGGTCCTAGGCCCAGCGCTCTCCTAAATCAAGATGACTGCACATACACCCAGCTCTCCCTCTCCAAAGCGCTGTCGATACTGGCCTTCCACCAGTTGCAAAGTCCTCATTAGAAAATTTAAGCATTACGTACACGGGAAACGACAGTCGACGGCAGAGAGGCTCACGTGACCTGTTGTTGTTGTTGTTGTTGTTGTTGTTTTTGCGTCGCGGACGTTGCCATTTACTATTTTTGCGTTTGCCATTTGCCCTTGCGTTGCGAAGTGAGTTATTTCGCGTTTGCCGTAAACGCAATGTCATGCTTTTTTTCTTTCTTTCTTCCCCCCCCCCCCCCCCCCACCGCCCCTTTCTTTACTTTTTGTTGCTGTTTGCATCTTGTTTTTTCTTCTCTCTATTTTCTTATTTACAAACATTAGTACTCTTATTTTGCGTATGTGTAGTTTTTCTCTATGCTCATCTGAATAATGAAATTTCTGTTAGATAGAATATAAAATCTAATAAGTGTGAATGCGAAGCCGTGCATTTCAACTTATAATTCTTTTTTTGTTTCCTTTCTTCCAATTTGCTTGTGAGTTTGTTTTTAAAAGGCTTCCTGTGTTATATATGCCCGCGTGGGACCTAGAACCAATTACAGATGAGAAGCAGATGAGAGACGATAATTACAATGTCGTGAAAGTAGAAGAATTTTTCTCCTTTCCGATCATTACTTTCCATCAAACCCCAAACTGTGATCATGGGTTTATTTTGTTCTCGAGTCTGTCCTGGTTCAGTGACAGTAAACGGTACTCGTTACCGTGTAATTCGCGATCTTGGCGAAGGCGGTAAGTTGACTCAATTTTAGAGTTTATGGGATTAACTGCTTAGCTTGGTCCAAAATTGACGTCTTTTCTCAAAACCCTCAAAATGGAATAGCTTATAGGATAGACCTGGCATGATAAATGTTGTCAGTTATTTGTGCAATTATAATGCAGTCGCTATACCTGTCTTATTGACTTGTGTTAAAGCTTATTGTTGACATTAATTCATACTGCAAAGTCATCATTCTTTTTACTGTGAATCTTAATTTCTGTATTTGACAACCGTTTAGTAGTCATAGGAAACCTGATATATCAAAATTAAACCTTGACTACAAAAATTATTTAGGACTGGACAGTTTGTGGTGTGTGAATTAATGTTTTACTGCAAGCACACCATGAAAACATCTTGTCTGGTTTTGAAAACAGCTGGAGACGATGTCGACTATCAGGCAATCTTGGCTTGTTCAGCTGTTATCAAATCCCTGCTGAGTTATTTTTTTGGCTATCTGGAATAGATTTTGTTTGAATTTGTTAAAATTTTAGGGTTATGCTTCAAATCCCACTCACACTGAAATCAGCTGTATAGCTAGTATGTTTAGTTATCAATAATGTTTTGTACTCTCACTGATGAAGAAACACGTAGCTGTTTAAGCCCACCACACACGCTGAGAAACAGCGTGAGGAAACTGCCACGCGAGGCACTTAGCTTAGCCGATTTCTCACCATGTGCACATAGATTTTGCTCTGTTACATGACTCGCGAGGCAATGCACCGATTTTATGTTTTGTTTGATATTTTGGGCCCCACGTAGCCAATTAGTTGCAGCATCTGCAGAGATTGTGAGCAATTTTCTCATGCAGGCACTCTCAATTATCCATTAGCCAATTAAATAGCAAAAATATATCACGTGATGTCTGGGCAAAACAACAAACGTCTTGCATCAAATGCACCAGTACTATTAAATAATATACCTTTAAGTACACACCACAAGACTCAAAGAAACAATTGATTTGATATTAAATATTATTTTCAGCATTTTCTTATGTACACCTTGTAAAGAAAGGCAAACATTGCTATGCATTGGTAAGCTACTTCTGAAATATTTTATCTATAGAACCATATCACGCAAGAGTGACATTATAAATTATATGATTTATCAGAAAAAAAAGTTTTTTTAAAAACTTAGCATTTTATAAAATTACAAAGAATTGTACGGTGGGATGGGCATCACATGCCCAGTGAGCCTTGTTATCATGCTAAAAACATACATTTCTTTATAAAAATTCCACAAGAATATCTATAGCTTCAAAAATTCATAAAAACCCTGCAATTTTACTAATATTGGTGGATTAATTTGATAGTGAGTTCGTTTTTTCAATAAATAGAATATTTTTAATGTCATAAGAGTGTGATAAGGGTCTATAGATAAACATTGATCTTATCATGTTGAAAACAGTACTTATCCACTGCACTGACTTGTAAGACATTTCAGCACTCAAAGATAAAAACTGTATCTCTGTGGCATGATTTAATATCCTCTATTAATATTAAAAATATATTACCTTGGCAAAACGTACAGAGAGATACAGATTTAATAAGTATGAAAATGAAAATTCTCATCAGAAAATGTTAATCTTATTATGTTTAGAAACGAATGCGTTTGCAGTTACAAGAACAGGAGGAGGTATATGTAATTTCTCTTGTTACTCATGATATATTGCACCACCCTGTTTCTAGGGCTAAGTTAAAAATGTTTTGTGTATGCAGTATGTATGAACAGTACATATATTGCCTTTAGCATCCTGTACAGTATAATTACTTAAAGGATTAATAAATATGTATGTATGTCTCTTTTGTTATTAGGCATTTGAAAATGAAGTAGCAGCACACAGAGCTATAGAGCACCCAAATGTCATGGCTCTCTATGATGTGGAGGTCGTTACCAAAGCAAGCTACAAAGAGGCTCGAATGGTGCTGGAATATTACAAGGTACAACCTCTAATTGGAGTAAATAGTTTAAATAGATGCAATGCAACACTTGAATGGTACATGAAATATCAAATGTATCGTATTTCTCTATTGAGAGATGTGACTACCACCACAATGTTGTGATGCTGCATTCATAATGTTCACCATTTTACCTGTTATCAGCTTCAGAATATCAGTGAAGTTATAATTATTAATTGCAATCATCATGCACATTGCTCTCTTTCATGTTTGTGTTGATTGACTTCTCTATAAAGTATTAAGATCAATCCCCACAGTGATTTATTTGAAGAAATATAAGAAATTACATACATTTGCTGTGTTTTTGCTTTGAAAGCATGACTGCAAAGTCTTTGTATCCATTTATCTCAGTACACATCCATTTATCACAGTGACAAGCAGCTATCTTGTTTATATCCAAAACCATTTCCCTATGCGGCAGTACCCATGATAGCTCCAGCTGACTCGATAGCTCAGTTGGTTGAGCACTGGACATGTATGCCAGCTAGGGGTACGTTGTGGGTTCACTCTCACCTTGTCTCGCAACATTGCTGCGAAACAAGTTGAAGAGCAATGCTGCGCGTTTTCCATCTGAAAACAAACTTGTCTCACAAAAAAATAGTATGCTGTAAGTTGAGTGAATCCTGACTTCTGATTAGATCAATCACAAACAGGAAGGAAGCCATTTTGCAGTTTGCTGTGAGACAAGTTGACTTTGGGGTGGTAATACATGTATGTGCAACATCATGAAATTTTGTTGCAAAAAGTTGAGCGACTGTCTACTTGCTGCAACAGACTTTTTCAACTCGCAGCAAACTATTTTGTTGTGAGACAAGTTTGTTTTCGGGTAGAAAAATGCACAGCATCACTCTTCAACTCGTTTCACAACAATGCTGCAAGACAAGTTGAGTGATTTTGTTGCTCGTATTACCATACCTTTAAGTCAGGGATTTTTTTCCCTGTCCCTCATAGGGCATTCAACCATCTGACCTGATCAAAGTCATTAATTTCATTAGAAGAGAAAATTTGCATATTAATAACTATCTGCAGTGATGTGATAAACTTTGCAGATATTAAATAAATTTAGATTTAGATTTAGAATAACAACTTTCATGGACTAACTAAAGACTGTTGCTAGCCAAGAATTTCAGGCTTTCTTTAAATTTTTATATATATTTACTAAAAATTATCAGGGATTTTGATATTTAGGCTTAGACAAGCCCAATGATACCATTTTGAACTGCATTAGTTTGAATCACTTTTTTTAAAAAGATTTGATTTCATTTTGAACACTTCAGTTATATTTAGTGTATTTCACAATGTCCAAAGAGGATTGTCATTTTCCAGGTGGGTTTACTTACAGACTGCATGCAACTGCTAGTCTATATACAACCCCTGCACACATCTTTACAGAGTAATGACAAAATTGAACAATTTATTGTGATCTAATTGTGTAGGATGGTACTGTACAGGATTTAATAGAGAAGACAGTAGGTTCTGGAAATCCTGCTCCTGAGTCACATATCTTAAAACTCTTCAGATCAGCCTGTCAGGCTATTGCAGCATTTCACTCACTATCTCCACCACTGGCTCACAGGGATATAAAGGTACATTATGTTACATTAGTTTGTCTTTCATTTGTATCCATGCCAAACAATAGGTCTAGACACTGTAAAAAAATCTTATAACAAATAACATTAGTTATATATTAATAGTAAATAGTATATACTTACAGGGCTCTTAAAAACATCAATGGAAAGATGATTGATAAGGCCAATTTACACAATACAATTTTTGCTTACAACTTGTTGCATGCAACAACCCCTACAATTTGCTTACAACTGTTACTGCTGTTACAAACAAAACGTTAACATGGTTAACAACCTTTGTTGCTTGCTACAGTTGTAACAAGTTGTAGGGTTGTTGTATGCAACAATATGTAGGCAAAAATTGTATCATGTAAATTAGCCTTAAGGGAGAACTGAGTGATCTGGGCAAAAGAAATTTCATGACACCACTAACTTTAATTTCCAGCCTCATAACCTTCTATTAGGACCTAATTGTACTGTCATTGTTTTTGACTTGGGGAGTGTGACTAAGGCTCGTTGCTCCATTACATCAAGGTAAGTATATACAATAAACTAATTATGTCTAGTAGGAGAGAAGACAGGCAACTTAATTCTCCTACTTTATTCATTGACAAGATAAATTTAAGAAGTGCTTACTATGTACCCAATAGGATCCTTCTAGTGGGGGTATAATTATCATTGGTCACATAACACCTCTTTATTTATTCTACACAATAAACTGATTGAAGACATCAGTGCAAAAACAACCAAGTGCACTCTGATCAAAGTATACATTCTCCCAAACAGTTTTTTTATTTCCTAAAGAGAATCAGGCTGGGCTGGCAGTGTAGTGAAATCAGCAGTTTAAAGTGTGACTTTTTGTGTACTTTTTATAGTCAAGTCCGATCATCTTCAAATTTTACATGTGAAGAGTAATCACCCAAAGAAAAATTTTCTTCTTTTCACTTTTACAAATGTTACGGTTTTTTGGCAGGAAAATGATGTCATCATTTTAGAGGGAAATTGAAAACGAGGGTTATGCAAAATTTTAATAGGCACATGTGAAAGAGCTCGTTGAGATATATTCAAAACTGAAGAGATAATTAAAATTTTGCATAACCCTCATTTTCAATTTCCCTCTAAATTGATGATGTCAATTTCCAACCAAAAATTGTAACATTTGTGAAAGTGAAAAGAAGAAAATTTTCCTTTGGGTGAGTACTCTTCACATGTAAAATGTGAAGTTGATTGGACTTGACTATAAAAAGTTATTCAAAAGCACGCTTTAAAATGCTGATTTCAGTACACTGCCAGCCCAGTGTGAATTCTGTGTTTAATCAGAGATCACTTGCTATTTTTGCAGGGATCTCTTCAATTATGGTTAGTGTAATTTTGATTCACTGATTTCTTATTGTTCTGTCCTGTTAGTAAAGTAACATTTAAATTATCATCTATCGTTCATAGCTTACATGGACAACTGAGTACAATGTAAATATATTTATTTTTCTGTAGACGTGAGGCTCTTGCATTGCAAGAAGTATGTGCCCAGCAATGTACTGCTGCTTATAGGTGAGTTAGATTTTGCTTGTTGTTGTTGTTATCGTTGTTGTTCATGTTGTTGTTTAGTGTACATGTAGAAATCTTGAAAACAGTAATAATTTCACATTTCTTGTTAGAGCTCCAGAGTTGTTTGAAGTACCTTCTCACTGTGAAATTGATGAGAAGACAGATATTTGGTCTCTTGGATGTACTCTTTATGCCATGGCATATGGTATGCTGGTAACATTTCGAACTTGTTATCAATAGGGGGTTCATTAAGATTTTACACTGGAGGGCATCTGGCTGTGCAAGACTACAGATATTTAGATATCAAAAGTTGGTTTGAGTTTCTCAAGACAACCAGGCAAAACCCAGCAAGACTTGTTCACAGCTGGTCAATTTGTCTAGTGTTTAGCCCTTAATGTACCCACTGCATGAGACACAGGAAATTTAAATTTCTAAATTTACAATATTAGCTATGCTATTATGTTGGAATGATTGTTTGTTATTCTACAACTAGGTGAGAGTCCCTGTGATGGTTCTGCACTTTCAGCTCTGAGTGGAAACATTCAAATTCCATCAAACAGGTTTGACATTCCTAAACAGTGGAAACCTTTAGCTCCACGTATACGTGAAACCGCAGACCGTGGAGAGGATCATGTGACCTGCTTTTTTCGCGCCTGGCGACACACGTTTGACATTTAAACGTGAGTATAACATTCCGCGTTTACGGCAAATGCAAAATGACTGACCTTTGAATGTAAATGTCAGATGCATTAAAAGCAGGTCATGTGATCCTCTTCGCCGTCTGCCCTTTCCCGTTTACGTGAAACTAAAGGTCTCCAGTGTAGGTTAGGTCAATAATATATTCCATTAATAATTCTCTTACTAACTTCTACAGACATATAATGAGCATTGTGTTACTTTGATCTGCTCATGAAAACAAGGCCTAATATCGTTTTTTTTGTTCTTTACAGTCCTTATTCAACAGACTTTAATATCCTCATACGAAGTATACTACAAGTGGATCCACAGGAAAGATTAACAATATCAGAGATACTGAGAGTTATTGCTACCATGTGTCCAACTGTAGAAGAATTCCGCTGTGCAGATCCAAATCAAGTGTCAATCCATACAGTGTAATCTAATGTAAGAGTAGCCCACATGGCAGGTGTTTCTGTGTGGGGATTTTGGGATGATAAACTGGGAACTAGGAGGGAGGGAGAAAGGGAGGGAGGGGAAGGGACCACCTGCTACTGTCCATTGTTATTTTTGGTGGTGTCTCCTTATTAGTTATGCATGAAAACTTCCAGAAGTCTCAAAATAACTTCAGATATAAACCAATTACAAAAGGGGAATAAAGGATTGGAAGCAAATTTTCAGTTAGCTGTCAAAATTAAAATCTGGTAAGGGTAAATCAATTCAATTTCCAAAATAAGAATTTCAAATTTATGTCAAAGTAAGACTGAAGATTTGTGAAGGATCCTCAGTTTGCAAGCACCGGGAAATATTTCTGACTGATAAACTCAATTAACTAGTATTCTGAGCCATATTTCAGGTATGATATGTTCATGTGAACTTCTGAATATGGCTTTGAACATTGTTCTAAATTCAATGATCACAGCTCAAATCTTGGTCTTGAATAGCTCATGCACTTGCTGATCTGTGAGCTTACACAAACAAATTCACTGGCACAGTTAGATCCTTATGGCATACCCTTCACTTCTATTTTGTCTCACTGTATACATGTGTAGCTGTTTAATCTAGCCAATTAGGGAATGGTAAAATGAAAAGTAACAATGGATGGTAATAGTAGTGCCTTCCCTTCTCTTCCCCCCCCCCCCCCCCCCAGTCTCTTGCCTTAGTTTACAACACAGGAATATAAGAAAGGAATTTTACTTTTATTGCAAAATGTAAAGATAAACTTATCAAATTGTTAAGGCTAATTAGTCTAGCCTGTAAAAACAGCTCCCTCTCATAGAGGCCTTTTTCATAGTCATACAAAAATGTGCTCCATTGCTTTTGACAGCTTTTATTTTGGGTGCATATTCTCATGGTTCCTCACCATACTCCACTGAGATCAAAGGTAAAGAAGAAATGTCATGAGGAGTGTGCGACCAAGATTGAGAGATTAAAAGGGGATTGCACCAGCACTGTCAAATATGTTTCATTAACCTGTCATCCATTTGTTTGAAGGCAACCTTCATGGAATGAATAATTAGTATTTATTACACAGTAAGTGATCAATGACAAGTAGAATTATTTATTGTTAGTTTTTACATAGATAGGACCATACCCTGGGAACCAGAGCCTAATCTTTTTCTCTATTATCCCATGGTGAGCCCTTTTTTGTCTTGTCAGGCTGAAGGCACTCTGCATAGTATAAAGTGAAAAGTATAAAACAAATTGGCCTCTAGTACCCAGAGTAATAAGACCAGAAGCATCCAAAAGAAACTATTAGAATCATTATGAACATCATTATTTGCAGGCTACAGCTTTAATTAAATATATTAGATTTGTATATTAATTTCAAAACACTAAAAACAATATTTTAAATTTTACAAATCATTGGAAGTGTATGTATTTAACAGATTTATATATTATGCTATCTTTAACACTGTGTGTTGATAATATAATTAATGGCACCTATTATATACTGACAAATAGACCATTTCACAGTTACCAAACTTTTAATCACACAAGGTTAATAATGTTGACCAAACACTCAATTTATACAGACACTCTTTTGACATATAAATTAGTCATCACAAAAACCTTCTCTTGGACAAAACCCAGTGGAAATTGAAAGTATTTGCTGTGTTTATTCACACCTCCCTAGTCCAGTTCCTGGACCCTTCCACTTTTCTCTCTTTTTTTTTTTTTTTTTTTTCGTTGGGCTTCCTTTGACGGCAAACACTAACAGAAAAGGAAGCCCCAAAAAGACAGGAAGCCCAATGAAAAAAAAAGAAAAGAAAAAGAAAAGGGGGAAAAGCTGAAACCATGTCTAGTAAAAAATAAAAATTGCCATTTTGTCCATCAAATTAATATGATGCTTAATCTGTTGAAGCTGCCATTGTGCAGTGTCTATTACTGCCAAATGGTCACTTTTATAATGTGCTTAGTCAAGTCAGGGTGTCATAGAATATTTGAAATTCACTGAATATCTTTGATAAGAACATGATCTAACGGAATTAGATTACCTTAGCAACTTATGTGGTTAGACTGATACATGCTACTATTATCAATATTATTGTTTTTAATGGAAACCATTATTTCAGAGAAGGATGAAAAAGACAGGAAAGGAAGGAAGGATGAAAAAGGAAATTTAAAAAATATTGGAAATAAAAATCCCATACAAAAGTATGTTCATTGTCAGTTGTATCACATGAGTAGATCCTGCAAATGGCCTGTTGTTTTCGTCTATTAGTTTGCTGCATAAACCAGGCTTCTTCCTTTGGAAATGGTAGGGAAGTGGTCATTCATGACTGGAAATAAAATAGAAATAAACTCATTGATATGCATGTTCTTGTCAGTCTGATCGAAAATAATCCATTTTTTTGCAAAACGACCCCTTTTAGTCTTTTTGCTCTCCTTTACCTCCTTTGCGTTTTAGGCGTTGGCGTTTTGTAAATACTGAGCTTGGTTGCGCGCGAGTTGCCACGTATGTCGACAGTTTCTCAAGAGAATCTTTCTTGCGCAGTACCTCGCAATATTAATTTGCCATATGCGGCAGTGCCCCTCCCTTCCCCTCCAAGAAATCTTGTTGCGCTCAACGTTACAAGAATGTTGGCTGCGTGATACATTACTCCCCTCCCCTGCCTCCCGTTCAAAACATCTTGAGCACAACGTCAAGATTGCACGATATGATCTCTAATTACCTCTTTGTTTTAATAATGGCATTCTTGCTATTTCTTCTTGATAAGTTGTCATTGATGTACCAGGGGTTTTATAGGATTCGTAAACATTTTTTAGGTGTCTTGTTCCTGTATTGCCCAATGGTAATGCTCGAGATTTATTGGGATTATGTATCTTAGGAAGAGACGGTGAATGGTCGATGTTCCGCTCCAGAGGCAGCCAAATCATGTAGGTGCTAAGCTGATATATAAAAGAATACATATACATGAATATTTACTTATCCCTTGAAAAAATCTAGGAAATAAACGAATATTGTTTTTCTTTGATTAGAAGAAAAAAATTGATTTTTTTCTTATTTGAGTCACGGCGAGTTTTCTAGCTATTCTAAAACATGCCGCGCTGTTGGGAAATATATGAGTGTATCAACGGTGTCTTAAAGTCAGTTCAAGTTTCACAACTAGCTCAATAATTGCTCTCGTTTATCGGGATAGATTTGAAAACACGTCTTTTTCCCTCCGTTTTCGCACCTTAGACAAAAGAACGCTTTGGTGTGGACGCAATGGTGAAATGCATAGAAATGTATGCGTATAATTATGGAACACCATACCCAGTACGTATGTAGGAACCACTTTTGAACTAGAAAAATAATATAAAACTCTCTTATGCAGTACTAACCCTATCTCCGGTTTGGAAAGGAAAGTGGATTTTGAATGGATGTGGGTTATTTCTGCTGACATGTAGCAGTGCTTCTTTCCGTCTGTCTCGCACTCTTCCATTTTCCGCTTGGTACGTGGATCCATGGGGATGTTGAAATCTCTGTTGGCCATCGGTGGAACTGGCTCTAAAGGGAAAGTGGATAATAGGACTAAACGAACTTATATAACAATATGTTATAGTGCAGATTTCGTATGAATGTGTAAAGGCCGCGGCACGGTCGCGGCGCGGTTACGGCAGAATTTTCCGGAATGTTTTGATATAGTCTAGGAAACACGGCACTGACACGGTCACGGCACGGCGCGGTCCTTTTCACACTCATACGAAATCTGCACTATAACACAATACTTATATAACACTAGCTGAGGCTGAATTTGTTCTGGGCAAACCCTAGTTCAAATTAACTTTCTCGACCATGCTTGTAAATACTACAATGACCGGGTCACCGGTAATAATGTTTATGCCCTCATTAAAGAAACATTTTTTTCTAACAATAAATATCAAAATTGTCATGAATGGTACCTCTTTGGACAATTTTTCTAATAGAATTGACTTAGAAACCCATTCCCCTAGCAGCCTGTAGAAATGTATCGGTCTTCCTGGGAATACACTCCTTGGGCAAAGGAGTCCAGCAGAACTGTATAAGTATACTTTTATAAAAAAGCCTGCTTGTTGGTAATTCCTTACTTAATTTACTTTTATTTTCGAATATAGTTAAGAATTGCATATCAACTTTCCATTTGAAAATAGAATTTTCTGAAACAGTTTTTGCTTTCTAATCCTTCTGCATGCATGCGTCGTTGTTGTTAGATGGCGCAGAGTGGTTGCTATGCAGATAATTCGTACACGAGCGTACATTTTTACAAACTATTGCGCATGTGTTACCAACCTGCTGTGAGTTATTTCATCTTTTAAAGATTTTTTGAAGTATTCTTTAAGATGAGAAGGTAAGTTTGCAGGAACCGAGCGAGTTCTGGCCTCTCTCACTGCAAAAACAAAACAAAATTCAAAATAAAAGTGCTTTTCGAGGCCTAGTCTAGCCGTAAAACATCAAACCAACTAACACAAATGATCACGTTTGTGAAGCTGATGCGTGTATTGATTTACTCACTTGTTGTCGTCCAGTCTTTGTACTTTCCAAAACTCATTTTTCGAGTGAGCCACTAGATATACAAGTTTCTTCGATTTCTTCAACAATTTTTCTTCTGTGAGTTTACAGTTCAATGGTTGAAGGATAAGTGCGTGTATTATAACATAGTTGGCCTGCGTTCCTTGTTTCTCGGTAGTTTGTTTGTTTGTAAACGCTGTTCGCAAGGAAGTGGTGTAAATAAATTGAGTGTAAGTTATCTGTTAGTGAGTTTTAAGTCAACACGGTTCGATTGTGCAAATTTGAAGAATTGGTCCGCTTGTTTGTTTTATTCTTCAGACTGTGGGCTTAACTTTTGTTTGCGAATCGAAAAGCAAAGAAAGCATCAATTAAAAGCAATCCATGTGTATGGATAGTTGTTCTCACCGCACGGACGTGATTGGGTAGTTTCTAGGCCATTAGATAAGGGTGCTTAAAGGCGCGCTAAAGCGCTCAATTGAAATGTCTAATTCGGTGATGGTGACCAATAGTTATTGGCTAAAATGATCGCTTTACACCTGGTAATTACTTGATGGTACATTCTTAACGAAGTGTTAAATCATCTGATCCCCTGCGATGCATGCAATATGAACGCTAATATCACTATCACTTAAAAATGCTCCGATTCAGTAGATTTATTTTGAAAAGATAAGGAAATAAAATATATCATTTACGAGCTTAATATCTACCACAGACCCTCCGGAAACTCTGTCAAAGAAAATTAAAAAATACTCAGAAAAAGCGACCGTTTGGTTTGGCAAAGCATAAAAATGTGCTTTTTTTCACCACTCCAAGAATCAGATTCAAGTGAAACCTCCGATGTTACAAAACGTAAGGCTGAATGCTGAATTCCTCACATAAATAGTGGACAGCATGAAAGAAATCCTAACATTAGTTCAGCCCGTTGATGGAAAGCTATTGTTGTTAAAAACAAGAACTTTTGCGACGAGTAAAAGTACTTTACACGATATAAACCGTTACATTTAGTTTTCATGCATGAAAATTGTTTTTCCCAGCAAGGGGTGTTTTTATTTAGTCGAACCAACCAGCCACGTCCTGATTTCTTAGGACCGATTCCAGCAAGAGCTAGGAATTGACACGTACCATTTAAGAACTGGCCGTTCTGGCCGGTTGGTTCCACTAAATGGAAAACACCCTAGGTTTGTTTTACTGTCGATTTCGTCGTCATAGTGCCATTAAACAGTGACTAACGGAGTTCAGGTGGGAATAATGAAAATTGGATTTTGAAAACAAGCATGTTTTTCTCCGGTATGGTTTCACCGAGCATCCCTCAAATAAAAAGTGAAAAACTTTTCCCCTATGTTTTCTTACCCAATACAAGGAACACACTGCATAGTAAAAATTGGGCATTTATTTCATACCTTTTTACACTAAATTCGTTTTCTTTTTATTTCATACCTTTTAGCTTGATGCAGGGAAATGAACACCGCCTCTAAATCATTTCCCCAAACACCAGTAGAAACTTAAACGCTGTAAATTATGATAACTTTCCTTCAAAGCGGATGAAACTAATCTTCTTACAGGCCATGCTGTGTTTAAACCAGCTTTAGTGGGCCGACTGAAAAACACCGCGGTATCTCCAAGTGTAAATTGAAATTTTTGACGTTTTGTACCAAAACAAACGTGTGTAGCTGGCGGTTAGTGGATTGGGGAGGGAGGTGACGGGAACTCTTCGTCTCTTTCCGCCTCCTCTTCGCTTTCCCAATCCCCTAACCACAAGCTCGCAGGCTATACCAGTCCGGTTGCTGAAGGTGGGTTAGCGCTAACCCAGAGCTAAGTCTAAAGAAAATCCTTCAGAGTTAACCCTTGGATGGTACTATAACCCGCCTTCCAACAACCAGGCCCAGAATTAGAAGTACACACGCCTACTTGTACAATGCCGTGAGGTTTGACAATGACTGTTCTATCAAAATTACTTATGTACTGAATTACAGGTAGTCAAGTTTGATAAGTTGTATGAAGTCTCACATACTCTTACTCTTACGCATACTCTTCACCCGTCATAGCATCATCCAACCATACCTTATGGGACCAGCAACAGTCAAAATGGCTGCAGTCTAATCAGAGAACTGTAGTTACCTCACTACGCTATAAACATAGCAACCATTGATAAATGTGAGCTAACTCTTTCTGATGAGACTGATGTCTTTTGTGGTAATGGAATAACATATTGGGCTCTCTCCATGAGCCAGCTATAGCATATCATTCCACATGTTGGTCAAAGGTAGGTGATGCTGCTGACTACTTGAATGGAACAACTCTGAAATTTAGCTTAGAATTTTCAATGACTGCCAGGGCTCAATTGTTCAAAATGTGGTTAGTGTTGGCTTACTTAGCGCTAACCCTCTTTCGAAAAACTGTGCCCAGAACTTTAGATATAAACAATTGACTATGAAGTGGGCCCATGTCACTTCTACAACAGTCCACTCAACACTCAGCTCCCTATCTTTCGCTACATGTTTCAACCCACGAAACTAGGGGCAAAAGATAAGTTAACTAGCCATACTTTTGAACCAGAAGCAATAGGTGAGCAACTGTTAACTGATAGCCATCATTCAAATGGTTTTATATACGCGTCTGATCTACAGCAAGCCAAAGCCTTTAGCATTGCTTATTGCTTTCATCAAGCGTTCTTCAAGCTTTTCCTTACTGGAATACTCAGGCAATAACAGCACATTGAAGCAAGTGTGAGCTGTGGGTAACCTACAGTAGAACACAAATGGACAATCAGATGGAAGTTATCTAACAGAGTACCGGTATTTGATTTTTCTTTAACTCCACTTTTGCTCCCCTGTAAGCATGGTGAAACTACTGTTTGATAGTTGGGATAAAGAAAAGACAGCAAGTACAGTCAAACCTTCTGTAAATAACCATGTGAGGTACTAGTTGCCTTTAAAAAGTTTCAACTGTAGATATTTGTATTTTGTAAAAACTAGTTATCTAAGAGAGGTGGTTGCTTATGAGAGAGATGGCTGCAAGACTAAGTAGGTAATTAAAAGTAGCTTATATTATTTTAGAAACATGCTGATATAAAGATTTACCAAACTAACAGAAAGCTACATGTAAAACAGGGTTTACCTCTTGAATGTGTTACTATGGTGACTATACAGGTGTATGAATTACATGGTGGGTGAATCAAATACACACCTGGAAGAGTCTGATCCATTTTTAGCAATAATCAGTTTGACTTTAGAGAGTCCTCCAACAGGCACTCTATCACTACCTGTGGTGAACATCAACAGTTGTCTTTTTTGTTCTAAGGTGAAGTTATGCACCACTTCCCAGAACCACCTAAACAAGACAGCAGTACGTCATTAACACTTGTTTTAGAATTAGTGCTAAGATGCAAGATGGATATCTTTTGCCCATTATGTTATGACACACACTTCTCCCAGTACAACCACACTATTCAAAGTCCATTTGAGTTGGTAATATGGTTCATGGGGATTGGAATAAAAGAGAAAATGTGCTACACAGTCTCACTTCAAGTTTGTGACAAAGGACAGTTGCTTACCCACCTACCCACCCCAGTAAGAAAAAAATACCTTGAATTTATGTTAAAACTTATTAATTATACATTTAAAGTTTATATTTATCTAAACTTTCCTTGCAAATTCGAGGCATTTTTTTGAGAATCTGTTTATTTGTATAGGTCAAGTGATTTGATTGACGTCCGTGTGAATGCTAGTTTTGAATCAAGACTTTGACCTTCACAGGTCGCACTTCAATGATAACAGTAGTAAACCAGTTCAAAAATTTTAAACTGGTCTGAAAATTTTAAACCAATACCTCATTTTGAACCACAACATATATCGTTATTCAAGATTGTTAAGTTTATGTCTTACTTAATGAGAGGAGAATCTTTGGTCAGCCCACCATCGTATTCTGTAACACTTTCAAGGGCTTCAAAGTCAAGTTCCTGCAAAAACCAGCAAAAGTAGTGAATTGATTCTTTAATAACAAAATCACTCTAGAGACATGAAATGTGCTTACACAGACAACTTGAAAAGATCAACTTATTCAGCAAAACAATCTTGTCAATGCCATTCCATTTCTGCAATTAGCTAGCCAGGCAAAATGATACCAATATAGAAAGCATTCTATACTGAAGCTTGTAGCTACTCTCAATCAACTGTAGCATTGCTTGGCATCATTATCTATAACCAACTTTTGTGATTTCCAAAAAAGGTTCTTTGTATATCTTGGGCTACTTATTTCCTGACTCTGACAACAGTTGTGACCATATGCACAGACATACTGACCTTGCTACCACAGACTAGAAGTTCCACCTCATCTGGTCTGAAAAATGCCTTTAGGGGTGAGTCACCAACTACCATGTCAAAGCCAGTTTTGAAAGCATTGAACTGTGCATAAAAACAAACAAGATGTCTGAAACAATAGGCTGATTTGAATATCAAAAAATATTGAAATACAAGAAATATTCTCTTCATCCAAATACCTGTTTCTCTATAGATTTGTTCAAGATGAAATCAGCATACAAGTTGACATACTCCTATAAACAAAATACTCAATAGAGTTAAGTTCATTGAATGAATAAATGAGATGAGGGACGAAATGAAATCTAGAGATAAAAATGGAAAGTAAAAGGGGATTGAAAGGGATGAGAGCTCATGGAATGAATAAAAAGGCAGGAGATGTAAGAAGACACCAAGATTTGCTTTTGGCATCAGCACATAGCTACAATTATTGTGGACATTCCTGGGACAAATCAATTATTTGCCAAATCCCCTACTATCTATAAGTTGCACATAATATACCTAATGGTGAGTTATAAATAAATAAATAAATAAATTTGGGGTAGCTCATCACCCTTCCTCGCAGCCAAGTGCTGGATTACGAAGGGCGCAGCTCAACGTGATCGATTATTTCCCCTGCCCCCCCTGCCAATCAATGTTGGTTGTCCAGCCTTGTTCCACTGTTGTATGGGCACCAGCTTGGCAGTAATTTGGGACCAACATTGGAGGGCAAGGGAAGCACATGGATTGAAAAATGATGTGGAGTTCTTGTGTCAGAGGAATATGTCTATGATTCTTAGAATCCCTACCACTCTGTTGTCATTGGTTACTGGGATATCCCCTCCATTGTCCTTCAAATCATGAGTTAAGCTAGACCCAAAGACATCAGTATAGCCTATTTTAAAGGTACACATCAAGTCTTCTTGTACATTTCCATTGTATTCCAATAATGTTTTCAAGCTTTTGTACAGTGTCTGTTAACAAAAACCATAAATAATTAAATGTCAAGCAAATGAATATGATAAATCCTCTTTTTATTGCTCTTATTGCAAAGGGCCCAGAGCTGAGGATTACAAACCGATTGTTTGGAAAGGCAGAAGATGGTTTTCCGCATTTGATCATATTCACATGTAAAAAATGCACATAAATAATAAATATAATTATTATTATTATTATTATTATTATTATATTTTCCTTTTACTGCACACCCTCATGAAAAACGTGATAAGACGAAGACAATCGAAGACGTACGAAGTAGAAAATAGAAATGTCTCCAAACTACTGCGATCACTACCGATTTTGGCAATTAGCTTTTTCCTGTTGTGTTTGCGCATAATTTGGAAAAACAGGCATATGCATAATCTGTGATCTCAGCTCCGCCAGAAATACAGCGTGTGATAACGCTGCTAGTCTGTTGACCTGTTTGTCAGCTCTGAAGATGTTGATTGAATAAAGTAGCTTAGAAAGGCAAGTTATTTTCTGCATATAGTGCTCAACTGTTGTCTGCAAAAGCTAGCTGTCCAACTTTTTTGTTTATCTGAACATTTTTTGTGATGCCATACACTTATGTGATTCACGTCAAACAATTTGTCCATTTATGTCTGAGATTTTTTGCACACACTCTGTTCAATTCGCTTGTAAGCTTAGCTAACTTTAGGCAGGCTTTTCAGATTAAATTTAGAAATTAGTAATCAGTGGACAGGCAATCACTGAAAACTGCCATTATTAAACTGAAAAGTGTTTTGCTCATTGCATTTTACTAATGCATTTGCTTATAATGATGTTTTCTTATTCTCCGTTACCTCTCAAAATTGTTTCTTTTAAACTTCACTGTGACTGACGACATTACCAATGAGAATATTTAATTTGACTTTTGATTTGTTTATCACTGTCACGCAACAATTTCTTTCTGCATCCTTGTGCCTCAAGTCAACCAACTACCTGAGCATAAGTATCAATAGAATCTTCTTTAAGACAGAAAATAGTCCACTTAAGTATGGACTTATATGACTTATGGACTGATGTATGTATGCTGAACACTCCCAGGTTCATGTCACACAACTGAGCTAAGTAGTTTCACTTCTCGAAACCTAACAGCTCAAATGCCGGAAAAAGAAATAAAAACTTCACAGAAAAATTCAAACATTTTATTCCAAAAAGTGGCCAGAGTGAGAAGTCATTTTGGCTCTTATTTATATTGGTATGGTGTCAAGCAGGACCAGCAAGTCCCACGAATTCGAATCAATGAAATTTTGGGCCACTCTTGTTGGAAATCCCAAATCCACAAACAAAACTCTAATAATTCTAAAAAATCTTTGTGTACAAATTTGTTTTGGACATGTTACTGAAGCTGTACTTTATAGTTTGCCTGAGAAGTTAATTATATTTCAAAAGATTGCACAATTATATCTTTTAATGTTGCATTTACATGTAAAACCTCATTTCAACAGCAAAGATCTTCAGTACTCTTGGAGCTTTGATCATAGATTTGGAATGTCAAATGAAGCTGCCTAAACTCTGTTGAATTCCCAAGTTGCTGATCACACAAGTTTGACTTATACAGCAGTAAAAAGAACAAGTTAGAACATCAAGAAGCTAAATGTAGTGGTTGTCATCAATAATAACAAGGCAAACTAATAAGAAAAGGACTTGTATAGGTGAGGTTTAGGGCGTAGACAAAATCACTGTTACCACGGCAACTCAAAATGCAGCCAATCAGGATTCAAAGTTACATTATGATTTAATGATATTGAGAAAATAGTGCCATACCATTTCCTATTACATGGATCTACAAATGTAGCCCAACCAACAACCTACTGATGCTCTACAAATGAGCTAGTGACATCCTACCAGCAACCTAGTGACACCTGTACCAATTGAACCAATAATCTATCATTCTACAGGGTAACTGTTCCAACAGCATACTGCCAAATTATAATCTTCCAATAATCAAGACCCCAGTAGCACTCAATAGACAAATCTCAAGGTCAATCTGAAACTTACTGGATGGGAATCCTTCAGATCTTCAAATGTTCCATGTTTACCAAATAATTTTCTGTAGACAACCATTGGAAAGTGAATATCTAGTATGATATTGTTGTAAATGGCCAAGCCAACAACAAGTCCAATCAATCGAAACTGTGCATCACTTTCAAATGATGTAGGATTAAACCATGTTATTCTTGATTCAGCATCATAGGTGAACATGCCTGGTGGTTAAACAATGTAGTTGAAATACTTTAATATGTACACTGATGTTGTTGAAAAACATGTTGTTTTGTTAGGCTCTTGAACAATAAGAAATTATATATCATGGATATCTTATTGTTTCAGACTGGGAAACCTTTTCAATAAAACTAAACTAAAAGGCATTCATAAGAATATAGAAATTAAAGATCTTCTCTTACCATAATCAGGATTGAAGATTTCTTCAACAACCAGCTGGAAGAACTCTTTAGAAACTCCTCCTTCATCAATTCCTTGTTCACCTTCAAACTCAACAACAAGCTGTTTTTTGAGGTCTAGTGGGTTGTCTTGAGCAGCCATCTCAAGCTGAAATGTGAAAGTTAACAAATTGAAGATGGTTTTGAGTTTTCTGTCCTCTTATTGACATGCTCTTGACGTCATAAATATTCAAAACTCAAGTGGAATCATGAGCTCAGTGAGTGATTTCACTGCAAAGTTTTGAACATTTCATGACGTCAAGAGTGCGTCAATAAGAGGACAGACAACTCAAAACCATCTTCAATTCATTTTTTACAACAATTATTTGAGATAAAAGTTAAAAAATCCTTATCAAACTGGGCAACAGAACGAGCACGCGCTCCAAAACGTGTTAGCAGTGTGCCTGTCCTCTTACTGAAACACCTCTAATCAACCAATCAGATTGCATGATTAGTATCAAGTGATGTAAAATGAGTATTTACATGTAGATAAAGGTGATATCAGTGACACAAACTGCCAGATCACCAAATAACAAGCCAGCAATTTTGCAGACAACACTAAAGAACTGACAACACTAAAGAATTGACAACAAGTACAACTACCTGACAACCTACCAGCATCCAACCAACCCCGTCTACAACAGTTTTTGTATGACTATGGAAAATTCTGCACTGTGATGGGTTATACCAAGCCATTTCTTAGCATTTCATTTGGTCAATGTTGATTTTTATTTTGCTGATATTTACAAGTGTATTTCTTTCGACTCATTACCTCTACATTCGATATGTTGAAAATGCACACATCTCAATCCACATGTTGAGATGATAAGGCGGGAAAACCAAAGGACCCAGAGAAAAAACTCTTGTGGCAGGGAAGAGAACAATACATCAAACAAACTCAACTCACATATGATCCAGCACTTGAGCTGGAACTTGAACCTGGACCAACTCACCACCATTGCAACCTGCTACATGTTTTGACCAATCAAAATGCTGAAACACAGCATGACACAGTTCTACATGGACATTCTCAGTTTTACAAAAACTGCTCTATAAACTAATTTATCAACAACCATGGTTAAAAATGATATTATTCAGCCTTAAAAAGGACTTTAAAAACAGCACTTTATTAACTTACCCTAACCAGTGCATCATCTATCAGATTGTCCCGCCTTACTTTCAGACGAAGAAAAGGAGCATGCTGATGTCCATGGACAAGGCTATACAACATGGTTAATCTTCTTTCACTGTACATTCTTACCCGGTTATCATAAAACAATCCTAACCCTTTAGTAGCAGTACTAAGTAAAAAAGAGTGGTTCAGAAATGAAAATTTTTGTTGTTGTTCACTCTTAAAATGAGTATAGTCTCGGTCGACTTCTATATGATCATTAAGTGGTTCATTTACAAATTCTTCATAAGCCAAGAGTGGTTGTTTACAGTCATAAGCTTTTAGCTGTAGTTCTCTGACCAGTGGATCTTGAAAAAAAGAACTATTTGCTGATATAGAATCTAGAATATTATTCTCTTGATGACCTCCATCAATTGGATTTCTTTTATCTCCTTCAATAAGGCTGACAAAATACAAAAGTTTCATGGCTTTGGCACTGTTGACTATCACTGCGTCATCATGAACTGGTATGTGATTGACGGTACATGGTCCTGTAAGTACCTGGTATGTAATTAGTTGTTGAAGTGTTTGGACCATGTGACGAATGTTCTCCATAGGGAAAGTACACCAAATTCTCACTAGTTGGGCTTGAGCAGGTACTGGTAAGAGGCAAAGGATTTTCAAAAAGCTAGGCAGAGCTCGTTCCAAGTATTCAGGGCTCTGTAACATAGTGTTCTCCAATATGATGATAAATTGGTTCAAGTAACGTCGATCTTTGCATGGGTTTTTGAAACGAATTTCCAATTCAACAGCTGTTGATAATGCTTCTAATGAGTTTATCAAAGCATTCTCTACTGAAGAATCACCGATTTCAAACAGTGCATGATACACTCTTCGTACTGCCTCAATATCCACAAAAAGGGTTGCACCCTCTAACACCTTGGGTTCTGCTAACAAGAAACTTTTGTTTAAAGACTCTGGATCTGATAACACTTTACCAATGCTGTGAACTAGTTCTTTATAATTTCCAGCATCTTTGCAAGATTTGATCATGGATAGAACTGATGCTTCTGTGAAAAATGGTGAGTCTGGATTGGTATCTGGTCCTAGAGAAATAAAGGCAGCAAGTTACTTTAGCAAAATTGACTTGACTATGCAAGCTGCATTTGGTGTGTCATACTGTCACTCAAAAGGTTATTATTTAAAAGTGTGTGTGGGTAGGTAGGTATAGCATTAGTCTCCAAGTGAATTGTTTTACCATTTTGGTGCTTTTGTTTTGATGGATACATCATCAGAGAAGGAAGAAATATGACAAAAGACAACAAACCATAAATGTAAAATTAATGTAAATGGCAGTTCCTTTGACAGGGGTATAGAATGGTAAAATCCGAGCCTCGCGAGCCTGCGAGCCCCTTGTTTTAAAATCCGAGCCCGAGCCTTTAGCTAAAATAGAAATCCGGCCAAGCCCGAGCCCGCTCTGTGTTTTAAAAATTCGAGCCCAGAACTTAAAATCGTATGAAAATTCTCATTCAAAAGTCTCATACGAAAAAATGTTCTATAATGAACGTGATATTGTCACTACAATATATCTTCATTGTTTCGTAAGTAATATGATGAACATCACTCTTCATTCTATTTTGCCATTGTTTTTATTACTCCGACGCTTTCATTAGCCGACATGCAAAATCCAAAATCCGAGCTTCCGACCCCAGCATTTGAAAGTTCCGAACCCCTAATATCTTGAAAAATCCGAGCCCCCGAGCCTCTACAAAAATCAAATCCGAGCCCCCGTTGATTTAACGCCGAGCTTCCGAGCCTTGACCAAATTGTTGCGAGCCTCTTTATTTTTTAGACACCATTCTATACCCCTTTTGACCTCCATTATGATAAAATTTGTTAATTCATTTGCTACAGATTTAATAAATCAATTAACCAGTAACAAAACAAGGGACTGGGTCCAAGTTTGAAAAAACAACTTAATTAAGGTCCCAGGAAAAAATACCTAAAAAAACCCTAACCCTAACCCTAACCCTGTTGACCAAGTTTGAGGATGTTTGACTTAAAGCGAAAATGAAAAAATCACCTTCAAAATTTCAAGCTAAGATGAAAGTGCCATTCAAAGAAATCAAAATAACATTTACAGTTTGTTCATATCTCTTCTTGATGAAGAGATATGAAAAGTTTTCCAAACATGCAAATTAGAAACTGATGACATCAAGGGTGTGTGTTACACAGTCAGTTCATAAAGCAAAGAGAAAATTCCTATTAAAAGATGGCCTAAAATATTAGACAACAGTTCAGCCAACCAAGTTTTTTTATGGGAATGTTTGTGCAACACTCTAGATGTCATCAGTTGCTAACTTACATATTTTGATATCTCTGGAACAAGAGATATAAACAAACTGTTAATATCATTCTTATTTTTGAACAGCACTTTCATATTAGCTTGAAGTTTTTCAAACCCTACCAAAATTACAAAGAAATGTATGGTGTCCAGCCACAATGTTCAGCCAAAACAGTATTTTTAGAAAATTTTAAAACATCATAATTCTATTTCCATTTGCTCAAACCTAATCAAAATTTCAATTCATGCTATTTTTTGTGTTCTTTTGTTGTTTCTTATGTTGGAGACTGTTTGTAAATTAATTCATAAGAGTCTTGGTCCCAGTCCCCTGCTTGTTTTTGTTACTAGCGAATGAATATCAACCTTTGTGATGGTTCTTTGCTAAGATGTTGCTACACAGCTGAGCTCTCTCTTGAAAGAGCCTTAAAGCAAGAGCAGCAGCATCATTCCTAGTAAGGTTTAGTCGACCATTTGAAGCGCAGTTTTCATTTTTACAATCTTCTACACCACAGCCATCGGTCAGCTGGTAGAAATAATTCTTGATCAGTTGCTCTGCAGTAGCACGTTTCCTAAGAAACAACAGATACAGGTATCAGTATCAGGAATAAAAAGGACTAAAACACTATTCTCTACTTTCATGATAGCCATAACACCTTTTGTTTTGGGGTAGTCATATAAATGCATCAAGCTTTCATAAGTACCAATAAAAGTGCCAGTATTAGAGTATAAGTACTAAAAGGTTAGGTATCAAACCCTGTAATTTTGAACCCTAAAGTGTACCACAAATATCTTAATCCCAAATATAATGGATTCCAGGGTTCGTATCACTAGGAAATTAAAAAAATTCCAAGATTTTTCCAGGAGTTGGTGTGAAAATTTAAATTTACAGGAGTTTTTCAGGGCCCTGGAGGAAATTTTCCAAATAGTCCCCTTCACAGTTCCCTGTGCCATCTTGAAAGGTAGCCGTGCGTGCCTTTGCATCGAAGTGAGACGAACGGTGAGTGTGCAATGATAGAGACATTTTTTAATACCTAGAACAATTATTCACAGGTCTCTATCATTGTAAGCTCACCATTCGTCTCACTTCGATGCAAATGCATGGCTACCTTTCAAGATGGTGCAGAGAACTGTGAAGGGGACTATTCCAGGAATTCCAGGAGCAGTGCAAACCCTGGGCTTCCTACTGGACTACAATACAGTTCCAATTTGATGATTGGGCAATGGATTTTGTGGTGTTTTATTTTTCCAGCCATTTTTTGTATGGCACCTATATTTCTGTAATTTCATTCTTTACTTCAGTATTATATGGTTTGTGGCATCAGATACTGTACATAAATGGTTGTCCATTTTTTGATGGTTTCATTGCAGCATTGTTTTGATTTTCTTTGCAGTTTTGCAATTTCCCCAGATGTCCCCCTCTCAGAGTTCAGCAAAAGATTTTTTGCTCAAATTCAGTGGAGTGTAAAGTGCAATATAATAAGCTATGTCATGCCTCTTTTGAATACGCCTGCCTTCTTTTATCCAAAACAAGTAACTGGGCACTTATTCAAAGAAAACACTAAAGTTAATGTATGAATATAATGATAGTTTAGTTATATTATATGTGACTTTGTACATTTTGTACAGTTCCCACCACTTTGAAGAACTCACTAAGAAGTGATTAACAATTAGCTATTAATTAAACTAAAGGATCTCAACCTCAATAATTCAAGAAGAAAAGTTGTTGATCACTTAGATCTAGCAGACACTTTAAAGTTATAAGTTAATAAGTTACTTACATTTTGTCTGTGTCTGTGTTGTTAAAAAACTCTGCCTCAAGTCAGCATTTTTCCTAAAATACCCATGAAATACACACATTGTTATTTCAAAACCAAAATTAGTATTATAAAACATTTGATTTATCGCCACCAAATGTTTGACTGGAAATACTGCATGGACGTAAAATCTAAATCCATGCTAGAGGCATGTCAAAGTGTGGTCGATATCATACGGTTGTTTTCAAAATGATCTCATCTCATTTATCAGGCTTTCCATAAAGTATTTGATCGATAAATACTTAAATTAGTCATTTAGCATTGAAAAAGGTGATTGACATGTCGATAAAATACAAAGACAAAGGCTCAGCCAGTAAATTAAACAAACTTACCTCATAAAACTTCCTTCATCTTATAGCAAGAAAACGATCAAGCATCCTCATGCTCCAGTGCATTGTGGGTTGGAGGTCGAGTCAATTGCATGCAGGGATCCCAAGAGGAAAAATATAAAAATTGATCAAATAAAATCAGGGATGAAAATAAAATGATTTGAAGTTTATATTCATGTGTTTACTTCGTTAATTTGTTTCAAGTTATTACTACAATTTAATCATCCCTTGGTGTCATCTATTATTTGATATTTACAATTTATTTGAATTGTATTTAAAAGTAGTGACTTTAGTGCTTGAAACTAGAGTGAGATATAGAGCTCAATTTAAGAAAACATTTGAAGTAGCTTGTTGATTTTGATCATTACAAAATATTTCTATTGCTTATCTCTCTTCCTTGACCCGTTGGTTACCATTGGAAATTTTCGCCGGGGTTCCTGTGTAAATTTTGCACGAGTTGGCTTGGGCTCGTATAATTTGCATAATAAAGATGGCGACCAACTCGGTTTTTGCCAGGAAAGTTGTTCTCAATTCTCAGCTCGGTTTGTCTTTCATAATTAAACCACAGGTAAGCTGAATCACAAAAAATTATTCCTAACAATCCTTCGTACTTCTCCTCTGTAATAACGTTATTTGCATATTTGTAAGATCCAGAAAGTACCTCTATGTGTGATACGTTATTTTGACTACACTACATCCTTATAAACACTACACACAACACTGTTGATGCATGGGCAGGTGGGTCAGCCAAGCCCGTGATAGATTTATTTCAACACTTTTTACAGCAAAGAACAAAGAAATAATTCTTACTCCTAAGACATCATAGCCGGTCACGAAAACCCAAAACCACACTGTGGAAAAAGGGAACGTGAGCCCCCAACCAATGCTATGATGAAACCTTTGGGGTTTTAAGGTTTACAAAGGCATACAAAAGCATAACTATCAAACTTGCAATAGGTACACAATATTCTTGTGAAAAAGAAAAAATTAAGGCAGCAACGTAGTGAGACGACCTGCGAGGCTGACCGTAGAACAACTAACACACGATCAGCAAACTACTTATACACTCGAATACACAAGGGACCAGACGCTACATACGCACGCACTCGACAAGGCCTCCGTGCCGGCAAAATAACAATTTGTGCCAATCTCGTGCCTCGCTAGTCACAAATTACATGTTCTCTAGGTTTGTGTGTTGTCGTCTGTATTGAGACAGAAAAGTACGCTTGGTACTCTTCCAAACGATACAAAAGAGAAACTTGCAAATGGACCAGGACTTGAAGAATTTATATCTGGCAAAGTTGACAACCCATACAAACGGAAGAAAGGCGAAAGGTAACTAACTGATAAATGCCTCTGTACTTCAGAGCAACAAGCGCCAAGCCAAGATCGAAATGAATGCTGGTTTTATATACCGGTAATGTTTCAAATCAGACTTGTTTTTAACTAATTACATGTACAAAATGTAAGCATTTTCACGTGCTTGTTTAATAGCACTCAATTCTGTGCACTCAATTCTGTTGATAATGAGTCTGATTTGAATACATTACCGGAATAAAACCAAGATTCATTTCGGCCTTGGCTTGATGCCTCTGGCTTTGAACTATGACAGTGTTTTTTGAAATAAGTGTATAACTGGTGGAGTGATGGCACTTGAACCACAAAATAAAATCTAATCGTCATTGTCTAGTGGAATCAAAATGAAAGAAAACAATAGAAATAGTGTCTACTAATGTCTATTAGTCTGTTAGTCTCATGGGTTATGTGCCATCACTCTAAATATTTGATATTTACAGCGAAAATTATTGCATCACGACCTCCAAGTCGGTAAGATTTTGGTCTTTTCTGATCTGTCCATCATTCCTGGGGGCAGAGATTTCACGAACTTGTTCAGTGATTAGCTGATTTGAAAGAAGCTCCGCCCCCAAACTGATTGGCGGCTCAGAAAACCCAAAATCAAAACAAAATTTGTAATTTGCTGGTTGCGATACAACGATTTTGGTTGTAATAATAAATTATTGGTGTACATAATTGTACTTATGATTTCCTACTAATTTAATTCAGGCTTCGTCTTCCTCCTTGGTTAAAAACAGAGATTCCTGTTGGTAAAAATTATGCCAGACTAAAGAAGACATTGAGAGAGCTCAACTTAAGCACGGTAATGTATTTATAATGAAAATCATGAGCATTCATTTCCTCCTATAGCAATACTTTGTGTGTACTAACAAACAAACTGTAATGCTGATGTGCCAACCATTTTCACAGTAGCTTTTCACAAGTTGCTTTGAAAAAACAGCCAATCATTCTCTTGCAAAGGGGATTGTTTTCAGGTGAAACCTAGTCTGAACACCATATTCTGAGATAATTGTACCTAATAATGGTAAAGGGGGCCCATCCATCTAGGTATTTGATTATAGAGAAAGCAATGGCCATCAGTTAATTTTGTTATTCATGCATTTAATAAAACTTGGGTTTTCTAGGTGTGTGAAGAAGCAAAGTGTCCCAACATTGGAGAATGCTGGGGTGGTGGAGAACATGGAACTGCTACTGCAACCATTATGGTATGTATGTGTATGTGTTTTCCCACTGGTTTAAATGTTTCTAAGGGCAGTCTTAATATTAGGTTGAGGGTTTTATGGTGGGTAAGTTATGTCTATTTAGGTTAGATTTAGAGGATTCAACTTGAATCAGAAAAAACAAGTCAGATTAAAATTTATATACAATGTACATGAATCCTGACTGCAAGATGTTTATTATATATCTATGACGTAATTTTACCATATAAGGATGAGAGAACTAAGCAAATATGAGGCCGTATTATATGCCGTATTACATAGTTGAAAACTGGTTGGCCATATTTTACATAAAACAATCAGAGAATAGAAAACTAAGAAGCAGTTATATAATAAATCCTTTATTGGATATTTTCTTGTGTATTACAGGCTGACATTTTACTCATCGCTCGTATTTTGCCGAGCCTTTATATACGCAACTCGTAAAATATCAGCCCGTAATACACAAGAAAACATCTAATAAGTGGTATATATTATATATTTCAATAAAATATTTGAGATATAATGTCCTTGCTGATTGGCTGGCTACCATGTTTATATCAGAAGAAACATAGCTCACACAAAAATAATGGAAATATTTTAATTATTAAAGCAATGCCAAACAATCACTTATGTTTCTGTACTGTGGTGCAAACAATCATGAATTTGTAGAGCACTAGAAAAGCAAGAGAAACGCTTGCCTAAACCTTGTGCTCCTTAGCTTACTTTTTGTGTGAAGAAGAATACTTTTGAAAATAGTTTACTTTATACTGATTGACATTAATTTTGTTGGATCAAACAATAAATTAGTCCCAATAAATCTTGTATTGAATTTCATCTGATTGAATCAGTGTAATGAATGTGTCAATGTAGTTGTTATAGTTCTAATGTTTGGTTTTCTAGATAATGGGTGATCAGTGCACCAGAGGATGTAGATTTTGTTCTGTCAAGACAAATAAAAAGCCCCCAGCTCTTGACCCCATGGAACCCACGAACACTGCTGAAGCCATTAGCAGATGGAACCTAGATTACATTGTCATTACCTCAGTAGATAGAGATGGTAAGCATTTTAATTTATAATTATGATTATCATTCCATTCATACATATATAGCTTAAGATTTAGAATACTTTAATATCTCTCATGTGATAACAAAGGTGGTAATGATTTGCACATGTCTTGGTATATGCTAAAAGTATTAGTCGCCCATGCAAGGAAGATCACTTTGAAAAAATAATTGTGTGGATATCTTAATGACAACGTTCACTACCAGGGCATTGATCACTGTATTGGTATTCATGATATGTATGAATTGTGGGGAAAGTGGTGTATGTATGTGTATAATTATAATACTAACATTTTTATTAAACTGTAAGATATACCAGATGGAGGAGCTTCTCATTTTGCAGAAACAGTGAGACAAATCAAGAAAAGGTGCTTAATATTGAACATTGTTCAGCTTCCATGTAGCGCATTATTGTAAGGATCATGTACTCATTGACTAATATTGGCCAATGGGGCAGTGCATGCAATCAGTATATAGACAATGTTTCTCAACTTGCATAATAATTGTTGCTTTAGATGGAATAACTAGGAGCCAAACTTTTAATGGACCTTTGAATTTTAGCTCATCAAATGGAAAATGAGAACTGATTGTAAATTGACAAAATGATTGCATTAGATGTGAGAGCTGACAACATATTTTGACATTGTGCATTATTAAGTACATACATGTACATGTAATATGAAGCTAATTTTGTATTCAGTTTTTTAAAAAACTGCAAACTACTTTTAGGCCCACTTAGAGCTGGATTTTATCCAGGCAAATTGGGATACACCCCAGTGCTCAAGTTTTAGCTGGGAGGTAGGGTTGACTCAACTTTCCTCTGGTTAAAACCTTTGAACAGGAAACCTGCATGCATGCTGCTCAGATGAAACCTTCCTTCCGTGGAGAAAACCCTATTTGATAACAGCTTCATGCTGACAAGCTTAACCTGGTTAAATTTCTAAATGTTTATTACTAACACTAAGTGGGGCTACAAAGTATTGTATATACTCTTAAGTTAAAAACCAAGCGTCTAATGAAAGTGTCACTTGTAACTTTTCTAGGAATCCATCAATAATGGTAGAATGCTTAACTCCTGATTTCCGTGGTAACCATGACTGCATCACAGAAGTAGCAGAGTCTGGTTTAGATGTTTATGCACATAATGTAGAGACTGTAGAGAGATTACAGCTGTAAGTTTGGTATAGAATGATATTCCTAGTGACTTTTTATTATTTGGCCATGGTAGCAATTATTACAGTAGTGGAAAGATGGGGTACTAATAAGTTGTAAAGCAAGTTACGAATGCTATGTTGGGAACATCTGCAAACCAAAACTACATTCAAATGCCATAGGAAATCCAAGAAACAAACACAACATTGTGGACCACAAGAAGTCCCTTTTTGATTGCATTTTTTTCTGACTGCAATTTTTAGTTTAGCAAGAGACCCAAGAGCAAATTATGAGCAGTCGCTAGAGGTTTTACGGCATGTTAAAAGAGTGAAGCCTGACATGGTTACTAAGACTTCGTTAATGCTGGGTATGGGAGAGACAGACGATGAAGTATTACAGACCATGAAAGGTTAGTTACACTCTTTGCTGTACAATAATGGAAATAGGGTGCCTTCACCAGTGTAGAGGGTCCTCAATCCTGCTATCCCATTCATTATTTATTTCCAGAAAGCCCCCCCCCCCCCAAATTTAATCCACATTACAGGTGGGTACTTGTTTCAAAGGCTTCTGATGTGGCTAGTTGAACACAGTAAAGAGGATACTATTATAAAAAGGTGGTAATTACACATTCCATACCGTATTTTAAAGCTGTATGATGCACTTTTGTCCTATTTCAGACATACGTGCTGCAGATGTAGATTGTTTGACACTAGGACAGTATATGCGACCAACAAGAAACCATCTCAAGGTAGTGTGGATATTGACACAGTGTTAATAGAAGTCTAAATCAAGAAGGTGGGCAAGGGATAGTTACAGGAATTATAAAGACGCTGATCATATCTGACAAACATTGGTGTGTCTGTGCGAATAGTTAATAGTTACATACATTTTAACAGTAGTGCCATAGCTAAGCACTATAAGATATAGATGTGAAGCACACCAGAGCAAGCATTTAATCAGCAATTATTATAAGTAGCTTTCCCCCACCCATCACACCACAGGTAGTCATGTAATTTGTAAATCTGCTCTAATGAGTGGTATGCATTTCAAGACAACTGCAATTTTCTAGTGTTCCATCTTTGAGAGGTGTATGTACATTATAGAGAGAAAGAGTACAAGGAAGAGTTGTCTAGTATAGGGAATTTCCATCCCTTAGATATGTTTTCTTTGATGGCATTTAGTGTAATAACAATCTTTTCTGTGGAAGAAGGAAGGTTTTGGTCACTTTGGCTGTTCTCCACTTCTAGAAAACACACATGGAGTTAATGAGTGTACAATCTACATTTCATGGTGCTAATAAAATTAATGATCTTTTCAACAGTCTCACTCCAACAGCCAGCAATTATTTTTTATAAGAAAAATTGATTGAATACTGGACATTATCAACACTTTAATGAAATAGTTGGATGAACTTATAATAGTAACAAAACAGAACATTATGCACATAATTATAAATACTACCTGAAAAATTTTTGACTAGAGATTTTTCTCGTGATATCAGCACCATTTCTGATCGGTTATTATTAACAAATTTACATGTTGACAGATACAGCTGTAAGCCAGCACTTACCGTATTTTACACATTTAAGTGACGCGCCGTTTATTACATTTTAAAGATTTCTGATTCATTTCTGATACATTTTTAAGATTTCTTATTCGGGGGCGGCATGAATTCGGGGGCAGCATGAATCCAAGGTTGGCATTATTAGAAATCACAATATTTTGGAATGATTTATTAAGTTTAAGCAATTGTTAACAAAATAAACGTGTTTCAAATGTTCAAACCTCATAGAGAGATTTATTATATAGATATCGATGAGATACCAGGTTTTCTCCAGTGTCGAAAACTTGATATCAATCACATGTGAAGATATCATTTTATCCTTCACATGTGAAGATATCACCATTGCCATGACTACCCTTAGTATGAACCAATCACAAATGGCCTTACAATTCTTCCATGATCCTGGATATTTGCATTGATTATTTATAATATAAACAGAACATTACATGGTCGCTTGGAGATATGAATTTTATCTTCTTGGTTGAATATCTCTCACTCATTTGCTGTGCTTCCCTCGAGAGAGGTATAATCAACACTCGAAGATAAAATTTCCTATCTCCATGCGCTCATGTAATATCCTCTAAGTATTACATAGCTACACATGGGTTGATACCAGCTATTACTACAGTATTAGCTGATCCATTTTGTAGGGTAAATAAAGTTATTATTATTATTATTATTATTAAATATATATTTTTTCACAAAATTTCAACGATGAGTTATACTGTACTTGTTTCCTTCCTTATTCCAGATGATAACCAAATAGTTCTTTGAATAAGTGCTGTATTGTGTGAATACATGGGGCGCTTATTCAAGGGCAGCGCTTTAACAAAAAATAACAGTAGCTAGTAAACTACAAGTTGTTTCTGTAAGAAGTGGAAAACAGGTGTGTGTTGTGTGTGTGTTTGGAGGAGGGGGGTTGGGGCATGGATACTCACACTGGGTTCACCTTTGTTAAGGCAGTAAAAGGGATAGAGTTTTCCATATGCATAACACTTTATAACTTTTATAACAGAGTGTGGTTATATTTGTAGGTTACTGAGTACCTCACACCAGAAAAGTATAAACATTGGGAGACAGTTGGTAATGAACTCGGCTTTGCTTATACAGCAAGTGGTCCACTGGTACGGTCATCGTACAAAGCAGGTACTGTGCTCGTGTGATTTGTTCCTCCATTCCAACAGGTAGCTACTAGTTAATTTACTATTTATGGAAGACTCATTTTTGTTCTTTATTCTAGGGGAATTCTACATTAAGAATTTGCTGAAAAAAAGACAAGAAAAACCTAACTAATATTAGACCCTTATCACGCTAGCATGACAAAATATTTGGTTTATTGGAAAAATGAATTTACTATCAAATTTGCCACGAAGATACTAGTAAAAGTGCAGAATTTTGTAAAGATTGTAAAGTCTCGTTTTGGAACAACAGTTCTGTGAGTTGCTCCCGCCCTAGGGCGAAGCTTATGAATAAAATAAATAAATAAATAAAACTGACGGATATATGAATTTTTGAAGCTAAATATTATTGTGGAATTTTCCGGTTGTAAAGAAATGTATGTGTTAAGCATGATAACGAGGCTCGCCAGGCATGTGATGCCTGTCCACTGTTCATTTTTTTGTAAAAATGCTCGGTTTTGAAAATTCGTATTTTCATCAGCTTAAGAGCAATCTCCCCGAAACTTTGAAATTTTACTAATATTGATGTGACAAATTTGATATTAAACTCTTTTTTCCGATAAATCAAATAATATCACGTTAGCGTGATAAAGGTTGATGGAATAACAGACTCAGAATTACAACAAACAAGAAACTTTACCTTGTGCATGGATATTTATTACCATCTCGCCTCAGGAAAATGTTTCCAAGAGGAAGGTGTGATAAAAACACTTTTCCCATTAAATAGGAAATAAGCATCTGTACATGCTAAAGGGAAATCTTTCTAAAAATATCATTCGCCCTGGTCGCACGAAGACTGATGAACGATAAGCGCTATCCACCTGATAAATCTTTATCCAGCGGATGAAATCTATCCAGATTGCGTGATTCAGTTGCACGAAGCTTGCACAAGAGTTTTCCAGCGGATAAAGTTATCCGTGGTTAGGTAGGTTTTGTTTAGAAGAAAAACTGCAAAAAGAGGAAGATTTCACTCGTTTTTGAATGGCTTTTTCAAGGGAAATGCGCGCGCTGCTGCTGGTCAAAACTAGTTTATCGATATAGTTATAAAACGCGTTGCGCAGGCTTAGCCTGCGCTACATTCGGGCTTTTCTCTCGTTTAAAGAGAAAAAGGTCCGGATGCAATACAGTCTATCCAGGCTTCGTGCAACGACTATTTACCCGACGGATAACTATTCGCCGGACAGCGATTTTATCCACTAGATGGTGACTATCTGCTGGATAACTTATACCCAAGCTTCGTGCAACCGGGGCCAGAATGTCAAGTCCAATTATTGTGATTTAGGACCTGTCGAAATAAGGCGAGAGTTTGTTCACATTAGGATAAATTATTTTGAAATCGATAAATAACAGCGTTCACATTGATGTAAAAATGATACGATTGCCATTGGGGCGTTCACATTTAGATATTTTGATCGATGCTATTTCAAAGCCCTGGCTAAGTCATTTTTAAACTGTAGAAATAGAAAACGAGGCAGCGTACTATGTTGAGTTATAGAAGCACGCGGGAATTGTAAGAAGACGAGAGAAGTGTTAGGAGAAGCACGAGCCGTAGCCGAAAATAAAATACAAATGAAGTTCTATTTTATTTTTTCGTTGGAGAAAGTTTGAAAAGGTGCGCGCGCGTGCTGTGTGTTAACAAGGACCTTAAGAAACTCTTTTACAATTTGAAACATTAAATCTTAGCTACTGGTAGGATGTAAATAAAGAAAAATAGAATATAAATGAAAGAACAAGAAATTTTGTTAACATGTTAATTGTAAATGTTTTAATATTTCGACCGCTCTCGAGCGATCACCATCAGTATTGAAACTGAATTACATGCTAATGGATTCTAAGCTTACAACAATAGGAATATAAATACATGCGTTCTAAGCTAATTCAGGAGACACAGGGGGGCAGATTGTCCTTGTTCATTTAACAAGGGTTGGTTTTCTTTTATAAACAATGCCTCGGATATTCTCCTTTTCTTGTAATAGGCATAATTTGTGTCCAGAATTCTGAAAGTTTCTTTGTTGACAGTTGGGCGTGGTTGGCCACTGTCCAGGCTGTGTTTTCGTACCGCAGACTTCTTATCACGTAAGCCATGGTCCGTAAAGGGAAATAGGTATTTAGTCACTTATAAGATGCGGGTTCTTCTGGAGCCCGTTTGTCAACGCGAGCTTTACTCACCGAGAGTGCGAACACCCTGCGTAAACTTACCGTAAACTTACCGTAAGCACGTAAACTTACACCTAAAAATCATAGAGATTGTACCCTGTCAGCTGGTACTCTCAGTGCTAGAATTTTAAAACTTGTATACGAAGTGATGCCATTTTAACCGCACCTCATCTCAGCCTTGTCACCACAAATGAAGGAGCCTAAAGTCAAACTGTTCAGACGAAAACAACTCTAAAGAAAATATTTGATCAATAATACGCGAAGCCTGAAGAAGACGCACTAAGTGCGCCGAAACGTCGCCAAAAAAAGACAGCATTTCAGAACTCCCGAAGACCACAATGACAAACGATATATTGCGAAATGCAAGGAAGGTTCAAGCAAAGTAATGTTCAGACGATGTCGTTGGTGTATGAGCTACTCCTGTGTAGGCATGTGTGGCGCTAAGAGGTATAGTTTGTAGCGCTTTTGACCTTCAATATGTTTAGGCTTTGACCATTTTCTTATGGAAATGTACCGCAAATCCTCACCCGGTCTCTTGGGAGTAGCCCTCCCTCCACGAGTGTCTGTCGGATAAAGGTCAGACAGTCCAAGTGTAGTTTATATTGTCATCATAGTACTATCATAATACCGATAATTTGCAAGTAAAGTAAACAAAATCCAGTTTCACATTGGTGCTTCAGTTTAAGTTGTGAACTTTGATTCCTGTCGATCCTAGAGAAAGTAATCATCATACTTTAGATATGCGTCACTGGCAGCGTTTCCTTGAACCCACTAAGAAATGAGTAAAGCCACAGTATGAACGTGCTGCAATCCCAGCAATCTAAATGCGGGTACTGACGACTTTCTATTTATGGTTTTCACTCGCGTGACTAAAACTACTAAAGATATGAGAACCATCCGCCATGTTGTTTGTGTTGGTTGATAGAAGTGGTTATGTTGTAAATATTGCCAAGATAGCATGCTATAACGCACACACTACGTTTCATACGATAACAGTAATCTTTGGGAAAAACGTTACTTGTACTATGCAGTAAGTACGCACTGTTTTACGAAAACAAAAAATATTTCTTCAGTTTTAAATTAATCCGTCAAAATTTAATAAGGTGAAGATATGAAGCGAGCTCGCTAGTTGTTAGCCAGTAGACTGGAAGTGGTTTGTGTGAGATGTCGGGAAATTTCTCCAAACCTAAAAGTTCCTATCGACCGGAAAATTGCTAGACTTAGTTCCATAAGTCAGTCTGTTCGCTCCTCAGTTGGGCTTCCTGTGGTGGTCGAGACCTCCGATTCAAAGAGGCGAAAACTGGCGAGGAATTTTCAGATAAGGAAAAATGACAAGTAAGCCTAACTCTATAACACTGAGAGCTATCAGTACAGAGAATGTATAAAAGAATGCATATGTGCTTTGAGTAAGTATTTTTTTTTCCATAAATGCCTTCGCATGTACCATCAAGCGTTCGGCTACTTTCTCTCTTTTGATTTTTAACGCCAAATTGACTGCCAATTTGCAGCGCTTTGTCTGGCCTCCAATCATGTGCTTCTGGTTTCCACCTTGTTTTGATTCAATCTATGGTGTGAGTGGAAGTAAGTAAAACACTTGGGAAATGAGAAATAAGTGTATGCGTCATCGAGTGGGAAATTTGCTCGGAGAAAAGTCCGAGCCCAGACAAGCAACTTTCTCGATGACTCATACACTTTTTAATAACATCTCTTGGAGTTACAATTCCATCATATTTAGGAAATTGATAAATATGAAGACATTATCTCTAGACTACTCTAGACCGGTTTAAGCCGAGATGTATAACTGAAGTATTCAGTTAGCATTCGTGAAAGGACAAGCAATACGTTTTTCTCCTTACTGCTCTAATTATTTCCATCCCCACTAATCAGGTTTAATGATGAGCTACATCTGAAAACCAAGAAAAACGTTTTCCATTGGATTAACTAATTCACTTTTAATATGTGTAAAATATTTAAAGTAGACAGAGGATGACATCTTGACATCAAGAAAGGCAATCTTTTTGGTAATTTGCAATTACAATTATAGGCAAATTATTTATAATAAAATGTTTAGAATGCATGGCCTTTGCTTCTGGAGAAATTGCTTGCTTGAAAGAAAAAAATGCGGAATATTTCGTGCACACTAAAACCCAAGGCAGTCATCTAAAGCGATTGGTCCAGAATGTTTGTGATTCCATTGAACAAAATTGTATCATTATTCCATCATTTCGTTTGTTCTTGCAACATCATCTTCATTTCTAGGCGTTGGATTGACCTCGCTGGAAGACTGTAGCCCAGTTTGGACGAAGATTACAAACTTGAGACGATTGCGCATTTTTCAAAAATCGACCATTATTACTTTTTCCTTTTTACGGTGGTCCATTTTGCTCATCCATAATAAATGCCCTACTCATAAGGCTCTCATTTCTTGTTTGCCTGTAATCCACACCACCCACCTAGCGGGACATAAAGTTTTTAATGATCATAATATGGCCCTGGCCTTTCTAAACACGAAAGCAATGCAACAAAAAATTAGACTGACGAATCTCGGCCTCTCTGTTGAAAGATGCTTGAATTTCCGCTGTGAATGAGTGCATTGTTTAGTTGTGGTATCTGATTTGGTTACTAAGAAAAGTAACAGTTCGTTTTACATGAATCAGTGCTGTAAATAATATCATAGAAACCCCTGATGTGAGATTGGAAACTTGACATTCAACCTCGTTAATATAGAAGGACAGCTGCTTATAAATTGGCAATGCCTTAGGGTCTTAGAATAGGTACATAAAGCCTGACTCATTCCTGCTAAAGTAATTCAATGTTTTCAAAGACTTGCTCGTCCCTTTTGTCAGTGGTCAGGAGAAACGAATATAACATTTGACAATGGGGCTTGCAACTGACGCACCAAGCCGACTTGTGTCAGCATTCGTTGCCTTCGCTCTTCTCTGCTGCATTTGCGTAGTTCTTTGTTGTATTGGATTTGTTCGACTGGAATTCAAGCTGAGAGAACAGGAAGACAAAATAGCTGCTCTACAGAAAGAAATAAAAGTGTGTAGAAAGCTGAATGAAAAGTACGGTACGTATATTTACGCTTTAGCGCATTTAAAGATCACTGGTAATCAATTCCATCCTCATCAATGCCATTTGGATTTGGATTATTTGTAATATAAACTTTACATCAGTTATCTCTTGTTTTTAGAATGGCTTTAGTAATCTTATTTGCACGATATACTTTTATTTATGAGCAATATCCGGTCCCTCAAACTGTGTATTTAATCTTTTCACGTGATATAGACTGTTGTTCCTCTTTGCATGATATTGTCTTGTAAGCCAATACAACTAGAAACTTCTATGATTTGACACGTTTAAAGTACAATGGGCAATGTAGTTAGCTAACCTTTTCTTTTCCTTCACCCTTTTATTTCTTTCGTTTTATCTCGTACAAAATTCAGCATAAATCGAATGTACGTACTAAAACACGTACAGATAAATCGGTTCAGTTTTCTGTGTGTTAGGATCGACGCAGAAGACAAACTAAACTATTAGTGTCTTATCATGTCAACAAATCTTAAACCATCCAATGTATTGCATGATGCTGTCTAAATAAGCGCAACATATCATAGCATGGCGGCGCGCTCACAACTAATACATATGATACGGCATTAATGGGTGTCCAAATGATCAAGAGCAACAGGTTGAATCAATATGTTGGGTTGTTTTTGACAAGTCATAATTAACATGGATATTTTCACGTCTTTAGAGCAGATGACTCGTCCATCAAAACGCTATGTTCGTGACGCGCCCACTAAACAGAACATATGTCACCAATGTGTCAAACCGTGGATACGAGAAGAAATTGTTGACTCCGTGTCCTACGCTGTGGAAGCTTTTTGCAATCCCAAAACAGAGAAATGCCTTAGGGGTCCTCCGGGACCTCCTGGTTCGAAGGGAGAAAAGGGCGACCAAGGATTTAGTAGCATCGGCATCAACTATCCCAAGCAGGGAGATCTACCAGGGCCACCCAAGGAAGAAAGAATAGGTTCCATTAATGCACCTGGCATTAGAGTAGAGCCGTCTTCTCTTACAGTTAATGAAAAATCTCCTGCGGCATTCAGCTGTTTCAGCACAGTTGCTGGTAAAGCGTCAATCATCTGGGATAAAGTAGGCGGTTTTCAACCAGGGAATAAACTCTTTGAGATAAAAGACGGAAATTTGAGGATAACCAGTGCACGAGTCAAGGATGAAGGAGAATACATGTGCACGGTAGAAAGTCCATCTGGGCCGGCACGGGCCATTGCCAAACTAAAAGTCAGAAGTATGTGTGTATGTGTGTGTGTGTATGTGTTTATATCCACCTAACAAATCCTAAGGACCTTGTTCGCAGTGGAATGCCATGATTTCAAAAACAAACGTTTCCTCCTGCTCAATATACCACGCTCAAACAGTTCGACGTAATTAGGATGGATGTCATGATCAGTACTTTCTGCATGGTCTTTGATTGAGGACTCTGTGCTTGCGGAACTTCCCGGTATGTGTATTATTTCCACCTTGAAAGATCGGAAACGACGCGCTGAATTTTCAGTTTTTGTCTGCCAGCGGTAGTTGTTATGATTTTGGTATGATTGCAACGTCGTTTCCGCTCTCGATGAATGGTGACGTATATTGGGGAATCTAAGAGATCTTGGCAATCAAGAAGCGATGAACTGAGACCTTAAGGTTCTACAAGCAGAGTCTGCAAGCAAAGACCATGCAGAAAGTACTGATCATGACATCCATCCTAATTACATCGAACTATTGGAGCGTGGTATACTGAAAACGTTTGTTTTTGGAATCATGGCATTCCACTGGGAACAAGAACACTGTTAATGAACGCATAGACTTCCCTAGAGTATATTAATCCTTTGTGTAAATTAATGCAAATTATTAACACAAGTTGACTTGCTTTCATAACTGTGATGAAGACTACAGCAGTAGTCGAAAATTCAGTTTTAGCATATTTTACGTGTTAAGTCAGTTACAATCAAGTTTTTTTAATGTCTATTCTGGTAACCCCGATAGTGAACGACATTTCATAATTTTTTATACAGGTGCTCCGCGCATAGTTATCGAAAGAGGCCCGTTATACGCCTTGAGAGGGGAAAATGTAACCCTTCCACGTTGTAAAGCCACAGGATACCCAACCCCAGTTGTCTCATGGAACAAAGTCTCAGATGGAATGCCAGAAGCAAGTCGAACCATTACCTCAGCTGATAGCTTGACTTTGCTGAAAGTTCGACGTTCTGATTCAGGCATTTATAAGTGTGTAGCAACAAATACCTTAGGCTCAGCCCACAAAATTACCTTCTTGGTGGTGTTGACAAAACCAAGGTTCACCGTCAGACCACCAAGAAAACTAAGGCGTTTTGCTGGTTCTTCTCTTGTCATTAATTGCAGTGCGAACTCCAACCCACCAGCAGTGATAACATGGGAACATTGCGAGGGTGGTGCTATAAATAAAAGGTTCTTTGTGACTGAAGGGACATTGACAATCAAACACTTGAAAAGTGCCGATTCTGGGATGTACGCATGTGTAGCAACAAGCACACCGCTGGTTGTACGCGCACCTTTTGAAATCAAAGTCAAAATTGGTAAGTGTCTATTTGAGAATTAAAGTGATAGATGCCATACAGCACAAAGTGCTTTATAAATATGAACAAGGTTCATATAAAATGTAAATTTCAAAATGTAACATTAACGCGAACAGAAACAACTTTTGACGCAAAGTGTAACAACTTTTTAACGCGAAATGTAATTACGCAGAATGTATCAACTATTAAAATGGGGAGGTCACGAATACAATAACCCATCACGGATATCAATAGTAGTTATACATGTGAGTCAATAATTGTGTGATAACGTCATGAATTACCAGACTATTAGTTATTTGTCAGCCAACGAATACTCGGCTGGAATGACCTCTAAAAAGTAATCTCATGTCCTTCTGACATGATGATGACGATAATAGCCACGAGCGTGTTGCGCAAATTCATTTACGTTACCTTAAATAACAACTTTTGATGGAAAATGTGAAGAGCTTCTCGATAGATTTTCACAATTACAAAATACAATGACATTTTATGGATCGTTTTAATCCAATTCAGGTCATGTGAATAATTCAGGTCAATAAAAAAGTATAAAGAGTTTTTCCACGGTAACGTTGCAAGACATACAAATTATGCTGTAGACAAATCAATAGTTCGGCGGCGTTATATCTGTAGCCGCTAATGGTAATGACATTTATGACCAGTTACTAGATTAGTGGTCTCTGCATGGTTATGTGTCCAATTTGGTTGTTGCATTTTAAGATGATTGTAGTTACGTTTCGCTTTGAAGAAGTTGTTACATATTGCGTTAAAAAGTTGTTACATTTCGCGTTAAACAAATTGTTACATTTTGCGTTGTAAAGTTCTACATTTCGAGATAGTGTTACATTTTGCGGCGTAACAGACAGAACTGAAAATCAGAAGAACTTTTGCAAAAGCCTCCATCAAGCATTAGCCTTTCTTGTCGGTTTCAAAAGTATTTCCATCTGTCCGAGATTACCTTAAAAGGTACCAAACCCTGCGATTTTGACCCCTGGTTAAATTGATGGTCTCCGTCGAAGAATGTATGCGTAGGATGCCCATGTGCTAGGATCGGGGCACAAGGGTATGTGAGTAATAGAACCCCACCTACCCATACATGCTTTATTTGACAATAAAGGTTGGTTTAAGGCAGCAACTCCATAAACAATGTACAGATTCAATAAAATCACTAAAAATCAAAACCGACAAACTGCAATGGCGCACCTTGTTGAAGAATAACCAAGAACGCTGTTCTTCGATAACGCTCGAATAAGGCGTTAAAGAATAAAAGAGTCAAGTGCAGTACTGTATGTAGGTATCATAATGAGGGACGAAATTCGTCTCTTCTTTGTTACAAAACAAACAATGCGTACACGTTTTTCATTTTAGAGCGCGCTCGGGTTATGCTCGAGCATATAAAACTAAGGTAACGTATTTGCATTTCTTCATGTAATCAAACCCTGAAGATGAGCCGATGGCTCGAAAGCTTGGATTTCAATGAAAAATTTACACACGTAGAAGAGACGAATTTCTTCACTCAATGTATAGATTGATGAATGTGGTCATTATTGTAGCTCAAGACTGCTTAACGCTGTACGAATCGGGCGTCCGTGTAGATGGGGTTTACAGAATCAATCCAGATAACAAAGCACCTATGGACGTCTACTGCGACATGACAACTGACGGCGGAGGGTGGACGGTCTTTCAAAAACGATATGATGGCTCGGTAAACTTCTTCCGAAACTGGAAAGAATACAAATCTGGGTTCGGTAAATTAACCGGTGAATTCTGGCTTGGAAATGGTAAAATTCGTCGACTTATAAGCGCCCAGTCTAGGGAACTTCGAGTGGATATCGAAGATTGGGATGGCATTACGGCGTATGCCAAATACGGTGAGTTTGAGATCCTGGATGAGAAGTCAAACTATAAACTTAATATAGGTACTTATTCGGGAACAGCTGGTGATTCATTGTCCTACAGCAATGGGATGGCTTTTACAACCATGGATCGTGATAACGACCTGAGCAAAGAGGTGAACTGTGCAGTGACAAGTATTGGGGCCTGGTGGTACAAATATTGTCATGACTCCAATCTTAATGGACTGTTTATTAAAAGCGACCGCAACCCTCAAGGAATGTTGTGGTACTTTTGGAAGAATAACGAGTCTACCATCAAAAAATCTCAAATGAAACTTAGACCAAGAAATAACAAGTTACACAAAAATTAGCGGCAGTTACACAGCAGTAGCTAATATGACAGCTTTACCTCTGTCTGATGCTTGTAACTTATAGTCACGACACAGTTTTGGACCGGGAATGTTTATGAATATATTCCGGCGGGTCCCCTATTTCAAAACGCACTTGTTACTGAGCATATACCCTGTGCCACTTTATTTTGGGGGGTTCTAATTTTTGCGATTTCTTGAGATTTTTCATGGTCCCCAAAAAGACTCCCTCAAAAATGAATTACCGCAAAAATTTGCTTCGCAAGAATTTACTACATTGTCGAAATTATTATCCATCCTAATTTACGTAATATTCGATAATAGACGAAATTACGTTAAAAATACATCTTCCAGAAATATATGCCACACAGTCACTAAATTCAGGCTGCTAAAAATTGTACGTGACACGTTGGGAATCGCAAAAATTAGCAAAAAAAAACCCAGTCTTTGCTAATCGCAAAAGTTAGTTCCTGTAATTAAAAAAATTGCTAATTCGCAGAATTTTAAATCCCGCAAAAATAATATGCCACGCGGTAGTCTTTACTGTACATTATAAAATAGTTTTGATATACAATATATATAGTTTTGTGTATACAACGCCAAGTGTATCAAAACATGATACATATGCAATCTATTTGATGCACTTGGTGTTGAATACAATTGGTGTTGCATACACCAAGTACCTACCTCTTATTGGCACCCTCTTCCTCTTTTGTCTTTGAATCTTGATGATTTGTATATTGAGCACTCAAGTGTTAACACCGACCGCATTGATGGTCTTATACAAGTACATGTGCTATGTAGTAACTAAAGGATTATAAAACAAGCCTCCTTTTGGAACCGGGAACCACATTCAAGACGCACCGAATATTCGTATTTGAACGTAAGGCCAAGTTCAGACGTCGACCTTTGCCGTGTCGAATCTAATAGTTGCAATTTGTAGATGAGAAGTGCGGCGTCTTAACCTATCGTATTTGACAGATTTGATTAAGTATTAAATTGAACAATTCAGTTTGAATCAAATTTGTCAAATTCATTTGATTCAGAGGCTGCACTTCTCATCTACAAAATGAAACTATTAGATTCGACGCGGCAAAAGTTCGACGTCTGAACTGGGCCTAAGTCACGTTCGAGAATGTTCTACTCGATATCAAAGTTTGCAGGGGTAAAACAATAGAAATGACGTCATTTTTCAACAAAAGATCAAGAGGAAGCCATTTCTTTTGTTTTGCTCCTGGGAGCCTCGGTTAGTCTAGGTATCAAGTAGAATTTTTGAGACCTTGAACGTTGCCCATTGTCTCCAAGAAAAGAATGAGACAAAAGAGAAGAATATCGACAAAAATGTGGACGAAGAAAAGAACTGGACAGAAATCTTACCACTATCGGCCTCATGTACATTTTAGTTTGTAGCTTTCCGGGGTGAAACAAAATTCCAGTAGCTGTGACGTAATGTCAAAAGTACATAACTTCTGCTAATGTATATATGCATGGACTGCGAGTACCAAGTCTAACACCCAAGGGTCCGTAGACTCTAATGGGCAATAAATATCTCCAGGAACGTAACCCATTGTGGGCTCCTGGTTTAATTAAGTGTATCCTTGACAATTCAAACATATTAAAGCAAACAAAACAGTGCAAGTTAATAAAGTAAATGTTTGATGAATTCAACTGACTCTATTTGTGAGCTGGCTGTTAGGCCTCTTAACCCGGAGCCTGTTTTTCAGACGGTGAGAAGCTAGTGGTCTGTTTGTCTGAAAATCAGGCGGAGGAGGGGGGAACCCATATAGTCTTACCACAATGCATCTAGTTAGATGAAAAAGATGCTGATATATATGGATGTGCACCATCGGGAGCCCTATAGTACCTTTAGGAACCCCTTGCTTGATACTGTCCTCTGTCTAAGCCATAAACGAAATGTCGATTAGCAAATGATGTGGTAACTGAAATGTTCTCTGCAGAAATTTGAAAAGGAGCTAAGAAGTCGTGGGTAATTTATGTGGAAACATGAAAGGGCTTCCCGATCAGGAGGAAAAAGGACCATGATGCGAAACTGACTTATCTTGTCCAAAGACTTTTATCTTGTGGTTAATAAAGACTCATTATTATTATTATTATTATTATTAGATGTGGTTGATCAATTGAAAATTTGGCTAAGAAAAAACCGGTTAAATCTGGTTGCATGTACAGTATGCGCCTTTAAGGCATTAATTGCTTGTCTTATATTATATCAAGTAAAGTTAAGGCCATTTATAAACGAATACTAAGTGAGTAGTAAGCATAGTAGAAGTGATTCTTCTCAGCAAGTTTTTCAATTAAGAGTGTACTGACATATAGCTATTTCAAAAACGGCCAATGGTGATCGGCGATTGGTGATTGCACGACCGAAAGGAACTGTGGTCACGCTGCGCTGTTAGACCACTATCCGGTGCGGAGATATGAATATGAATCGCCTACTTTGTCCAATAAAGTCTTTACTTCATTGTACCGGCATTGCTTGGGTATTAATTAATGAAGCAATTCTTGTTACCCCGAATTTCCTTTCGTCGTGCAATCACCATTCGACGATTGCCATTCGCCATATGCTTCGTTAACCTTTTTTGAAATAGCTATATATTGTTGCTGTGCAACGGTTGCTATGCAAAATAGAGTCTTGTTTTGGCCGGCAAAATTGAATAGGCGCACACACGTGCGTTTTGGGCGGAAATCATTTGACTTCTGGTAGAGCGACACCTGACAAAAAGGACTCATTTTTGTTCTTATTGCCCATGCGCGAGACACTTTACTTCCGGTTTCTTTAAAAACCTATAATCTTCGGCGATTTTCGTCATGACTAAGTAATTCTTCAATATTCACTTTATTTACAGCCTTTTCTTCAAAGCCAAGCATGAAATTTACGAAAAATTCAGAAATACGGAAGATATTCGCATTATTAACTCAATTTTGACATTCTTTTGACATTCAAAAAATCATATTAAATTTCTTTGGATACCATTCTTAAAAGGCATGCTCAGCATTATGCACCCTGATCTCAAGATTTATTTTATGTGTTTCAAATTCTCCAATATACATTGCTAAAGAAAATTATACCTTTTTTCTGTAGCTATGGTGTCATCTGATGACGTCACAAAACTTCCCATCAAAGAAGACAAACTATAAAATGTAAAAGTGATTTGACTATTTAGAAGCATTTTAGAGCATTTTTAAATTTCCCTAGCAACGGGCAATTTTTATATCTGACACTTCGAGGAGTGATCTCAAGTAATAAAATCGAAACTCGGTGTCGCCGTTTGCTTAATTCATGGACCTACAATCGAAGCATAGGCTGTGAATTTAGCCACTAACACCCCGTGCACGAGCTCTTTCACACACTCACTCACTCGCGTACTAGTGGATCATTGTAAACTTTTAAGCTGGACCTTTTAAACTTTATGAACTAAGCCGAACGTTTTGAAAACCTGAAGAGGATAAAGTCCAAGGTAAACCGATCCATGCCAAATTATGGCCGAGTTCCTGACTAAATTCCCGGCCGAAAAGCTTGTACTCCCTACCGTCTGTAAGGTGTGTCTTGATTCAGTTCTCACCATGTTTCCACTTGTGCATGTCATTTGGCTTTTCATACTTAGCACGTCTATGGAAAGTTGAGATTCCAAGCAATTTTAGATGGTGAAGTCGGAAAATGCTGGAATTAATGCTATATGATATATGACATATACTGAGTAAGGTATGAAAATGGACTTCCTCTGTCTCTAACAAATGTACTCATTGAAACGAGGAATGAGTATTTGGAGCAAAGGAGGTTAGATAAAAGAGAGCTCTCATATATCGTGGATCGATTTTATGGCCAGATTGATACCGACAAATGTAAGAACACTTTAACACCTAAAATCTTCTTTAATCGCTGTTGTACTTCTTTATCGCACTCTCCGTTTCTCTCTCAATCTGTTAAACTGTGCTCTGGCTTATATGTGATCTACTCAGACAGTTATCTCCTGGACAGTTTCTTTAATCCTCAGAGAGGACTTTGGTTCCAATTTTGCAGCTAATTTTAACCGCATAAAGAATTTCTCTAGCTAAAATATTATTTTGGCAGTTTTTGGACATCCCGTTAGAGGTGTGAGTCTGCCTGAATATTCCACATATAGCACTCCAAAAACTATAGAATCATCTACCAATAGACTTATCGATAAATATCACTTGACTTGAAAGGATTTTCTAAAATACTGATAGCTTTCTACTAAAATACATCGGAATACATTTCTTAACAAACTAGCCCACTAGCAGTGCTCCGCGTTCACTAAACCAAATTGGGTATGCCAGACCACCACATGGCCAACCTTGAACTTCGTCAAACGCTAAGAATTGTTTGTGAAATTCTAGTACCTATTTTATAATATTTCATGTGTCACAACGCTGTAACCTCTCTGTAGCAGCGCTGTAACACGTGACAGCTTAAACACCAATTTATAAACATATAAGAATTATAATCAAACTAAAGCGTACACAATATACTGTACGATCGGACTTTTGGGAGCACTAAACAATTCTGTTGAATATGTATATAGGGCATACGAAAAAAGTGCTACAAAAGCTGAAGATTTGTCGTTCACGCGAGTCCGTGTGTACACACTTAAGGTGGCTCGCTATAGTTTTTTATTGACCATGCTTCCGCTTTCCACTCGACGAGTTGAGCAGCTTACTAACCAAAACGGTTTTTACGCTAGCTATTGCACATTGTAACAGTATGTGAACGGGGACTACGAATACCGTTACAAATTCTTTTATTCTTTCCAATATAAGTCTTTACAGTTCGAGTGTGGGCTAACAAGTGAGTTATACTAACTAAGAGCTGAGTAATTGTAACAACTAATTCAGGGGGGAAAATATTGGAAATGCTCGAATTCTATTGGTTGCTAAGGAAAAGGCAAGCTCATTAGGTTGTGTTTACTGGACCATCAAGAGAGAGGTTCCAAAGAGAAATCTCTATGATTCCAGCAAGACAATACCTAGTTACAATAGCTGACAGAGAGGAAAAAGTACAATACACAAACAGGTGACAAGAAATGAGGAAAGCAGGACTTACTGGAAACACAATCTGTCCAAAGAGCTCAAGCAGCTTCTATTTGTATAGGGCGTGCTATTATGCATAACTAGGGGGAAGCACGCCAGCATAACAGCTGAGTGAGATCATTGAAACAAATCGGTTTCGAATATAATTACCAGTGTTTCTCCAATAAACTGTGCCAGGGTTTCCAGGGAAACCAGGGCCATAGTGTACTCTCTGGCACTTCTCAAGTGCCTATCGCGTGAACCACCCGTAAGCACCTGATTGCTCAGAGAGTTCCGACTTCAGCTTTATTGGAAAAACGCAAGTAACAAAACTAGCAACCAATAAGATTCCTGGATAGCATTTCTTAAATTAAAATAGGGTAAACAACAGAGATAAACATTAAAATAGAAAGAAAAGAAACATAAAATTCCGAATAAATCAGTTTAAAAGATATGGCATAAATCGGTGATTTATGCCCCGTAACATGACTCCCCCCTTTTGGAGCACTCGCCCTCGAGTGTACCAAGAAAGGGCAGTCACGGTAAAAAAAAGGTGACTAAATAGCCAAACAAGGCCCTCACTAAATGTTATTGAGATAAATATATATTATGCCCACGCATGCAAATGAATAGATACCACTAGATATATATAAATAGATATAAATAGATATAAATAGATATAAATAGATATAAATAGATATAAATACGACTTCGAAGAACAAAATACATAAATACACACTTTATACACAGGGAAAAACTAAGTTATTCAGGACGACCTGACGAAAAGGTCGTCCGAGGGGGAAAGTTCTGAGCCATGAACTCAGACCAGCCAGCAGGGGAAACGGAAGGAGTGGTACGCGCAGGTGGAGCCGAAGGGAGGCGGCGGCGGGGTGGTTGAGGGTACAGGTCGTCCTCAGACCCGGAAGTGTCCGAGTACGAATCGTCTAACTCGTCTCCGAAGTAGAGACGAGGAGGCTCGGGAGGGGCAACGGGGGAAGGGGGGCGGTGCGCCGGCTGTTGTTCCGGCAGACGATAAAACATCTGCCGAAAACGAAAGAAAGTCCCCTCCTGATGGCGGGAAGGTGGCTCATCACCGTTGAGAGGGATTAAGACGGCGCGGCAGAAGGGGCAGGTCGTGCGGAGAGGGAAGGCGGAAAAAGCCGCTGCCACACATGACTCATGAATGAGCTGTCGGCAGCAGGGGGTCGGAACGGGAGCGCCTTCCTTCTCATCCGCGCAAATGAAGCAAGATGGAACCTGCTCCTCCTCCCGCCGACCCTCACCAAGGACGTTTGTATTAGGAGAATCGCTTGACATGTGATCAATGATCTCGCTCTATAGCGCTACTAAAAAAATTTCACCGCTATAATGCTTGAAGACACCCGCTATATTGCGTCAAGCTCCCAATACGTCCTCAGGAAGTCAAGCAATTTAGCGATGACACGACTCGCCGCAGATAAACTGGACGGTCGGACGAACGAGATCATTGTAAGGCACTGAGTAGGACCCACCTGGCCTTGACCGAGCCATACTAACTAGGCTATGCACACATGCGTAATGCACCCTAGGGGTCAAGTATAAAATTAAGTAATAATACAAAAAAAAAAGGTCTAATAACTATGAATATCCCAACACCTCAATATCAAATTGCACATAATATACAAAATTCAACGTTCAAGCACTTAGCTTAATAATCAGAGTCTTTAGTGTTCAGATGTCCAAGGATAGATCCTTAGACATGATCTTGGGGAAGTGGCTTCTCGCAACTTGAGCACGACGGTTGAAAGTCACAGAGAGCAATGACTTCGTGACTGCAGGCATCAGCTTCGCTCTCAGTGATCGTAGCAAGTCCAGGGTGCATAGTGGCTTGTGATTGTTTGTTGCGTACAAAATCTTTCATACGTTGTGTATTTCGTTTCTGGTATGAAGATAATCTTTTCTTTGTGACTGGTGGCATGGTTTCAGAATCGGTATGAGCATCCTCCAATACAACCAATTCAGTTACAGTTGGTTCCCTTTCGTTGGGTACATTGTAATAGTAACAGTGGTGGCAAAAACGGCACAGAATAACGACAACGACTGTACTATTAAGAACAGCCAGTGTCAAAGCCAAATAGGCACAGATTTCGGCAGCTGTAGTGGCTGACGTCTCGTGGATCTTACGTATATCATCTTTAACTTGGCGGATTTGATTAGTAAGCTGTCCATCAATCATATGGTATGTCTTGTCCAATTGCTGTAAAGTGGACTTATTAAGTTTCAGTGGGGCTGGGATGTGAAGATCATCGTAACGTAGGTTGAACGTTTTGGAGTGAGCAGCGGTAGTCCAAGGGACATACCGAATTGATTCTGGTTGGATGAGAGGTACAGTAATTTCAAGCCGATGTGGACAGTGGGACAGTCCTGTTTGCATCCCTTGAAATGAAATATTGCAGGGGAAACGATAGACTGTCAGTGGAGACAAGCCAAGGGTGCCATGGTTTAGCTGCAACGTACCAGTGGTAGTTGCCAAGTACGTGCGCCCACCAAGGTGTAGCATTGGAATGAGGTGGGTGCAATCCTGTGCTTGTTGGTGATGTCTTGAAAATGACATGTGGGTCTTTGAAGTCCAAGGTAAACCAAGCCAAGCAAGGTCGCGAACAGGACGGAGGATGTGGTAGGGGCATAACAGTGAGTCGTCTTCCTGATAACATTTTACTAGGGAATCTGCCCTCACAATTGTTTTGGTGTCAGCACAAGTAATTAGCGCGAGGTTATCAGCGATTATAGGACCTGTGTAGCAGGTGCCTGAAATGTTATACTTAACGGGTGACAAGTATTCGACGGTGCAAATTGCCTTGTCACTCGTTAACTCTGGAATAGTAATTAAAATGTCAAGTTCAAGGTGATTATCAGAATGCTCCATATCTACAATAGGGTTAACTAATAAGGGAAAACCAGCAGTCAAGGTTTGAGCACTAACAGACATAGAGGGGTCCTGGGAAAGGATGGTGGCTAGTTGTTGAGCAAGAAAACGGGGAAAGTGAGAATATCCAACCATCTCCTTTTGCCGGAGTTGGGCCAGTTGACTCACCATCTCCTGTATCTCGTTGAGCCGGAGGATAGATGAGAGCGCACGATTATTTATGACTACAAAGTGGGGCAAAAACTCTAAAACAGAATCATAGCGACAACTCTCCTGTGATGTCAGTGCAAAGACGTCGCGGTAGGTGCTAAGGAGGATAAGAAACCGCTGCTTCTGATCTTCAGTAAGGTCTGCCGCGGACAGATCAATACAATCTTCAAGTTCCTTAGACGAGGGCATGGCTTGCGGTACTTGTGGGTTACCAGCATCTAAACTGATTGCCAGCACGTCTTTATCTTCGGGCTGGAATGTTCCAAGGGTGCTGTGGCGGTAGATACGTATGGGTATTGCAGTTGGGTTCAGTAGTCGTACTGGAATAACACCATTAGCAGCGACTACAACTAAGGCGGCAGCCCCATACAGTTCGTACCTGTGAGTGATGCCCAAAGATGGCTCAAATACGCCAACAAATCCTTCCAGGGACTTGTCCTTTAACCGTGCCGGAATAACCGACTCTGAGTGAGGGGGCAGTACGCACGATCTTGGACAAAACACAGAGCAGGAAGGCAACTCCAGTGGGTCAGAATGACCCACGTGAGAGAACAATGGTGGACAAGGCTGGGTTCTCAACTCCAAGGTGTTGGTTCGAAAATCAATTCTAGCTTGAAAAGTTGAGAGGAAATCACGTCCAAGAATGACGTCATACAAGGAGTCTTCCACTACATAAGGTTGGAAGAAAAAGGTTTCACCAGCCAAGAGAAGGCTAACATTAAGTCGTCCAATCACTTGAAGGGGTTCGCCAGTGACAGAGCGTGCGTTCAAGTCGGTTCCTTCTGACAGTAGAGGGAGCTGAGATAATTCCGGAGAATTCCGCCATACAGTCCCATTAAGGATCGTTATACTCGCACCTGTATCAATCAAGCAGAGAAGAGGGAGACCCTCCACGGTGCCTTGAACATACAGATTATTCGATTTGTTAATCAATGGTATACTGGCAACTGGATGCGGGTCGTCAGTCCGGTTTTCCGCCATTACATCGGACTGAGTAGAGGTCATTTCTTCGGGCGAATTCGTGTGTATAAGGACCTCTGTCACAGAATTTGTCATGGAACCATCCGTGGGTGTGACTTCATGTGCATCCTGCATGTCCATGATAGGCACATCATCATCAATTGGTACGCATTTTCCTTCTAAAACCACAGTCATACTCTGTTGTGTTTTCTTGGTATCATCAGGTTGTCCATTAGTTGGTTCATTCACCTGGGGCTGTTTTTGACTTTCAGCACAGCTGAAATCAACCAAAGGAAGTACATCTACTCTCTCCTCTGGTTTTGGACAATCAACATGAACAGTCTCTGCAAGTTGTGTTTCCTGACAAGCTTCTAATTGAAAGACAACTTTTTCCTCCACCAAGGGAGCTTCTGGTCCACCAGAAGGGCGATTGTCACATGGTCCGCTACACTCGACATCATTAGTATCCTTCGCCTCCTTAAGTTCATCTACATCAACAACAATAGGGACATCATTTGCGCCCTGTACTGATAACTGGACCTTTCTGTCCAAACTACAAATGTTGACTTTCTTGTCACTAATATCACTAGGTAACTTAGTACAATACGCGCTATTAACATTCACTGAAGGTTGATGAACATAGGGTGGCTCAACGTCCACATGTGAAAACTGTGGTGTAGCATCACTTAAAACAACCATAGGCGGCAAAACATCAGTTGCCATGGAAACTTGACTGTGCCGGTTGGCAATAGAGCAATCCGCGTGCACAGGCACAGCGGTAGAAAAAGCATGGTCCGTACCTCTTCTGAGGTCAGGAACGGCGGAAGAAGTAAAGTGAGGATCAGCATGACGTGTGCAATCATGCCTTTGGTCATCATCAGAACAATTATCAGTATAGTCCACACTGTTCGGGACAGCAGTGTGGGAAGAAGAAGGTTGATGAGCGGAGTCAGAGTGAAAGGTGCCATTATCATGCTGGTGTGAGGGCGCCACGTGAGCAACAGGGGACTGTGATTCCGACCAATAAAGGTTGTCAATATCATCATGGCGGTAAGGGTCCACATAAAAATCATCATCGACATATGGGTTATCATAATAATGGTCATGGAAATGTGGCTCATCATAGTAATTATCATAACAATCAGGTTCACCATAGTCAGTGCTATGGAATTCTGGGTAATCAACTTTGCAATGAGAAGAGTAATGTGGACGATTATGATCATTCAATGAGTGAGCAATGTAATCGTAATCGTGCACATAAAAGTCATCGTCATCAAAATAGTCAACTTCTCCGGTTTCTACAGCATCCCGATGAGTAGAAACCGGCATTAGTTTACCTGATTATATTGTGTTGGTTGGGGATTACGGCGATTAGAGAAATTCCTATTCCCTTGAGGGAGACGAGGATCTCTTGGTGGATGTGCCAGAGTAGGACAGTTATAACTGATGTGTCCTGCCCGATTGCATGTGTTGCAAATTGGATGTCCTTGAGCCGTACGGCGATTGCGGAATTGGTTATTCCCGCGGGCATTGTAGTTAGGCTGTTGCTGGCGAGACGGTCTTTGCGCAGTGTCCCGAAGGGCTTGTCTTATCTCCTTCTGAATGATGGCGCGAATGGAAGACAGTGTCAGAGGTTCCTCGGCACCAGCGTGGTCTGCTAAATGTGGCGCTGTAGAAAATGCGGCCACCTGCTGAGGCGGGGAAGGCATTGGAGAAGCCTTCTGAAGTTGGGCTAGTAAGGCCTGTGCAAATTGTTGTGTCTGCATAGCAACTGGGTCAGGCGTAGAAACAGCCTCTTTTAACTTAGCCTGTTGTTCTGCTTGCTCAAAAGTTTGCGGTTGCTGTAACACCAAGTGTTGCTGAATATCCGAGCGAAGCCCAGAGATAAAAACATGTAGCCATTCCGCCTTTGGGATTCGAAGGAGCTGGCAGCGCTGCCTAATGTCGGCAGAATAATCAGCAACAGACTCCGACGGAGCCATTTTTCTCTGGTTCAGTTGTTGTCGAGCCAGCCACTGTGAGGCAGGCGAATTAAATTGTTCGCGCAGAAGACGAGTAAGTTCGTCATAAGTTCGGTAGGAGTCCGAATCTAAAGAAGTAAACCAAATGTTGGCATGTCCTACCAGGCTAAGGGGAAGGGCTCGAAGTCGTTTTACCGGTGTCCATCCGAAAAAGTCAGCATGTCGCTCAAAAGATGAAAGAAACTGATCAACACTCTCCATGCCATCCCCGTGGAAGGTAGGAGGTTTGGCAGAATATCCACTAGCGCCCTGTGACTGACCCTGTTGTAGTGATTGGGTAAGCGCAGTAAGTTGCGAAACAGTAGCCTGTTGATTAGCATTAAGATTACTGCTTAATGTGGTCAACACCTGAGCGAACTGGTCGGGTGTAAAAACTGGGGCTGGTGGTGGCGATGGATGAGAACTAGAGGCAAATGAAGTGGAAGGAATAGGTCTTAGCGTCGAAGAATCCCTGGAGAATGAAATGGTCGTTGTAAGGGGTGTAGAAGGCGCGGTACAAGCCATTACGGACGGTGATGTTACAGTAGAGAGAGATGGCAGTAGTGAGGGTAATGAAGTAACAATAGAACAATCAGAACAAGCACTGCGTTTGGCCGACGCGCGAGTTTGAATGCGATTGAGCGACAGGGTGACAATAAAATAACGGCAACCAACTACCGATCAACAGAAGAAAAGCGGTAAAACACTCTCACAATATCCCGTAGAAACAAAGGGCGGAAGGGTGGGGAAAAAAATGTATATATATAACTGCAACACTACTTAACAAACACTACTTAAATAGACCCCAGTATGGTGAACATAAAAATAAAAGAAATAACAGTCAAACCAAGACGTGATAACAATAAATTCCTTGAATCAACCCCCTACGGAGCACTCAAATGATCACGCAAAAACTTCACATACAGAAATGAATAATTAATACGATTTTTGCATAACTAAGTAGCTAACAGGTAATGTCAATTTTAAGTAAACCTTTTGCACAAAAGGAACAGAAAAACCTGTGCTGACATAAAACAGAAGGGCAGGGACCCGCCAAAAAAAACCAAAAAGACAAACTCACGGTTAGTTGTTGAAGGACTCCGCAGGCAGTCGATTCACCAATTTCTTTAACCTCCTTGGCTAGTGTGGTTTCTCGGTCAAGGACTTGCCGTGGACGACTATTCTCTGGGATTGGAAATCGTTGTTCCAATTTTTCGAAGAGGTTCTGTCCGTGAATCTGTTGGTCCTCCTCTGATGTTGTGGAATCGGCTTCACAGCGTTCAGCCAGCCTGAACCTTGATACCAAGGTATGGGTTTTCTTTCTTTTTCTTCTTCTTCTTCTTCTTTTTTTTTTTTTTTTTTCTTTTTCCTTTTTCTTGTGCCGGAACTTTACCCGGGTTCACTCACCATTTTTGTAACAGTATGTGAACGGGGACTACGAATACCGTTACAAATTCATTTATTCTCTCCAATATAAGTCTTTACAGTTTGAGTGTAGGCTAACAAGTGAGGTATACTAACTAAGAGCTGAGTAATTGTAACAACTAATTCAGGGGGGAAAATATTGGAAATGCTCGAATTCTATTGGTTGCTAAGGAAAAGGCAAGCTCATTAGGTTGTGTTTACTGGACCATCAAGAGAGAGGTTCCAAAGAGAAATCTCTATGATTCCAGCAAGACAATACCTAGTTACAATAGCTGACAGAGAGGAAAAAGTACAATACACAAACAGGTGACAAGAAATGAGGAAAGCAGGACTTACTGGAAACACAATCTGTCCAAAGAGCTCAAGCAGCTTCTATTTGTATAGGGCGTGCTATTATGCATAACTAGGGGGAAGCACGCCAGCATAACAGCTGAGTGAGATCATTGAAACAAATCGGTTTCGAATATAATTACCAGTGTTTCTCCAATAAACTGTGCCAGGGTTTCCAGGGAAACCAGGGCCATAGTGTACTCTCTGGCACTTCTCAAGTGCCTATCGCGTGAACCACCCGTAAGCACCTGATTGCTCAGAGAGTTCCGACTTCAGCTTTATTGGAAAAACGCAAGTAATAAAACTAGCAACCAATAAGATTCCTGGATAGCATTTCTTAAATTAAAATAGGGTAAACAACAGAGATAAACATTAAAATAGAAAGAAAAGAAACATAAAATTCCGAATAAATCAGTTTAAAAGATATGGCATAAATCGGTGATTTATGCCCCGTAACACTTGCTATTCCAATGTCTGAAACCTTTACATGAGTGATGAATTCAGAGTTTGTAGTATAAACATGATCAAGCGTTACTAGCAATGTGGGTCTTTGAGCCGCGGTCAGCGGATTACCATTTGGTGTTGAGTAACATGATCGGAAAACTCGAAAAACAAATATGGCGGAAAAAAAATTGCGAAGGAAATTTAGACCTTCGTATGACTTACTAGATAAGTTGACTACGTGGGATATTTACGTTGATGAACCCAAGAAAAAGAAAATTAAAAGTTGTGGGATTTTCGAAGCAGAACGAATCATTGCCATGCGAAAAAACAACAACTTAAAGGTAAGCGTATAATTCTCTAATAGTTTTGGCTTTGTTAGTGCATGTGTATGTGTGAACGAAATAAAGTAACACATAAATAAAATGAGTTTACATTAGATTTTATTTATATCTGTATTCCAGGTAAACGAATATTTGGTCCTTTGGAAAAATTATAGCACCTTTGAAACAACATGGGAGCCTATAGAACATCTTTCGAGTGCATCTTTGAGGCAAGTTTCTCTTATTTTATAAAAAAGTATCTTATATCGCATTTGTCTTTTTATTGCTTTGCTTCACATATTATGATCCGTTTCTGTAACAGACAGATTAAAAGTACAGCATGTTTGTTTTTTTTTAGTTTACTAAGTTATGTTTAAAAATAATGTGTAATGCTAAAACAATAATATTCGTTAAAGCAATGCTCCTCATTT